>VWZT01008915.1:300544-387807 GCA_013397055.1 Pachycephala philippinensis
AAGGAAGGAAGGAAGGAAGGAAGGAAGGAAGGAAGGAAGGAAGGAAGGAAGGAAGGAAGGAAGGAAGGAATGTTGATGTTTACAGTTCTGGTGCTAAAATTTTCAGCATTATGAAAAAATTCTCTTGATTTATTTGTTTCTGAGTTTGTAGAACTAAAAAGATGTTTGCTTAAGCAAAGAAAAAAATCCTTTTTTAAGATTGGTTTTCCATTGTTACCTCTAGGCGGTTGCTCTGATGTCAGGAACAGTTGTCAGGGAAATAACAGCACTTCTCTCTTGTTTGTAGCAGGATTTCAGGTTTGGTTCCTTCAGGGACACAAACAATGCTTGTACTTCTGCATCTCTGGGACAGAAGAGATTTGTCTAGTTTTTTGTTTTGCCTTTTGGTTTTGTTTCAGTCTTACTTAGATTAGACATAGCTATGTAAAAATCCCAAACCAAGTAAAACAAATCTTTCATGGTCTGTCGATCTTCCAGCCTTTTCATTCTGGTGTTAAAACATTTTTATTTCTGATTTTTGAGGTACAAAAGCCAAAATGACTGAAATTTCAATTCTGGATCAAAGTCTGGCAGCTAGTAGACTACAAAACTATGAGGGAAAACGTTCTCTACGCATGAGACATGAAAATTAATTGTTTAAGCAAAATATTTTTTCAGATGTTTAGGTTTTGCATATGAATTGTCCCACTAATACTAGCATAAATCTACAAATAGCCTAACTAATACAAATGTTTGCTAATAGCTTGTTTGATTTTGAACTTACTTCAGTTGCTTTGGCAAAATGCTGTTCCTGAGTGAGCAGAAGAGTAATTGGGTCCTCAGCCTTCAAGTGCATGGTTGCAGCTGTGAGTCATCTCCTTACTTTCCATTCTGTCTTGGGATCTCTAATGACTGCAGCGGATCAGCGTGTCTTGTCACCCAGCACCAGCCATGTCACAGGGCAGCCACGAGCCACGCCGCTGAGCACATGCTGGGGGCTGTTATGTCAGTGCTGACTCGGGGGAAAGAAGTGCTCATCCAACCCGTGCTGCTGTAAAGTGCTCTCTGAGTTAGGACCTTGGTTTCGGAAATTACTTCACCCACGCTCCCATTTTCACCCTTTTCCTACCAGGGTAAGGTGACAGATCCCTAACCTGAATTTGTGGAAATGAAATCGAAAAAAGGGAATGGATTTGACTTGCATTTATCTGAGACTTCCATATATTTTAATTAAAATTTTGAAAAATTGTGTATGTATGTATATATGCACACACACACGCACACACACAAATATATTCTCACATTTGCTTTACAGATAATTAAAAGTCTTGTGGCTGTGATCTTCTAAAATTACTGCCCTATGGGATAGCTAAAATTGCTGTTGGACAATATGAATCTGTGAAACCAGCCATGAGATTCCAGATTGGTTTCTTGCATATCTTCAAGTGACTTGGCACTTGAGAGGGTTGGTTGTGATGCTAAGCCTCCCACTCATTTGAAAATGGAGAGAAGCAGGTGATGCCACCTGAAGCCCTCCTTCCTGACACCTGTGGAAAGCTCTGTCTTCTGACTCAGGCTGCTGAATCACATTTGGCAAGCGAGGCAGAGCACCTGATGGTAGCTGAGCAGTGTATTTTAGTACCACTACCTGTTTTTTCCTGTGGATTTTGAAATGTCAGAAAGTCTACTAAAGTTCATAAGCATTTAAGGCACTGATGCAAAAAATGGAAGAAAAAAAGAAAACAGGAGGTATCTTAGTCCATGTTGCTTATGGCATTTTGTGAAATCTTTTACACCTATACAAAAAATCTTTTACACCTATAAAGAGACACTAAACTAACCTGTTGCATTTTGTTTACTCGTTTTGCATGGATGTAAGTGATTAAATAAAATGCCAAGCAGTGGAGGATTCAGCAGAATGATAGTACTCTTTTAGCTTGCTGTGCGTGGCTTGTTCTATTAATATGTGTTTGTGGTCAGGAAGGAACTCAGTCTCACTTTGCTATAATATGTGCAGTATTAATTTTGGTTTGACACCTGCCAGGCAAAGATTCTCACCAGCCAAAGGCATTCTTCACAACCGAGCTCCATCTGTTGTGCAGATATTTGATTCTGATATTTCTAATGATTCAAGCCAAAGCTTCAAAAAGAAGAGCCAACTTGCAGGAAAAAAAAAAGTCTTGAACAGGAATGAATAGTTCTATCAAGGCTAAATAGATGGCTTATTGTCACATTTGGTTTAAGTCCTGCAAGGGAAACACGTATGATTAGTTTTGTTTTAGAAGAAAACAATCCTTCATACTGGCAGTGTCGTTGTTGTTGTTGCATGAAAGGAATATTGATAGCTAAAGTTCAAGCACATGATTTTATTGCTGAAATGCTGCAGCCTTTAGAAAGATAGGAAAGTTGCTATTAAAAAAAGTTTACTCACTTACTGTACTCAGCAGATTAAAAGCCTAAGGAGTCTGCTTTGATTCTTGCATGCAAAGGAGCAGCAGGATTAACACTTGCCTCAGCTCTTTGAAAGACGGCTCAGGCTTTTTGAAATAAACATTCAAGTAATGTCTGTCAAAAGAAGTTAGCTTCCAATCCCCTGACAGAAGTTGCATGATGAGTTTGTCACCTCGCTGACAAAACAATCATTAATTGCTCCAGTTATCTTTGTTTTTCACTTAAAGTGGGTGAATTACTCTGTCAGAGCTGCCCGACCCACATGGGTAAACATTTGCCTCCTATGATACCGTGAGAGGTCTGCGACAAATATGAGTGTGTTTTATGGTTATCACAACTTCATACAACCACCCGCTGATCATTTATTATTATTTGTGACAGCATGGAGAAGAAACTTGACTAAGAGAAATTATGGCTCTGTGAGCTTCAGATCTATAATTAATGGTTGAAAGTGCTGTATTATCAAACACCGTTCAATTCACTAGGAACTGCATAGCATTCAAAAGTATATAAAAATGCAGTGGCATACTTCAGAATTTGATGTTTTCAGCACTATTTAGAGAGTTGACTGTTGGTGCGATGGCTGGCCTGTAAAACAAAGACTCCCATCTCTACTCTTTCAGACTAGCAGGTGTCTTTGTGCTGTCTAGTAATTCCTAAAAGCTTGAATGTTCCACAGAACCTAACAACTGAGCAGATATTTCTTTTTTTCCTTAGTGTATTGCTGCATGCTGAACCTGTTCGTGCATTTATACCAAAGGTATACTGCAAGGATGGCATCATTAGCTGTGGCTTCAGTGCTCATGCATATTGCTCACTTATGTATAGCAATATAGAAATTAATAGGAAATATCAAGCAAATTTTACTTCTACTTCAGTGTCTAGAGCAACCTAAAATGCTGCTGAAAATAAAAAAGACGTAAAACCACAGTATAGTTAAGTCCAATCCTGCCTGTAATGTAGGGTCATCCTGCCTGAAAAGAAAGTAGACATTATAGTATGTTAGTTCTGTGTTTACTTTGCATGGGTGTTCTTTCCCTTGCATGCATCTGGAGCCACCATTTATTTATGAAATTAATTATTTGATCTTGTGGTATGCAGTAGCAGAGAAATACCGTGTGGGATTGTAATTAATTTTTTCACATGGGAGGCAAAATAACATCCACAGTATTACCTGCTGAAACTTCCTCCCTGCTCTTTCCAGTAAAATGTGAACAAAGATGTGAAAACCCAATCTCCTTCAGTTCCTTAAACATGGGGATTTCTCCCTTTGGCTTGAAAAGGGTGGAAATTGAAGAGAGAATTCATTTACAGACTTCTCTGTCAGTCTGTTTAACATAGATTAGCACTGAAGACTATCAGTATAGCAGAGATCTGTAGAGGTACAAAACCTGTAGGAGAGATTAAAAAATGGTCAAGAAAACTGTGTAGCTACTGAAACTGAATAGTGGGAATACAACTGAAAACTTTTGTTACGAAATCTAAATGATTATGTTTCCAGTTTTAGCAGTCTGGTTCTACATCTGCAGGTACTAGGCAGTCATTAGCAAGTGATAAAGAATATATGAATTAGCTGCTGTTTTTGAGCCAAAATAGAAATGTTTCTGTTTTTGAATTGCCTGTAGATTTACAAAATTTTATGCTTTTTTTCTTACCCTAATACCCAAAGTTTACTTAATGTCACAACATATGATGTTTTAGAGCTCACAGAGGAGAAGAGATGCCAACAAATGAAGATATATGTACTTTTGAATTACACCACTAATGCAGAGTCCCAGCAAGCTTTTGGCAGGAAGAAGCTGAATTTGGTGCCTTGGGTGGATTGTGCTTCACTTCAGGGAGATTGTGATTTGATTATGAAAGGATCATGGTCACAATTTATTCTGCATATTGGCTCTCATATGTATGGTAGATTCCAATTTGCTAAAAATAAGACAGAGAACTTCGTACCTTTTAGTGCAAGTCATAAAAACCAGCACAATGTGGAAGAATGCAGCCAGTCTTAAAAATGTATTTCATATTTGATTTCATTTTGATTGCCTTTCGTAATTTAATTAAGATACTTGGAATGTAAATTACCATGATAGAAGTATGCTTACAAGTAAGTGTTTTGTGATTTGACACTAATTGACAGAAGTTGGTTTTACTCATGCAAAATCTGTATATAATGTTTGAATTCATCAGATCAGAAGTTACCAAGTTACAGAAACTGTGAAGCATAACTACTCAAACAAACATAGAATTCTCTGTCAGATTTGTTTGACTGTAACATGGTCAGCTGAAAAAAATACACTGCTTTCTAAAGCTTGATTTTGGGTGTTTTTCTTTCAATGTGCTTACTGTACAGATTCCATCCTGTAATTTACTCTGGGTATTTAACTGACCAAGATTTGAATTGATTGCTTTAGGGAAGATGGTATATATTCCTAAGAAGGTATTGGACCTATTGTTCCTACACAGACGCGGATTTTCCATCACTGGGATTTCCCCGTGCTGAGTCAACCCTGTGGGAGGAGGAATCTGGATTTCCCAAGCAGAGAACAGAGATCAGCTCTTGCTTCATAGTCATCATCAAATGGTGTCCTCCAGTAGCCTGAAATGAGATGAAGGAGGTGGGCATCTCTTTGGTAGTCACCAGCAGGAACCTTCATAGGAGGCAACCAGCATGAACAAGTGGAACATCTATCACAGCCTCCCACCTCACAGCTACCCATGTAATTCACCGCTCACCTTTGGCAGGAGAGACAGGGAAACAGCTGTGCACGTGCTAAAAGCAGGAGAAGGCTATACAACTTTCCAAGTTATTTTACTCTTCTTCTGTAAGTGAATTTAAGCTGGGTGTTTTAACTTTAACTACGCAAAGATATCGCTAATGAGGTCAGGTATCTGTCTGCAAATAGCACAGTTCAATTTTTCTTGCTCCTTGGTCAAACACTCTTTAAAACCCACTGAAACCAGGAGATAGACCTGGTGGGTTTGAGTAGAGTTTGGATGGGCTGAGTGATCCATGCTGTTTGCAGATGCATAGAAGATATGTATGTGCTGATACCTAGAAATATTTTTCCATGTTCTCTGGAGCATGATTATTTGGAGCTGTTGCAAAATACTAATGTTCCTTTCTCAGCCTTTGAATCAGTCTGGTGTTTAATTAGCAATGATGACAACAAGATTAAAAAATAACAGCCAAATTATATAGAAGAGGTTGGTTTCTGGATAGTCTGTTTCACTCTTTTTCACTGATTAGCAATTTGAACTTGTTTCTTGTGTTTAAACAGATCCCAAATTGGATCCTAAAGTTCACTGCAATGAAATAACCTTATAATGCTTCATGATAATTTTTAACTTGCACAGGAGGGACTAAGTGCTGCACAGTCCATGAAGACCTGCCAAGTGTTGTATATCCAGTGTGATAATTTCCTGTCTGGCACTCCAGTCATTCATGGCTGCAGGTTGGCTTATGAATTTGAATGTGATGTAGGAAGAGGGCAGGCATTTGCCTGCAGTTTCACCTGTTAGGACAGTGTTGGGACAGAAGAGTTGAACAAGAAAGCAGCAGAGCAGCTGTACAAATGGAGATCTACTGTAACCTCCCATCTTCTTTTCTAACAAATCAAGCCAAGCCATCCGCTGTAGTTACCCAACAACTTCTGTTTATTCTATCCTTCTCACCAGGATCTCCACCATAATCTTGTGTTTGACTTCAATGATCTGTAGTGCTTACTGTGATCCCTCAAAATGCTTCTTCTCTGCTGTCCCTTTCATCCAGCATCTCTGGCAGCTCAGGGGGGTTGCAGCTCCTAGAAATCTCCAGTCTCTCCATTAGTAGGAGCGTTATGCACTGTCCTTCAGTTCAGGTTCTGCAACCCCACCTCGCTGCTCATGAAAGCCTGTCTCAAGTTGATCTGCCAAGTGTTGTTTTTCTTCATGACACACTCTCACCATTGTGCTCACGCCAAGGGGATTTTACTCTAAAGCAAATATACCTGTTGATGTGCAAGTTGTTTACTATTGTGACATTCAGTCAGTAAATAATTTCTGGAACATAGCACAGCTGCCAAAACACACAGCACACAGCCTTCTCAACCATGCCCATTCTGTACCCAGTGCTGGGTCTGTGGCTCAGGCTAGCTGAATGAGTGCACTGCACTCTGAGGGGGCTGGAGGGAAGCAGAACCTCGCACTAGATTCTTAATTTTGTTTGTTTTCCTTTAGCTGAAGTACCCCACATGCCACTGATGGCATGTTAGCCACAATGGTTCTGTGGAGCTTCAGGGTCCCTTTTAATTTAATTTCCTCTAGTAACCAGGGCCATGCACTCCTCTGCTGTGGGGTGTTGTGTGCATGCACGTACACTTAGTAGCTTCTGAACCTCTTGTCCAACTTCAAGAAGCCTGCCTATTTGCTATTGAGACAGGAAGCAGTTTCATGAGTGTCTTGGGAACAGGTAAGCAGCTGGAGAAGACCTGAGGTCAGCTGTAGGATTCACATCCTGGGGGGAAGTGAGGCTTCTTTGGTTTGCTGCTTGTAGAACCTCTTAATCTAACTTTAGCACTTCTCAGGGAAGAACTGTTCTCCAGATGCCAGAAAAGATGATTAAAGAGGACTCGGAAATGTTTGCTTTGATCTCTTCAGAAATCATGACTAGGATCTGATAAGAGGGTTAAGTGAACAACAGTTACTGACTTGAGTCCAGATTGCTGAAGGACTGCACACACCTAGCAGGAGGAGATGCTGAGGCCAGATGCATGCCCAAGCAGTTACTCCTCTTTACACTCCCATTCCAGTTATGCAGGGTCCAAAGACCAACTCACCTACATGTTTCTGATGTGATTATATAAAAATTAGAGCGTTTTCCTAGCATTGTTTCTGCCAAGGGCTCTTGCATGTTTAATTTTAGCATACTGCTTGATTCCCAGGAGAGTTTTCTCTCAAGCAGGTGATGTTCTGGAGGCTAGGAAGTATTCTTGATCCTTCCCAGGGAAATCTTTATAATTTTTGCTGTAATGATTTACCAGGAGAAATATGTCTGTGCAGCTCAGCATTAGAGTGTGCAGCTCAGAGATACCTGGATTCCCATTTCCTCTTTGAGGGCTTCTTCTATGTACATGGTCCTTTAAACAGATAAAATACAGAGGCAGTGCTGGAAGCAGAGACCAGTCTGCAGAGACACCTTTCCCATCAGACAGATTTATTAGTTATTAGGTAAAAGATGGGCTATTATATATCCCTGACTCCTCAACTGTCTCCTGAACTGCCTGTGGCATTGTTCTTGTAGGGCTAGGCAGCAACTGACTGAGACTTTTTCAGCACTTTGTATTCAGGTGCAATTTCCATCGAAGTCCCTTTTACACAGCAGGGAGCAAAAACCAAAAAGTTGGGTTTGTGTTAAAATATATTGACTTCACAGGGAAGAAGTCTCTCTAAAACTCCAACAAATGCTTTTGGTCATGCACAAAGAAGTCACACTTAGATGGAGAAGGGTATTTTAGACAAAACTTTAAGGCACTTTGGGCCCCAGCAGTTCTGAGGAATCAGCTGAGTACTTTGTAGGTCACCCAGAAATGCTTCAGCCCTTTTTGCTGCTGTCTCCTGTGTGGACTTTATTTTACATCCTCCCATTTGTGCCAAGTGGGACACAGCTGAGGTGAGTTTATTTTCCATCCCTCTGATTTTTCCAGTATCTTCTTAGAGTCTCCGAGTTAAAGCTAGAGAGGTTCCAATGAAAAAGAAATGTGAAAGTGGTGACTGACTGTCTTTGCCCCATGTGTATTTTGTATTTTTGTTATCTGGGTGACTCTGTTTTGTCTGGTCTGTGTCTGTGATACTGTCTATTTATATCCAGCTCTGTTTCCTGTCCACACTCACCAGCACCACTGTAACTCCTGGTTTGTGCAGTGGTCTGAAAGTACAGATGTACACACAGGCCAGAAGCTGTCAACATCTCCTGGTTTTTAGCTGGAACAACTAGGATAAAGGCTTAGTGTGGATGAGCTTCCTTCACCAGTGAGAGCTGGAGATGGAGAGAAGCACATTCCCTTCTAGTACTACAGCTTTGAATAGCAGGAGCCACAGGTCTTTGTCTGGGTCAGTTTCAGCTTCACAATCAGAGTGGAGAGTGTCCTTCCCATCTCCAGCCCTATAGAAGGGGATTTTCATGGTTCCAAGAACCACACGAGCCAGCTGGCTGGTGGTCCCAGGAGAGAAGCTCTGCACCAGGCTGGCTGTCTCCCCAGCACAAAGCTGTTGGCTCCTCATTCCTCAGGGCTGTAGTGGCTTCAGCATGAGCAGTGACACTTCAGCCTCTAAATCTCTGCAGCATGTGGCCCTGGCACCTTGCAGCCTAGACCATGTCCACAGCTGGACACAGTGTTTCACTTGGTGCTCTCGCTGGAGGTGACAGCAGCACAAATTGCCTTCTCCAAAGATACCCTCAACACCCTCTGGTGGTGCCCCAAGCCCCACTGCTTCCCATTTTTAACAGTGCAGTCCTCATTTTGCTAATGTAAAATGTGCATTAACATTAAGCGTGTGCTTAACATAAGCACATAACATAAGCACATACACCTACTCGTTGGACCCACCTAGAGTAAGAAAAGCTTCACCTGTTTTTTTATAATGAGGTCTCAGTATCCTAAGAGTACCTTTCAAATGCAACTGCAGGATCTGCATAATTGAAACTTTTTCTCTAATCTCTTTATCTCCCTCAGGCAGTTCCTGACAAGTGGAGATTATAAATGAGAGTTTGTAGTAAACATAGCTAAAAAAAAGGTATCTTTAATGTTTTTGCAATGTATTCAAAGCAGTTTGGGCATGAGCACAGAGAACTCATTTCTATTTCACCTGAAATGCCATTATGTTTATTAAATTAGAGTGGCATTAATCCCAGAACATATCCAAATCTTTTTGTGATTTTGCATTTGTCATAACTGAAAGATCTCACTAAATATTTCTCTATACCTCTAAATAACATTGCCTGTCATGTAATATTTATCTCAGATTTTGCTCAGTGACTTCGTATCAGAGCTGAAAATGAGCTATCACAGAAAATAAAATGGGACTGAAATAACAGTCCTTTGTATTAAGTTTAACATTTGGAATCTGTCCGAGAGTTTTCCACATCCATATTAGAATCAGATGGTAGCATAAGATGAAAAGATCTCCTGGATGGGTTTTATTCTGATCCTCATTAAAGGGCTGATAACAGACTGAAGGCAAGATACTTGTAGTAAAAAAGCCTGCCTAATATCAAAGGCTGGATGGACAAGCTGACATGTATTATTGTTAGGCCTTCCTGCTTGATCACATTTCAGTATCGTAAAATCATTCTGCTAGTGGATGTGACATATAAAAACTCCAGCAGGAGAGCAAAAAGTCCAGGCTGGTGGGTATCACTGCTGTGGGCACACGCTTAGTAGCTGACCGTAAGCCAAGGAAAGGGTTTAATATCCAAAAGTATTGTTGGTGACAGCACAGTGTAGCTATATTAATTTTATTCTCAACTATTTGCATTCATGAAAGGCACTGCCTTGCCTGTCTTACCTGTGAAACTGGTATCACGTGTGATGTGACAACAGAGGGCAGCCCCACTGCTATCGTTCAGCCTTCTTCAGAAGTTGTGCATCCTCTGCCCTATCCACAAACCAGCACTTGCCCCAGGTTCCTTTGGCAGTCTGGAGACGGAAAGATCAAAGGGACCTAAATAGTCTTCAGAAAGCAATTTTCTCTTTACTCAAAACAGCTTTGTATAGTTCTTATGTATTATTTGGCTGAAATTGTACAAATGTTTGCAGGCTCTGGGTGTTCTATGCAAAAACAATTACTTTTGATAAAATGAAGGAATGGTGCTTTCTGGTGTTGCTGTTCTGCTGTAGTGGAGACTGTGAGCATGATATTGGAGCTATAAATTAGATTTTGCAAAGCAGCATTTCTGTAGGGAGTCAGCTGCTTGAGACCAACAGGCTATAATCAGCATTTTTCAAGGGGATATTTTGCCTGTGTTTTGTCGCAGTATCTTCAGCAACAGAAGTAGAGCAGCAATTGCAGACTGCACTGACTCTTCATTTCAGCTTTTGATCACAAAGGCTATCGAAGAACAAATATACTTTTTAGGTATTTTATGCTGCTTTTCTAAATGCATCTTTTTAAAGGCTGGTATGTGATTTGAACTTTTAGGCAGAGAATCGTTTCACTGTCACTGGCTGTTTACAGCATCAACATCAACATCTGAGCTTATACCCAGTCCTCCTTTTACAATCAATGGAGAGAAATGTGCACGTTTAGAGGAGTAATTAATCTGATTATTTTAGACATCTTCTTTCCAGTGAGACGGTTTGTATTTTAGGAGAGCCTATTTCTCTTCTCAGCAATAATTAATCCTAGCATATTTAGTTCAGGGGCTGTTATCTGTAGTTAGGTAAGCTGGATCCCATGCAGCATGTTTCTGAATAGCACTGTATTCTCACTCGGCTACTAACACTGTTTGTATGAATACTTTGGGTTTTTGGTTTTTTTTTTAATTATCAGATTATCCTAGGGAACACATAAAGAGATCAGTTGTGTATGTAAGAAATGCTTGGTTCAGTCCCTACAAGATTTTTATTGCTGATAATTACAGCTACCTTAATGCTTCCTCTGAAAGCTGTTTGAAAGTTGTATTGATCCTGTGCTCCTCAGATACCAGTTCGATGTTAAACATCTGTTTGGCTGAAGAGTGCATTCTGTTGGGTACTTGGATACACTTAACATCAGGCAAAAATGTCTGAGAAAAAATGGGACCTCCTTGCACTCTCCTGAAAACATCTTCAAGGAGCTCAGATGAATGGAACTGTGGCACATACATGCCTGTTTTCAGGAGTGTTACAAGAAGTGTGCTGAGGGATAAGGAAGCATAATTTGTATTGGTGAACAGTGTTGATGCCCTGTTCCTTTGGGTTCACCTGTACCGTGCTTATGGGTTAATTCAAACAAAAGAAAAGCCTTCAAGACTGGTCTCCTCAAGATGAGTGTGCTGTATATGACAGGGCACAAAGGGTAAGTAGCATCTGAGGAGACAGAAGAATTTCCTATGAACAACCCTCAGATAAAAAAAAATAGAGTAATACCTAGAACTAAAGAAGCAAAGTTATTTCTGAAGTGTTTAAATAGAGTCACAGAATAGGAGTAATAAGGTATTATTGGTCCCATATTTGTCATTTGTCCCTATATCATACTGGTGCAAGCACATTGATTTTCAGAGGATGATGGCTGCTGGAAACAGGTTCCCTGAAAACCTTTCTTGTTCATTACCCCGAAATATATAATTACTTTTGGAAGTCTTTGCTTTGGTATACAGTTCTGATGTCTGGATTCCTGACATCCAAAACCACGAGACTCCCTAGTATGGTCCACTGAGCATTAGTTTTCCACTGATTAATCTTCTGGTTGATTATGTAATTAATTTTTCTAGGTAAATATGTATTCTGTTTCTTTAATTCATTAATTCTTTCACCTCAGCTTTGCTCATGTTTATTCCCTCCTTTGTCAAGGTCTCACATTAATATTTGCAGCATTGCCTAGTGACACACACATGCTTTTTCTTCCTCTTTTTTGTTTTTCTCTTTTACAGATTTAACTGAAATTGCACCATGCATTTTGAAGATGTCACCAACAGATCAGCAGTTGAACAAGCTGGCGAGGAGGCTGGGACCTGAATGGGAGCATGTAGTTCTGTGCTTGGGTTTGTCCCATACTGACATCTATCGATGTAAAGTCAATCACCCTCACAACCTGCAGTCACAGATTGTAGCTGCATTTGTCCTGTGGAAACAGCGTTTGGGGAAGAAAGCAACAATCCAAAGTCTGCATGCCAGTCTGATGGCAGAGGAGGTGGATCCTTCTGTGATACAGTACATGTTTGAGTGAAGCCATGCTATTTATTCAGAGCTTCCACGTACTTCATTAAATAAAGAGGATGGAAATGCATGTTGAAGATTGGACACCTCAAACTGGAAAAAAAGGGGATTGGGATCTGTGATTTTATTAAGCTTAAACATTCCAGTTTTTTGTGGCATCTTGTGACTTGTAATTCTTTTCATGCCAGATTAATTTTTAGCAGGCATTAAAAGCTGGATCACTCTTTCCTGTTCTCTTTTGTGCTATTCCAGTGAGGATATAGGGTGACAAAGTTCTTGCAAGCAGGCGGGCCTGCAGTGAGTTCAGCAAGGTTTTAGATTTCACTAAAGGAGGAAGACTTGGTTTAACTAACTTTCTGGACTATGTAGGAGCCTTTTTACTGCTGTGTCATGCTAGTTCCCTTATATCCCAGCAAGAATAATCACTAAATCACCTAATCACCGTTACTAATTTAACAATTTTACAACAGTTATTGCAGGTGGCTAATTTCACATTTATAAAAGTTTCAGCACATACAGTTTCTTGCTAGGATAGATGGCTGCCACCTTGGTCTGCCTTTGAAAAAGTCCCTAAGTGGAAGTAGCAGGAATGCATGTGCCATTATTATGTAATAGGTATAGGTTTCTGCAGATAGGCCTGTGCGCATATGCCGTGTCACAGGTGGGGAGTTCTCAGGGAAGACACGCAGTGGAAAAGTGACCAGAAGTAGGCAAAACCAGGCAAACTGAGCAAGAAGCAGCCTGAAAAAGGAGACAATTTCTAAGTTGTTCATGTTTGTCTCTGCTAGTAAACTGGGAGACAGCCTGCTGCCTGCTGAGTATTTGAACTGTGCTCTGTATTCAGGCAATCTTGTTTCATAGTGAGGTCAAGCGTCCATAGGCACATTGCTCTGACCACTGCACACCCAACAGGGTAGTGAATTTTGCAGGTCCTTTCTGATCAAGATGAACTTCCTACTGCTCTCCCTCCAGCTTCCCTCCACCAGGCTCATTTGCTTTCTACCAGCTTTTCTGCACCTAGTGAGGGCAGCTTTGACACTGCTGTCCTCAGTTCTTTGCTAATGTAATTGTACCAATGAAGATAAGATTTTATGCAGAAGAACAGTAAAGCTTGTGCTCTTCTCCTCCTTTCCTTCTGTCATGGAGATTTTATTCCTGCTGGAAAAAAATACAGAGGTTTTTGCTGACCAGGCAAGTGGGGATCAGTCTTCAGGATACCCAAAGGCAATGGAAGTGACCAGCTGCTCTCTGAGGCCTAATGATAAAAGGCAGAATACATTTTAATTCTCCCTGAGCAGTTTTCTGTACAGTAAATGAAGAACAGAGTTTCAATGCTGAGTTTCTAGGTCTATTTATGAACAAGTTACTTTAGACTGTTTCATCTACGGAGTCATTGCCAAAGAACTTCCCAACCCACAAAATTTGCTCTGTTTAATTTAACAGCTTAACAGCCTTGTCTGAAGTCTTTATTGGGGCAAAAATGAACTTTACTGCTTTTTATTTTTCAAAATTTGTTATTTTTATACCCAAATTTTGAAAGACATGGGAAATTAGAAAAGACAAAGAGATTGTAAAGAAATCCTATATACCTTGGTTTTTAGAAGCATGGAAACAGAAAACATATCCTGGCAGGATCTGGCTCTTGCAAGTTCTGAAGCAACCTGGTAATATTTTGTTTTTAATCTTCTGTATACAGTTCTGACCTTCAGTAAGTTGTGATACTGTTATGACTCACTCAGATCTTAACTAATCATATTCATATCTTCACTATTCATATCCTACTTCCAGAGTTTAACTCTATCAACAAATTCCAGATAAACAAGGTAAATCAATTTAGGGTTTGGGACTTTTTTTTTTCTGTTTCACAATGCTTTAATGCTAACATGTTCTTTTTTAGGTGGAAACCATCCCAGAGCAGGTGTACAGACATTTGGCAAATTCATATGAGCACAGCCCAGCACAGGGAGTGGGATGAGGACTCTGAAGCAATTCTGACAGTGAAATTGACAGGAGCATAGTTTGCGTATTACAGAAGAGAGGTAAAGCAGTCTCCCTGGCAGCAATTTGGAGGGAAAAAAGCTAGAGATGGTTGACAGGAGAAACTACTGAAAATGTGATTTAGAGGAAGAAGTTGACTCCCAGTGTCATAAATACAAGTACCTTATCTTGTTCTGAACCAACATGGACCAAGTCTGAACACAGATTGGTCTTCAAGGCAGTTCATCGCCAGTTAACCCAGAATGAGCACAGTGCTCAAAGGAGGAAACCAGTCTGGGTGGTAAAGCAATGTAATGGGCACACTCACAGGACCTTGGTACCTTCTTCTCTGGGTGAACTTTGCATTTCATGTTCTTAATTTCATGAAATCATAGAATGGTTTGGGTTGAAAAGGACCCCAAAGATCATCTAGATCCAACACCCCTGCCATGGGCACCTTTGAGTACACCAGTTTGCTCAAAGCCCTATCTAAGCTGGCCTTGCACACTTCCAGGAATGAGGCATGCAAACATGTCTGGGCAATCTGTTCCAGTGCCTCATCACCCTCACAGTTTCTCCCTAATATTCAATCTAAACCTACCCTCTTTCACTCCTCTTTGTCCTATCACTACATGCCCTTGTAAAAAGTCCCTCTCCAGCTTTCTTTTAGACCCCTTTTAGGTACTGGAAGGTGCTATAAGGTCTCCCCATAGTCTTCTCCAGGCTGAACAGCCCCAGCTGTCACAGCCTTTCCTCACAGGAGAGATGCTCCAGCCCTCTGGTCCTCTTGATGGTCCTTCTCTGGACTCACTCTAGCACTGCTGTGTCCTTCCTGTGTGAGGGCTCTAGAGCTGCTAGCTCTGCTGGTGGGGTCTTACGGGAGTGGAGAAGAGATAGAGAATTGCATCAAGTGTGGACTTGCCGGCCACGCTTCTTTTGATGCAGCCCGTGGTATGGTTGGCCAATGTCAGATTATCCGTAGCTAATATACTTAGAGTCTTTTTAATGGTTAAGAAAACAACTTTCAGTAGATATGAAGTTTCATGCCAGGTAAGACCTCCTTTCCTATCCTTCTGAGTATCTACTATGGGCCACTGGAAACCTGATGGGTGAGTATCATACCAGGTAACTTCTCCACCTTCTTTAGGTGGGCTAAATGCTACAACCCTTGTACCTGGTACTGAAATTACAGGAGCCACAGCTAGACAAGGCTTATAAAACCTGAGCAAAGCCTATAATTCATAATTTATGGTTGCTTTCACATTCCCAAGGCCTAAATGAACCCTGTAATACTTGAGTTGCAAATATTGAAGGGAGAGGTTTACTTGTTTTATGAGATTGTTTCCATTGCTGTCATTTTTAAATTCATGGAAATGTTCCTATTAGACTCTTCATTTTTATTAAACTTGTTTTTGCACTACACAAATGCAGGGATACATTTAACTGACAGTAGTATTCCTTTAACCCAGCGGATTTTTCCATCCACTTAAAAATATTTTTCTTCTGGATGTAATGCTTTATTTTGCACAAGGATGCAATTAAGACAATTTAATTCTTCAGATGTATAGCAAGGCCTCTTATTCTCTCTTAGAACACTCAAAAGATCTTAAAATGTTTATTATTTTCTGCTAATTTAGGAGCAAATGTTATTTATTTAAATCTCATACACAAGCCTGTGACTTGAGTGTTGTTCAGGACTGAGGCAACTGAGTGAGTTTCCCCATCTCTCCCTTTGCTTCAAACTTCCTTGTGCCAAAGTTTGGGTGGTGACAGGGGACTTGCACAGGGGCTTCTGTCCTCTCTGCCCACTGTTCTCCCAGGACTGGTGCAGGGGGCAGGCTGACTTCCAGGGGAGCCCCAGTTCCACCGCTTGTGGTGAGGCGTGCGGCCACTTCGGGCTGGAGCATGAGTTTGGCAAAGGTGAGCCAGCAGAAACTTCTCTTTGATGTGTTCAGGTTTCTTAACCAATGTATAAAAATCCTCACTAGTGAAACTGGTATTATTGGTATCTGCTTATTTGTGGCAGAATTTAGGAGCTCCAAGATAGGAAAGTGTAAAGGTGGCCACTGTTGGACCTTCCACTGAAATAGATGGCATAACTTGCAGTCCTTGGAAGAAGTCGTCATTGGTTTTCTTCCTTGGTCTCCAGAGGAGACCATAGCATCCCATTTAACTCTCCTAAAGTGGTAAATAAGCTCTATAAAAGCTGTTTTGTACTCTGCAAGTACGGGTGGACCCTTAGCATGGCAATAGGCAAGGCCTAAGAGCACTACTTCTCACCTGCATAAGCTGTATGAATGATCACAAAGGAAGGATCTTCTCAGGGGAAAATCATGTCAGACTGACAGCATTTAAGAGTGGCTGGAGTGTAAAATGAAAACACAGTCATCTGTGAGCCACTTCTCCCAGATATAGTGGGGGAAATTTCCATCTGGAGTAATATTTTATGACAGTCATTGATCTATGGAATAAAACATTTTGCAAAAGTCTGGAAAAATAAACAATGTCATATTATATTCAAAGAAAATAAAAGGCGTCTGATGCTAAATGTGGTCATGCTGGCAGTTTTGTTTCTTATTGGAAATGAAAACAGTCTCTGAGAGCTAATCTGTTTATAAGCTTCCATATTCTCCATAGACATAGACCAATGTCAAGACATAGTAGAAGTAGAGCTAAAAGGACAGTGCATAAAACCTTTGTCTGTTTACAGTGAATATTCAAAAGCTTTGTCCAAATTTCACTAAATGAAAAGAATTTTAACTTTCGAGGTGTCTTACTGTCACCTAATATCTAAAGATCTAAAAATAAATCCGGCGATTTGGCGCTTTTTTCCCCCTGAATGCAGTGCCTTTTTTAACTGATTACCTGAGAAAAATGAACATTTGCCAGAAACAAAAATAAGCAGATTAAAAAATTAGTATGTGTTTTAGCAGAATTCACTTCTGAACCTAGCATTTTAGTTGTGAAAAAAGATTAATTGCAATTTCCCTTTGAAACTGGTGGGTAGAGCTGGTGATGGCACAGGAATATTCCTGTGTCTTCTGCAGGAAGAGACTGCATTAAAACATCTTTATGTGTTACAGGTACCATTTCTGACACTGATGTCTGGTCCAAGCCCCAACAGCAAAGAGACAAAAAGTCTCTTATTAACTTCAATGTGCTCTGGATTAGGCCTTCTTTAATTGGAACCTGCTGAAGCGTACTTTTACTACCTCCTTTTGGACAAACACTCTTTTTGGATTTGGGGCAATTAAAAGGAAAGGGATTTTTGTGGGTATAGTAAGCATTCTAGGCTATGGGGTCCTCTTTTCACTGCCACAAGTGCTACTTTGCACTATTCACTTCAAAGTAAGCATGATGAAAAAGGAAAAAAAAACCCAGAAGGGTAGAGCCATTCAGCAAAGGATATTGGTAAGTCTCCAAAACCAAGATAATTTTGAGTTTTGGAATGAGAATGATCCCATAAAACCTGGGATTTGATGGCTCAGGAGATCATTAATACGTTTGTGGAGTTTTCCACCTTGAGATCGAGGTTGCAAAGCCACTGTTGACCTAAAAGAAGCACAATGTAATAGAAGTCTGTGGGTTTTCTTTCTTCTTTCTTTACAGCTTTCACATCTGACTCACACAGAACCAGGCCTTGCTATCAGACTTAGGAAAGGGCGGGCAGGATCAAAGGAGCCAAGTACTTGAACTGGCCTCAGGCTATGAGAGGGACAAAGCCATTAGACCCTGGGGCAGAGTAGGTACTGTGCTTTGCTGTGGCTGCTGAGATTTGTGCAGAGGCCACTGGGTTCGCAGGATGACAGCCAGACCTTCACCACACCAACAGCAAGCTCATTCACGTGGAGAGGATGCGCAGAGACCTCCTTACAGCTCCTGGCAGCTCCTTGCAGCATATGCTCACTGGCTGGCGAGTTATTTCTCTCTCTTGTGAGGGCTGTCCTGAGGAATGTGTGCCTGGGCATAACCTTTAACTGCCCAAGGTCCTGTTTCTGCATGACAGAGTCACCTCCATGAACAGGCTCAGGGCAGGCTAGGACGACACCTTAGCTGGGAGCGCTGCTCAAGCGCAGCTCCCATCAGCAATGTTCCTAGTTGAAGATGTATTTCCAGAGGCAGACTTAGTTTTTGGTTAGCAATACCTCGCTTTTTCTTAAATTCAGAATTGGTCCAACACTTCCTCTCTGGTTTGGGTTCTATGCTGGTAGAGGGAATTTTTCTCTGCAGTTGGGATACTTGCACTTGGTCATTTGAGAGCTTTAAGTAAGCCTGCCCAGTGGCATGCAGCTCGGGTGTGGGCTTCAAATATTAGCCCTTCTGACATTGAAAATGTGCAAACATTCTACTGCCTGTGACTTCTGTATGTCACTGTTCACTGTGATTTCAATCATTAGCTATTTTATTGTTATTTGTTATACTTGTCTATTTTTGCACCACTAATTTTGGATTATCCTGGAGAGAATCATTCAGTTATCCTTGCAAACTAGAGTGGGGTGTTTTGGGGGTGTTTTGCATGCACACTGAACACCATTCTCTAGGAAGCAGACACACGGAGATTCTTACACTCCTTCGATGTGTATTTTGATTTTTTAGTGATACTTTCTCCATCAGTTCTTCCTGTGGACTCCAGGAAGGGGCTGGGAGTGTTTCCACTTGGTTAAGACCAGTCAGGATGAGCCAACAATGACATTTGCCTCCATGGCACCTTAACAGGAATAGTGCTGAGGACTCAGGGCACAGTCATTGACCTTGAAAGTCCAACAGGCACACAGCAGCCCTGTGAAAAAAAAGGATATAAAGACATACTAGCAGGAAAATATAGCATTTAATTTAATTATCTAGAGCAGGCACACCTCTGTGAAACTGCCTTTTATGAGGTACTTTTATTTTTATGGACATATTTGATAGGCTTTATTTAAATAAGAAAGCAATTGAGTAACTAGAGCATGTGGAGGCTTCTGATAAGGATCCGTCTTTCAGGTTATTATACAAACTGCATAGCAAGTGCTCAATTATTCTTCGAAATGCTTAAGCAACACCTTTTGTTCAGATTCCCATCTAGAATTACCTCCCAGTAAGTTGCCTCCCAGTAATTTCCAAGAAGCAGCATGCGAACAGCACACACCCCTGTTCTGGATAATAAAGACTTCTGAGAAAAATCTCAGGATTAATAAACAAGCCATGAAGAGACCTGGGAAACTGAACCTTCTGAAGGAATTTTACTTGCCTCTCACTGGGCTCTCTGTGGCATTGGGTCTGATGTCTGCATGTGAAATGGGCCCTGGTAATTACATATTCTGGCTCTCCGTTGTTGGTCCTGACTTTGCAACATTTGAGAAACCACTTCAGACTGCAGCTTGTAGAGTGATGCAGACTTTTGGTGAGCAAAATTCAATGAAGGCGTAGTGAGCCTGAGATTGTGCACACTCAGGGTTGCTGTTGAAGCAAGCAGCCATTGCACAGCAAGCAGGGGGAGCCCCAAAAACCTCTGCAATGCAGAGGGAGCTCTAAGGAGCATGGGTGTGCTTCTCAGTCATGGTACAAATCATGTCGCGTGGGCCTTGAAGAGGCAACAAGAGGTTTACCTCCTTGTGATACACTTAGGTTTTCTCATCCACCACCTATATGTGGGTCCCACAGAACTCTGGAAAAAGAAATCCACTAAACCCCTGAAACTAGTTGTCTAAAGCAAGAGCCACATAATCTCAGCAGGCAAGAGTAATAACAAAGATCTGGAGAAAATCACACTGGAAATGAAGTCCTGAGTATAGCTGACCAGTTGGTTGTGAATTTGAGGTCTGTGATTTCTCTGTTTCAGCTGCAGACTGGGCTCCCTGTGACAGGTTGTTAGTTTCCCTGCTTCCATGTCAGCTTGGGCCTCTGGTGAGTCAGCTGTTGTGCATCTGGTAAAGCTGGGGAATAGCAAGCAGGTCAGAGAGGGATCTGTGTGCATAAGCATGTAGAGGACAGGAATAAAGGGGTCAAGAGAGGAGGGAATATGCTTCAGAGCTCCCAGAGGGCTCTCTCCAGTGCTGCCCCAGGTCCCTGCCTGCTGGTCCCCTGTCCTTAGATGCCAGCACGTGCAACAGAAAGTAGGATTTTTCTTTCTCTTTTTTTTTCTTTTCCCAGGCAGACACTACCAACACATCAGATTTCATTCTGAAATCCAGCTGACAGGCTGGCTCCGGGTTTATCATGCTTTCCTAGAAGGGACATTGCTCACAGGGCACCCAGCTGCCATTTCCAAAAGCTAATCCCACAAGGCATGCATCCTGGCAAGGTGACAAGCCATGAGTGACTGAAGCAGAGCCATCACCCGAGAGAAGCACCAGCAGGCACCTGGCCAAGCACAGCAGACATCAAATGCTTCTGACCACGGCTGCCGCTCACCCATCAGTGGCCGAGGGGTGCACGGCCACCACTGACCCACCATACAGGGGACAGGAGTGCTCTGCCAGTGTCAGGACATGCACCATGCAGAGCTGGATGATGAGTCTTGGTCATCCCATCCAAGTCCTCCTGATGGCTTTCAGGCCATTAGTTGGGGACAGGTTTAAATGCCCAAGCTATTTGGTCCAGTTCTGGTGGAGCTGGAGGGTGTCAAGGCTCCATTGGCTTGAGAAACCTGCTTCCTGGGCTGAGGCTGTGAGGGGTTTGCCCAGCTCTGGGACGGGCCTGTGAGTCAAAGCACAGCCTTGCTTCAAGACACTGGCAACCAAAATAGCTGGTTCCTTGGGAACCAAATTAACAGAAGTATCAACTGCTTCGAAACCTCTCTCAACTGTCCCATCTTAGAAATGCAGGTTGCTCTCTGAAGTTTTATAAAATCATAGAATCATGGAATTGTTTAGGTTGAAGAGACCCTTAAAGGCCATCTAGTCCAGCCTGTTGCAATGAGCAGGGTAACTAGACCAGCTTGCTCAGAGACCTGTCCAACCTGGCCTTGAATGGCTTGGGGCATCTACCACCTCCCTGGGCAGCCTGTTCCAAACTTGGAAGAGAGTAAGGGAGGAGTGCTGGGCCCTTATAGAGGCCCCCTTATAGAGGCCTGTGTTCCTGCTCATTCCTCTTGGTGCCTCTTTGCTATATGCCCATGCTGGCCCTGATGCATCCCCATGCCCAGTACCACTGTGCCTCCCCCACCATGGACAGTGTGGGCTTGTGTAGATCCTCAGGGTGAGCCACAGTGGCTCATACTTCTGACGAGCCCAGCAGAAATCCAGCAGGAGTTGAGTTTGAGCCATCTATGCAGTGGTGAATACCACTTCCCCTGGCAGACATTTCTCAAATAATGCCATTGTGTTCCCCTACATGAGCATGTTGGTGAACACTTATGTTTTTTAAGGGCTATTACAGCAACAAAGTAGGAGTGCTGCACAAGTGCTGCAAGCCAGAAGTGCAGCTGATCAGAAGAGGCAACTGCAGGGTTGCCACATTCATTGCTGTGACCTCTCCTGGGATAATAAGCTTGGTAGGAGAAAGAGGAGAAGAAGAATGACACTGTTTGACAGTGGCTATAACTAACATGGTAGGAAAAATCCAGACCTAATGTATAAGAGATGATCATATGGCAGAACAGAATTGCTCATCTGTTAAGCATTACTAAATGCTTACTATACTAAGCATTGCTGATCTCCAGGAAATGTACCTAGGTGAAGCTGAAGATTTTTAAATCTAAAACTGATGGCATAAATCAAACTCTCTTTAGGCTCCTGCAATAAGAGGAGAAAAGGAAATTGCTTTTCAGCCCAGAGAGCGTGCTCCTGGTAACTATAAACTGTCTGGGACTCTCTGCAGAAGGCATGATGAATAGTGAGAAAGCAAATATCAGAACTATAACAAGCCTCCAAAATGGCACAGGGAATGACAGCAGCTATTGCTGGAGAGGTTTGGAGCCACGGGAGATCCCTGTGGAAGGGACAGCAGCTGGTGGGAGGCGTAACTGCACCCTATATGTAAGGGACCGGAGAGTACCCAGTTTGGAACTGGAACTTATCATCCAGGGGCTTTCTTGTGTCACTGTAGCTGCTTAACCCTGGAGCCAGAAAAGATACACGACAAAACGCAAACGTACCAACACATTTGCACTGTGCCAGCCAAAAGATGAGCTGAGGCCTTACTGAGGTCATGAATGAGGAGGATGTGAGCCTGAAGAAAAGAAACCCTACAAGATGGAGACCTGACACCATCCCTGCTGACTTTCACCAGCTAATGATCAGCCATGTCTCCTACACTTTTCCTATGGACAGCAGAATGAAGATGGTCACTACTGGCAAGCAGTTCAGCCCACCTGTCAGGTAGAAGTGGGTGACATCTTCTAGAAGGATCTCTTTTCCACCAGCTGTTGAAGGAGTATAGATGACTAGCTTTGGCCAAACATTTAGGGTTAGAAAGCCAAAGGATTCATCTAACTTTAGACATCTCCCATAGTGGCACCTACATCAGAGCCGATCCCTATCACATACTTTTATAGTCAAGGGAGAGAAGGCGGCGTCTTTTGGGTGCAATTCATCTACCTTTTCTCATGCTTTTTTTCTAGGATGAGATGAATTCACACCCCAGTGACTATAATTGATGCCCAGATCATCTGTAGGTGTGTACATTAATTGAGATGGATCCCGTCTCTTGTGTCAAATTAAATCAATCTGCGCCTGAAGTCCCTATTTTTGAGACAAGGTGTTTTCAGCTCCTGATGCTTCTGGCTGCCAATGCTGATGGCTGCTGCAATAATGCCGCCATCTCACCAGCTGTGGACGTCCTGACAAGGTGAATTTCAGGGAGGCATTTCTGAGGATAATAAAGGCTTCATGTATCCAATAAAAGGAAATTGAAACTTGGTAGACAAGCTTCCTTGGAAAAATACCTACTCTGTTTGTCTAAACAGTTCATGCACAGCAAGAGGGATTCTGGAACAAAATGCAGCCTTGTAATCGAGTTCTAGTCCCAGCTGTGTAAAAACACAGAGTAGATCCCTGCTACAAAAATAGATCTTTTGGAGGAAACCAGCAAAGATGAGGGTGCCCAACAAAGGTGATAAATTGCCCAGCAGTAGATCGTATATGTTACCTTGACCAAGATATTTGACTGTTTGCTTTGCGGCACTCCCGAGCAAATATGTACCATTTTGTGCCTTGTGAGAGGTTCTGTGACTTGGCTCTGCCCCCCTGCCCAGCCCCCCATACCCTTTGTTGCTAGAATTTTAAAAGTTTGAATTTGGAATAGGCTTGCTTCTCCTCATGTCTGTATGTCTCACCTCAGTGCCATTAAAAGTCATGACACATAATAGAGAAACAGCTGTGCAGGAAACTTCAGGCATCTGTTTAATATTAATTGCATGTATTCCTAAAAAGTCATAGCGTGTTTTTAAAATTTCACTGCACATCTGGTGCGTCACTGCTCAGGGTTTTTTGTTTTTTTTTTAATAGGTTTTATCTGTGAGTCACTGAGAACTATCAGCCACAAGCTGGCCAGATACTGAGGAGATGCACAGGCAAGTAAAATGGAAGAGATGTTTCTAAATGGCTTCTAAAAACCACATCTCTGAACAAAATGACAAAGCAACACTGACTGTTAGCTGCCTATCAGCAGACACCAAGCTATAGGGAATCTACGTTTAGGGAAGGACATTCTATTAATAAACACTGTATGGTTTAAAAGATATATCTTCCACGTGAATCCTGCCCCAGACTGTAGGCTAGGATTTCTTTTTCAGCTAGAGGACAATGAGTTCTCCTGCAGTTACTCAAAAACCCACAACTTGTCCTCTTCTGCTATACCCCTTCTCCACTCTTACCCTGACATACTTGCATTTAGCCATAAATGGCTTTTCCTGCTGACCCAGCAAGTCTTGCATAAAGAAAAGTAGTCTCTAGAGGGTAGGTGAAAGGTGTGTTCTTCACCTGCACACAGCGCTGCAAAGCCTCCTCTTCTAGGAGGCCCTCCCACTGCTCAACACTGTACTGTAATGGAAGACCATGGAATTGTAGCCTCCACTGCCAGGATGGGAACCCCAGACCCTGAGGAAGGCATGGCAGCTGGTCGTGCTGGCATCCATGAGCTCCTGAAAATTACACAGTCTTTGAGAAGCCTTTTACGAATGAAGGAATGAATGAATGAATGCGTGCATACTAGATAAAAGACTTTTGCACATTTTTCTGTATGTCCACCCCCTAGGAGGCAAGGACCCCAAAGAGTGTCACTTTGAACGACTCCTCCTTTATCTTAGAGATCTTTTTCTTTTTTCAAGAGTTCCTCTTGCATACTGCTCATTACAGGGTGTTTGTCACTGTCAGCTGTTTGAAATACTTGCTGAGTGGTGACAACCAGTAATTAAGTCAGTAACAAATGATGATTTGAAATATTTATTAAGGCCTCTAAAAAAGCACTAGAAGGCATAGATTTGGAAAAACACAGCTTTGCCAATGTGGCAGAGCAGGTGCACCCCACAGCAAGCTCAATTTAGAGGAATACAGCAATAGGTCTACAGTGTGTGCATGCCTGTGGTTCCCATCAGTGGATGAGAAGACCCATGGGAGCTGGGACAAGGGAAGTGGGGGAGGAAAGCCACAGGCATGGCTCCCATCCCAATGGACATGCTGCAGCAGGCAACTGCACCCACGCATAAGAGGGTGTTTATGGGAGAAGTGTTCCTCGGTCCCACGCTTTGGAGGTAGAGAGCAAAACCTAAAGAGTAAAGGCACATTCCTGTTCTCTATTCAGAAGGGTTACAACATCATCCCTTTGAAAGAGTGTCTCTAAAATGAACCTTTCATTTCATACCTTCCCTCAGCCCTGGGGAAAGTCCTTGTTTTGGGCTACACTTCAGGGTTCATTCTTGTGTTTGCAATGGGGTGACCAGCCATGAGTGTTACGGTTCTCTTTCATGGGCTTCTAGTTTGAAGTTAGTGGCCTGGGTGCCCTGGTGCCTGTGAAGTCAGGGTAGCCCCCCTTGCACCACTCACCAGTAGACAGGGGCAGTAATTTTACTGTCTCCTTGAAAAAATTCTTTGGATTTTTCAAACAGGGAAGACTTGCAGCATCTAAGAATGAGCAGGAAGGTGTGAAGTGGAGTTGCTCCAGAGGCACAGGGCAGGAGTGTCCTCTACATATTCACCCCTGTTTGCGTTGCTACCGCAAAAGAGTACCTTCCAATCCTCATTTTTTTTTCTGCCTTAAAATACCTCTGCAGTTGTATGCTAAACTGCTTCTAGGAACCCACAGGCTAGAGAAGATGGGCTCTGGGCCACTGGGGACCAAGGAGGGGGCAATAAGGAGGAAATCAAGCAGCAGTGCAATGTATCCACAGTGTGAAAGGGGGAGAGGAATAGCTTCTCTGAGCCTCTGCCTGAGGACTCAGTGGATCTGCTCTGGCAACTGTTTAGACTGAGTGTGTTTTGTCTTGATATTTTTTCAGATACAGATTATATTTAACTCCTGGCAGAGTGGAAGTACGTTATTTGTGGATAACCTTGACGTGGGACAACATAGAAACTGCAAAGGATTGTTTAAAAATAATTTTAGTGAACAGCTGCATTCACAGACTGCAGAAGAGAAAGAAAAACCGTAGGTTCTGCATTTAACCTGCAGAATCACCACAGCCCAAATGCAGAGGCAAGGGCAGCTCTTTGCGCCACGTCCTGATTAAACATCTAGGCTGTCCTTCCAGGGCTTTATCCATCTCAAGGTATTGAGGACAGACATGAAGACAAGCCCTGCTCTTGCTCCCCTCATGGGACAGGGAGCATTACATGGCTGCTGTTGATGGTATCAGCACATACCTTCGGGGTTGTGCTATTACAGAAGCAAAGATCCTTCAGCAAGATAAGGAGCTATCTAGGCCAAAATTAAAAGCATCCAGCCATGATATATCTCTCTGAACATGGATATAAAATACCTATTGTGGGCAGAAGGACAAGCCTGACCCTGAAGCTCAGGTGCAGTGGGGTCCTGAGCTCTCCCTCATCTGCAGCCAGGCTAATTGGGACACTGCAGAGCCAGGCTATGGCACTCTGCATGGGGCAAACGTAAATGCTTTTCTGAAATGAAGCAACTTTCCTCCCTGATTGGTGCCCTGAGGGCACAGTCCTTGGCAGTCTCTACATGCCAAGACTGGTAAACAGAGGCTGGGGAGGTTGAATGACTGTCCCTGCTCCCAGACCCTCCCCATTGCCACTGGTGAGGGTGTCATGGCACATGGCAGCACTTCTTCACCCTGGGTGGGAGTGCCAGCAAGACATCCTGACCTGCCCTGGCTCAGGTTGGGCCATGATCACTGTCCAAGACCTTTTCCTCAGTTAGCAAGAGATGCCAGGATCCGCCCCAAAAACAGGGAAGGGAATAGAACTTTCTTGGCAATTATAATCAGAAACAGGTTAAACACAGGAGAAGCTCAGAAGAAATCACCCAACATGGATCTTGGGCTTTTCCCTTACCAGAGTGCCTCACCTTAAGCAACTTTCTCCTAGCATGACTTCACCCTGAGCTTCCTCACTGCTGGCAAACAACAACATGACGCAAAAGCTAAAAGCCCATCTCTGGCATGTGCCTCAGCCAGGGACAAGCAGGGACAGCAGAGTCAGACAGCCCATGTTCCCATGCTCCTGACTGCCACACACACGCCTGTCTCTGTATGTGCACAGGATTTCCATGGCACCAGTGTCTGTGTGCAAAGGGGGTAGCTCCATAATTTACAGTCTGGGGACGTTTGCCTTCACGCAGCAATTGTTCTGGCAGCACAAGACAACCACGGCAGTGCTGCCAGGAGGGAAATACAGTTCCCAGCACACTGAATCCTGCGGCCACTTCGGTGCAGAGCAGGTTGGGCACAGGCTGGTGCGCCGCTGAAGCTGGTGGGTGGGGAGGCCGTGGCAGTAGGGGGTCTGGGCACAGAGCAAAGGCAAATGCCATGACATCGCAAGAGGGGGAGCGAGCGGTGCACGAAATGCAGAACAAGATCTGTTCAATTCCATCAGTCAGCACTCTCTTCCAGAAGATGACCTATTGAACATTTCCAGGAATAGCTGTGCCAAGCCTGTCAACTGTTTCTTGGAAATACACTTAAGAAAAATGGCTTCCTTCCAGTAGGGATCTGCAGAAAGTCTGGACTGGATCAAGGCTGCAGTCAGTTGCTGAGGTGGTGATGCTGTTGCATCAGCTCATTTGGGAGTGGATGATGCAGGGGGGCTGGGGGAAAGGCTGCCTTTTCTCTCTGTTTTCCTTTCACATCAGATGGGAACGATGGGGAGGGAAGGGGTGATTTCTTTTTTGCAGATCGTCTCAGCACACTTTTATGCCTATTCTTACTTGCAGTCTCCAGCAGTAAGCAGATAGGAACACCTGCAGTGCTGCACGTGACTGGGCTGCTAGCCTGGCACACAACCTACCTGGGCTATTTCATAGGCAATCACTAGCATCAAGCTGCCAAGACCGGCACATGGCCCCACAATCAGAACTCGCTCCCAGTGCAGTATTCTTGGTATTCCCTTATCACTTTATTACTTGAATTAACACAATAACATAAAGTTATCACTGTGGTACCAAAGTTTCACTCCCTGTGCCAACAGATGTGTGGGTGGTAGGGCAGGGAGCTGGGTTGAAACACGCCATGGGATGGTCCTGTTGTGGTGGCCCTGTGCCAGCTGAAGGGTCCTACTGGCTCAAATTGACCTGCAGGGAGAGGGGTCGCAAGTCGTAGGCAATGGGGTGTATCTGCTTGTACCTGTCCCCACAGTGCACACCAGGGCCTGCACCCCTGCCATTGCCAAACCCACCCCGCCTTTTGCCAGCTGCAGCCTGCAAAGTACAAAACAAGGTCGTGCACTGACCAGAGCTGAAATTGAAGGTAATTGTCTTGCATTTACACCTTGCAGCTCTGGTGCAGCAGATGGCTTTTGCAAAGTGGGGGTCCAAGTCCCTCTTCCTGTCTCCCCAGTCACTTTTCGTCATTGTCCTCCAACATCTGTGTGAACAAAAGACCATGGAAATGAGTGTTTTCCCATTGCTGGGTGAACCCAGGCAGTCGCTGCTTTGCCCTGTGAGAGAGGTTGTAGGGATGCCTTTGGAGTTTCTCTGGATTGACTCCAGATCTGGATTTGCATTGGGTCCTTCCTGACGGGTTACAAATAAACCAAAGTAATGGGCTTTGGCATTGTTTGGCAGACTGTTAATAGGATATAGAGTCTTTCATTTCTGGATCATTAATTCAAACCAGGCCAAATCAGTAGTGCTCACATTTTGTTGCAGTGTAATAGCTGTATAATAACCTCTCTGAACAGAATTAGGGAGTCCATCACCACAATTTATATTAATGATAATAACTTTTGTTGGCTCTCTCAGCAAAGGAACCCAGGACTGATTATGCCCTGAAGCTAGGGCTCCCTGGAGGAGCAGGGGCAGGTGGTAGCTGTTTCTGTATCAGCCCAGAGCAGTCCCTGGGCTGTTCCTCTCTTCTGTTTACAAGGCAAACCTCCCCAGCATGCAGAGAGAGACCACCTGAGCAGTAAGCATCTCTGTGGCTATTAAAAATCAGACTCCAGATGTAGCCTCCAGCTTAGAAAGTCCCCACAGTGCCTGCTTGACTGTGGGAGTATAGGATTGCTCTGTATTTACCTTCTCTCTTATATTCTTTACAAAGCATCTGTTAGGTGACTCTCTGAGTCAGGACACAGGCCTGCTCCAAGTCTATGCCAGGCCCGTGTTTGACATAAGAGGGATGTTTTTTCTTTCTTTTTTTCTTACCTTCTGATATTCTGAAACCCCCAAAGGAGACATTAATGATATGCAATGTTCTTGTCTAGAATCTATGCATACTTTCACCCCTAAATTCACACGTGGACTTGTATGTCTTGCACACATCCAGCATTTGTCTGCATTTTTTGTAATAGCCCAATAATTAAAAAACTCTTTGAATTATTATAATTCATTTCTGAGGAATGAGGGCTTTCTTTTTCTCTTTCTGTGTCAAATCCAGTTAGCTGGCTACCATCTCATTTCAAAAATTAACTAAAATAAGCTTTCTGTTTTCCTGGGAGGAATATTTTCATGTTTCTTTCTGGGTGTGGTCAGAATTTTTGGCAGCACTTTGCTGAACTGAAGCATGTGTCTGACTAATGCAGCAAACAGGCTAGTACATCATGCCGTTTGCAGAGATTATTCATTTCATACCATCAGTTCACATCATTTGTAATTTGTTGTAGTGACTCCAGAGAGCCCCAGAGCTTGATGATCAGTCCACTTTACATGTAGATGTTTTCAACACAAGACAGAGGGCACGGGGAGGGGAAAGAAGGATGCTATGGAAACATGTATAAAATGGGACAGGGAGGGGGGAAGCCTCTACATGAGTGTCAGGGGTCGATAAAGGAATTTATCTACAAGGGGAGCTATTAATCAGTGGGCTGTCTGCAGCAGAGTAATTTGTCACAGCTGATGGTTTTCTCTTCATTGCATCACTTAGCTGTGCCACTCCAAATCTCATTTTAAAAAAATATTATCAAATTTATTGTTCCTTTAGAAAAGGAGTTGAGGTTCTTTCTTTACGAAATGTATGAACAGGACCAGGGGCACCTGCTGATTGACTTGCCAGTGTCCTTCTGGGTGACCATAACTCACCCACCATGATGTCTGCCAGCAAGGGCTGCATTTAGCCCTTGTTCTTCGGGTTTTCCTGGTACGGAGGCTTCATTTCAGGTATCGGTTTGCACCATTATATCTGAGTGTTCTCCAAGTCTTGCCCTGACCTCTTTCTCCTGCATTCTACAGTTGCCGACTATCCAGTGTGGACCCAGCCTTGAGTTTTAGCACCTGCAAGTGAGAATCAGACTGAAATGTGATGGAGGAGCAGGATCTAAGCCATGGGGACCCTCTTTTGAATACAGGGAGATTTTGAGACCATTTGTTTCCCATAGGGCTCCATTCTCAGTGCATTAACAATGCAAAGGTGTTAATGAACAGCCTGGCAGCACAGGGGACTGTGGTTTTGAAGGCCAGCTTTCCCAGACAGAGACGGTAGGAAACTCTTTTAGTTGCTATGTGCAAGCAGTTTAAACTGGACACAGAATAAATAAGATCACTTGCAAACACTTCAAGCACTGAGTGAAACACTTCAAACACGGAGTGCTTGAGGAGCCATTGAAGTAGCAACCACAGATGTTATTTGTTATATAATACAGAGGCTTATGTGTGGCACTATCAACTGGGATAAATTTTGGAAAAAGCGTACCCAGGAGCTTAGAGGATTTTGGAAACCAGAGGTAGTAAGTAAAGTAAACAACCGGAAACCCAAGTCCCTATTAAAGCATGAATTCTGTAAGGTGTATAGATAGATCTCAGCTCTATTTAGACAATCATCCACATGTGGTGACAAAGGAAATAAGCCGTTTGATGGACAAAAGCCGGGTTGCAGAGTTATTGTGACCTACTGTGGAGGCTGCCATTCACGTGCCAGTCAGGAGTATGAGATTAAGCTGACAGGAAGCTTTCCTAAGCAGTAACAGAAAAATTCTCGTGCAAAAGCATGAACACAGTTAGATCAGTAGCTTAACCCATGAGTATATAAAGAGTCCTGTGTGTGCTTATTTTTGGGAAGGCCATGCTGACTCCAACTACCCACAACCCCTTTCACTGCCACAGGAAGTAGCTGTTAGGTGCATGTGGGGTACTGGGTCATGTAGGGCAGGAGCGCTGGTAGCTAAAGGCTGAGGGTGGGGATTATGCTGGAGCATGAGCCTTGCCTTGGGGCAGCCTTGCTCCGTGTCTGCCTGCAGTTCTGCAGGGCAGGTGTGACAGAGGAGGCCGTGCCTGATCCCAGCGTGGGTCCCAGCCGGGCAGAATGGCAGCCCTGCACTAGGCATTACCAGGGGCCTCGGGGTGGGCCAGTGTGAGGCAGAAGGTAGCTGTGAGAGTCACACACAGAGACCGTGAGATGTGACTGCTCAGATATGGCTGGAGCAAGGGTGAGGTTGGATATTGAAAATCAGCATTGGCGGCTACCTCTCATTGCACTTCCAAATTGTTTCAGCAGCCATTTCTTAAGGGTACGGGAACAACACCCTCCATGACTCTCCAAGTTTTGCTTTTAAACCATGAGATTTTACGTGAGAAAAGGCTCAACACAACCCTTGGACTAATTTCAGAAGCAACCAGCAAGAAAGCTAATTGTACTGACCTTGGTGACAGTGTTGGTAATTTGATCACTTATTCTCTGAGAAGTGCACTGACATCAGCAACTTGTGTCCCATGGGTGATGAAACAGCCATCCTGAGAGACAAACTTTTGGTCACCACCAACAAATCCTAGCTTTCAGTCCTCAATTCTGCCATCTGGTGACATGACATTGCCAAATCCTCATGGGCGCCATGGGATTGCTCTGTACACAGTCTAAATGATGTGTAGGCATATCTAGCTAGGTCAAGAGAGGTAACCCACAAAGTGTAACACCCATGTCCCAAGCCTTTCTCTTGACTGTACAAAACATCACCTTTGGCATATTGATCAATCTCCATTTAGGAAAGATGCAATATGGATGTCTTCCACATTTCCTGCCAGCTCTTGTGCAAAGCAGCTGTTGCATTTCTCTGCAAAGATGGTGCATTTTAAGCAGAGGTAGGAGTGCTCAATGAGCTCCAAGGCACTTTGAGATCCTCAGCTGATGCATACTACAAGCATGGACTGTATCATTGTTATTTGAGCACAGATATGAAAATTGTTTCCTTGTACAGGTCTGCTGGGCTAATCAGTTTGATGTTTCCCATCATTTAAAGGAGGAGACTAATTCTTTTATTCTGCCTACACCCCTGCTTGGAATTCAGACCTTTATCAGTCTCCCCTGCAGAAAACCACAAAAGCCAGATTGCAAATTCTTTGCAAATGAAACCAGTTTCTACATTTTATGACTAGCAGTAAGCTCTTTTGTAGATGGATTTTGTAGGGTAATTTCATTTATGGAATTGTGCTACCCTATGTGTCTGTCACCCCTTCTTTATAGATTTGTTCAGGTTGATTGAACTCTACCAAATTTGACGGTGAGGTAGAAATCTCAAAGATCCTGCAAGTCTTGGGATAACAGGCAGCTGTGGAGAGGAAGGAGGCCCAAATCAGTGGTCTTTTTGAGAGCAAAGCTTCTATTGCTACAGTAGAGCAATACTTTTATTTAAATTATTTTAAATAGCTCTAAACAGCATAGTATCTTCTGCCTTCTGTCCAGGTCACAATTGGAGGGACATTGAAAGCAGTTTGTATAGGAGAGGATAAGGGTGTGAGAGGAGCGAGATATCTGGGAGCTGTTGGAGGAATTGGAAGCCTTGTAGCAGGGTGTAGTCACTGGCATTTGAAGATGGGTGCTGGATTTGCTGTGAGGCAAGGGAACAAAGATGGAGGGAGGAAGGAAGAGATAGAGAATGCAAATCCCCAAGGAAGTGGCATGTCCTCCATTTTGCTGCACCTGGAAAAACACATACCTCTGACACCCTTTACACTAATCTTCCACTCCTCATCTTTTTCCCACCAAGCAGCAGCTGCCCATAAGCCCTGATGGTGACTCAGAGGATTATCTATTCATCTCCTGTTAGCACAGTTTGCTATTTTCCAGACACCCCTGCCTAGCTACCATTGACAACAAATCACCTGTACACTGTTCTGTAGACCACAGATGTAACTTTTTTACCCTTCTTCCTGCACACTGTGACATTCATGAAGTCCTCCAGGTCCACATGCCTGAAAGAGGCCCTATTTGTGCATGCCAGCAATTTGCCTTGCTCCTGTTAAAGAGGACTCTTCTCTGTGCACTGCTGCTCCTTTCTGGGCCATCATGATTATGTCTGCATCGACGGCACAAGCTGCTGCAGGGTTTCTCTTGGAATCAGACTTGCCTGTGCTTCATGTGAGACAGCAAGAACAGCAGCACGTGTGGCCAGGACTCCTTCACCAAAATGCTCCTGCCTCCATGGCAGACCAGGGGACCTCCAGCTGATGATGCTCCAGAGATCTGGCTCCTCTCAGGAGCTAATCCACTAAACAGCTCATGTTCCCAGTGCCCTTCACTGTTCCCCTTCCTGAAGTGCCTTAATTAAAATCCCTTAGTTTAGTCTGCTAGGCTACTTTTTAAGGAGTAGCTACTTAATTCAAGCTTCCTAATCAAATAACACTTGGATTGACAGTGCTGCTGGAACATCCTGGACTCACATAAGAACCATGAACTGCAGCATAAATGGTAACTTCATGCTTGTTCATGTGACAAGGACTCGTTTTTGTCTTTCTGCTTTTTTTTCTGTGGGTGGCTTGAAGAGTAATTTTGAAAATCAGTTGTCTTCTGCCACTCTCACATAAGAAGTTTCTGTTTGAAATCTCTCAAAAAGAATTGCAGAGATGTATTTATAATAAAAAGGATTTTAAAAAACCCACAAGAAAACAACTATAAAAACTTGGCCTAAAACCAGAGAGATTTGAATGCTGTCAACGAGAAAAATATGAGCTTCAGATCTGAGACTAATTTCAATGTTTGTCATCTCGCATGTGACTAGGTCTGGGTTTGGAATGAGAGTTTGATTTCCCAGGAGGCTTTAGGGATAAAACCCTGGGAGATGGCTTCAAGCTTTCTGTGCGCTTTATAGCCTGTGGTGTTTTGGAGCAGTGTAAGGATGTGAGCAGATGCTGTGTTGTGATGTCACACCCTGGCCACCCACTCACCCTTTACACAAGTGCTGGAGGTGGGTGGCATGGGAAGCACACATCCTGCCTGGGGCCCGTCCAGGCACATTGCTGGGACCTGAGCACTTCTGCCTGCCTCCAGCATCTCCTGCTTGATGCAGAAGACGCTGTGCTGAAGTGGCTGCTGGAGGCAGTCCTGAGCCTTCTGAAGCCCTTGCTGCCTGGTTTTGGAAAAACACATTACCAGAGCGGTTTTCTTGTGAAATTTTATTATCAAGGGTGGTGTGCATATATACACACGTAACCACAAATGACCACAGAAAATCACAGACACCTTATCTGAAAAATATATGGGGTTTTTTTGAGTTTCCCATTCCTTGAGATTTTTATGTTTTGTGGCCCAAAGAGGATGGCATCTTCTCATTTTGAACTACTAACAGCCAGAATACCTCTTCCTCCCCTTCTCTTAAGCTCAAGTCCCAACCAAGAGGTTTCTTGTGTCTCTCTCTTCCACTGCTCACACTGATTGAGTAGCTGCTTACTTATCCCCAAATTACAAAATCTGTACCTTTACTCACTGAAGCGGGTACATAGAACAGTAAACACAGCACAATGAAGTCTTTCTTTACTATGTTATGGATAAAGAGAAATTAAAACAAGATTGACAGAGACAACACACAGGGACAAGGCAATAACTACTCCCTTGGCAAACATAACACATGCTCGGAGAACGTAAGAAGTTTCCACAAGCTCTCTCTCAGATGGGTCTGTGTATCTCACTTGCTCACAGCCTTTCCTCCTGTCAAGCATGGGGTGCACCTTCTCTCCCCACAGCCCTACGTATGGATGGACCCCACAGAACCACACAACCATGCAGGGGTTCACACTGGACTCCTGGTGCTTACCCAGGTAACCTGAAGGCTGCAGCAACTTCACGGAGCCAAAGCACTTGTCCAGAGGTCTTTACAATTCCAAGGGCCCTGCATCACCTTTGCAGGCACCTGTAGAGACGAAAATTTACAACAGTTTTTATACATACTGGTGAAGATGTGAAGCTGCCATACAGGAAGGCTTTTTATAGCACACATTGCTTGTTCCCCCATGCACTTGGCAAGAAGCCTTATGCCCCTTTTCACCAGGATGGGAACACAGCAGTTTTGATAGCCTTATCAAGCAAGAAGCCATAAGTTCACTCTCCTGTTCAACTTTTACAAAGATACAAGGAAGAAAGATAGCTTGTGGAAAAAATAGCAATCAGGTGAGCCAGTCTGGCAAGCTGGCTGCACCTGCCCATGGCTGCAGGCAACAAAGAGAAATCTGCAGTGATTCTGCGAAAGCCACCAGGACACATTGACAAGAGAAAATGAATCCTTAGAAAGGCAAAGTTCATCCCACAGAGTGCAACCTGCCCCCACCAAGCATGTCTTCACAGTCAAGAACAAACATGCAAGTGAGTCCTTGTCCCAAAGCCTAAACACTGCATTTTGCAGTCCTAAAGCCCATTCTACCACTGCTATGATGGTGTGTCACTGTGCTCCCACCAGCTTAATATGTTGTGGTCAGCATGATACCTACACAGCTGTCTCACAGCCATGGCACACTGGCAGAGGAGTGAGAGTCTCCTGCTTATCTGACAGACTTGAAGTAGGTGTGGAACCTAACACACACAGGGACTGCTAGTGAATAGGCCTGTTCTCTTGTTCCACCACTGCCTTTTATTTCCCTTCTGTCCTGACATGGCTTTCACCCAGGCAAGGCTGGTTTTGGAATGGGCGTGGTGGTGGCAAAGTGCCACTCCTTGGTTGTGCCTATGGACGTAGCAAGGGCTGAGAGGGGGCTCAAAGGGCCACCTGTGTGTTTGGAAAAAGGCCCATGTTGACTGTCTAGTAGCTCACACCTGAGGTGGTCTCCAGACTTTTCTATACAGTGGTCTTCACCTAAATTAACAAAATAATCCATATTGGTTAAAAAAATAAACCACAAGAGAGCAAGGATCACAACTGCTGCCTTGTGGGCTTGCTGATCTTTGGGAGAGTCTTGAAATGTGGGCTGCATTTGAGAGATACAGGAGTCCCAATATGGTGCAGTGAGTCCTGTCTCAGGGGAGAAGCTGGAACCCATGAGGGATAACTGCTCAAACAAGAATTCCCTATTAACTCCCAAAACCTGCTGGCTCTGTGGAGAACAGGAATGTTTGCTATCACACCCAACAATTATCTTCTCAGATAAAATGTCAGTTATGCAAAATCACAATAAACATTTTTTCTTTTAGGAAGTCTGTAAAAACTGATGCTTTCATCAGACAAGTTCCTCTATTTAAAACAAGTTCTAGTGAGGCAAAGCAGGCAGCAGCATCAAGTAACAGTCTGCCCCTGGCCCCAAAACGGTCCTGCTACCGCTTTCCCATCAAAGACGGGGTGTGGTTTTCCAATGTGAGTTTTTTTCAAGCCTTGGGTATCATCCTGCCTTTGTCCTACACAGTCCCCAGCTAGGCAGCTGACTGTGGTGGGCAGCAGGAGCATTCCCATCCCTCCCGTGAAGCCTGATTCCCATGCCGTCTTAGGGCTCCAACAGTTCCAAACCCATCAGCATCCACAGAGGTGCTCAGGCATCCACCACCCATTCATTTCTCAGTAGCTAAAGCTCCTTCCAGTACCATACACAGCATAAATTACAATCTCTGCCCATTAGTCAGTGAAGCTGTGCACTTCTCCTGGTTGCAAGTATGGTTTTCCAGTGAGCAGCTCTCCCTACCCTCCTCAGCAGGTCTGCACGCCAGCAGCTCTGAGATGGGTTTGATGCTATAAACATGTCATGTGTAATCATTCAGACCCATGCAGGGGTCATCTTTACAGTCCATCCCCATCTTGTACAATATGATAAGTGTTTAACTGCCTCCCAGTCCAGCTGCAGCCTTAATTGGGGTTGCTACGTGAGGAAGCACAGCAAGGAGCAGTGTTCTCTGAAGTGCGGTGTTCTCCCTGCACAGGATTTATTTGGACAAGTACAGGAACTGCTATTAACACGCTTTCCAAAAAGTCACTCTTGTCCTATGGGATGGAGAGGAGGCAGCAGCCCAAGCCATGTAGCAGAGGAGTCCCTGCAAATTCTGGCAGGTGCTTGGTGTGGTTGCCCCTGCATGGAGCCACTCTCCACACATGGCATGGGGCCACTCTCCACACATGGCATGGGGCATTGGTCTGTGTAGAGGGGCCACCCCAAGCATGGCCACGTGGCACCTGGGGCGTTTCTGGACAGCCACCCTGCAAGGGTTCACATGCTAAGGTTCAGCTGGGAAGACTGGGTGTGGGGACATGGATGTGACAGGTTGCTTTGTCCCTTTTCCATCTGGGCATATGTTCTTCCGGTGGGACTGGTGATGGCACTGAACATGTCTCCTGGTGCACTCTTTGTGATGGTAATTTTAAAAAAAACATGCTCAGATCTCTGAATGGGGTTGAAACGGAATCTCTTCCTGAAGATTTCCTCTTTCTAATTCATACTGACTGTGAGTGTTCTGCTTTTTCCAACTCAATGAGCTAGGTAGCACTGATGACTGCGACCCTAACAACGTTTTCAGTCCAAGGCCAGATGCTCAGGAGCCAATGCCAGAAACAGCATGCAGCTTTTCACCATCCAGCAGAGAGGCTACAGCAAAATCCTCAGCACCACTTCAGTCATGTTGTCCCTAAATGAAAGCAAGAAGAGACAAAAAATAATCCTAGAACAAGCTCATCAAAGGTGTGAAAACCTCTCATAGGATTTTAAATCTGTAAGTGGCAGGCATCTAAACACCTTTAATTTTCATTTGTTTATTTGTTTGTAAAGAGATTACACACCTGAAATTCCTTAGGATGGCACACTTCTCTGATGTGATTTCAAAACCTCCTATGGTTTTGATTTCTATTTTCTTATATATGTTTGTGCCAGTAAAAGCTTTTCCTGGAGTAATAGCAGAGTTCAGTTGGTAGTACAGCGAATCAGTCCATTTTTATCACTGATATTAGTATAATTATGCTCAGCCTTTAGGGGGAATGCTGCAATTACCGGCAGATTAAGATTCAATATTGAAAATCTCCTGAGATGCAACTCCGAATCTTGAGCTTGGATGTTCTCCTGTCTTGACAGGTGGATGCAAAAGTTGAAAATTCATCAAGAGTACATAGAGATAAAAATAGTAAGACCATGAGTAGAGGTAAGTTCTCTGGTTCCCAGGTCCTCAAGTGATTTTTGGAAATTCTTATATAGCATTATACTTACTCTAGCTTAGCAGTGAAATTGAAGCTAAGCTGAAAGGTCTGATGCAACCTGAAAGTGGAAACACTGCAGCCCACAGAGGGAAAGCTGCAAGGCTGCAATACTGATGGCCTGAAGCTGGCGTGGGTCAAGAAGGGCAGCTTGCCCTTAGCTATGACAAATCCCTAGGGCAGGTGTTCTAGTAAAAAATTGCCCTTAAGTAATAACTTATCTCTGATGCAGCTACTGCATGACCTCGTTACAAAAGATCCTGCGAAGCACGAGGAAAGATTTTGGATCTGATTCTGCATGTGATAAATTAAAAGAAAGGGTCTTAATTTTTTGTTGTAAGAACAATGTGTGGTAATGCCTCCCAGCAGGAGACTGCAAAGGAAGGGACCAGGGGAAGGACAAGTAATTGCAAGGGGAGGTGGAAGAAGGGCTTTGGGCAGTGTGGGGTTTGCCCATTCTTATCACCCTCTGGTCTGACAGGTGGGACAGGTGCCAAATAACTCCTATGTGGGCTTTTAAAACAAACTTAGCAAAAAATAACCCAAGAAGCCCACCACACATTAGACAAAGCAGTAAAGGCCTCTGTAATTTACTGCTCCCTTCAGGTTACCAGGTCAGCCAAACCTGGAAGAGGGTTAAGTAACACTAATGGCTTTTCATCATCAAGCCCTCTGAACATCTGAACAGCAGAACCCTTCCCAGAGCTGCAAGGCCGGGAAGGCGTGGCCAAAGTGGGTGTTTTGGTCATGCAGAGAGAGATAAACTGAGACAGAAAGGCAAACCACTACCTAGAGGACCTTGTGACATACAGGTCAAATGTCCACATTTGTGGACAAATGTTTCAGTTTTGGAGAGATGGAGAAATTACTGTGCTTTGCAAAACATACAATAATACATTTTTAATAATCCCTGGCTTGCGTACGATGGAAAGGTTACAAACATACAGCTGTGTATGTCTGCAGTGCTTTTAAGAACATGAAAATTAATAGTATTTAGCATTTTCTTGAAAGTGGATTTAGCAAAACTGAATGATACAAAGACTTGACAGACTGAATGCATAGCTGGAGTATGCTTCAAAAGCTGTCTTCCTGCAGGAAACTCTGCGGGTGTCGTTAATATTTTAATTGTTAGAATAAAGCTAAAGTTAAAACTGGGCAGAAGTATCCAAAGTGATATGGGTTTGGTTTTTTAATTGTGGCAAGGAATGTGTCCAGCATGTGTAGCCCAGAAGCAGACCTGTCCTGGATTGCTGGCCCTGCCAAGGGAAGGGTCCCATCGATGCTTACACCTGGGGAAGGGATATCTTTTAGTGATGAGTGGCAATAGTAGTCACATGCCTCCACACGGTGGGATAAGAGACTTCAGTCAATGCCTGGCTCTAAAAGGGCACAACCTGATGGCTTTAAATTAGCCCATTTGGGGAAGAAGGGAGTGACTGGCGTGTCTCACAGGAAATCTCAGTCCTGATTTTAGTCCCGACGCTGTTACATGGCCACTGTCATGGGGTATGTCCATTGGTACTGGAACATTAAATTTTAGGATGCTTTGATGATCGGCACCCTCACAGGCTCCGGGGCTGCTGGCAAGGGAGCCACAGCAGCCCCCTTGCCCTGTCAAGGTGGGTTTATGCCCACGTGTCCAGAGGAAAGGCTTATGAGCTTTGCCAGATGCAAAGAAGGTGTCAGGTTTATAGCTGAGAAATCTTTCCAGTGAACCAAGGAAGTTTCCTAAACACTAAAATAATCCTTTGTTTTCTTTTGAGTCGTTGGGAAATTATATTTTCTCTCTTTTCCTCTGAGTGGAAATGCTATCTATTAGGCAAATAAGACTGCCACAAACTGTCTTCCCCTCCATTAGATGCCAGCAGTTGTGTACCTCTTGTCACTTCAGACATGCATGTCAGGAAACCAGAGCTGCAAAGCAAAAGTTTGATGGACTTGCTGCAAAGCCAAAGATACCAGCGTATATGTATTGGTTGCTCTAGGTTTTGCCCGATTCCTGAAGGAAAATATGTTCTTGAAGCTGCATGCACAGCTCCCTTCCTGGGACCCATGTCAACCTGAGCATGTCTGTGTTATCCCTGGTCCATAGGACTAGTATTTGAATAATTTGAATAATTATTTGTCTTGTGTGTTTAAATTATTAATAAATAACATCCTTTTGTCTCAAACAGATGCCCAAGTATAAGCGAAGAAACTTTTCTTCCCTTAAAAGCTTCTGGTTTTCCTGTGATGGCTTAATATTAAATTTTTTACCCACTAGATTGAACACTTCCTCCATGCAGCCTGGAAGAGAAGCTATTGACATATGTCATGACCTATGTAAAATCCAAGAGAAAACAGGATACATTACTCCAAACTTAATTCCAGCTTCTGTTACATCAGAATGGCCCCACTGTGTGATTACTTGATGATATTTAACTACAGTGCTTTAACATAACTTCCCGGTGTCATCTGTTACAGTTCTAACACTCAGGCAATTTTTGAACAATAGCAATGGGGTGTGATTTGGCAGTGAGAACCTCAGGAAGCCATATATTTTCCCCTGACACAGTATTATCTAATATATTAGCTATCTCAGGTTGCAGCAGCTCTGAAACCTAGCATAAGGGTTATGACTTAACAAATAATAAAATTCATTTATTGCTTATGAGACACGAAGCAGTAACATTTTTGGCATTCCACCTCCCTGCTCCCACTAGGATTTCTCCTGAAGAAGGGTGGACATACCATTTGAGTTTAAGGCTCTTTGCTGGTGCTTTTAGAAGCTCACTTTATGCCGGTGGCCATGCTCGGTGCAGTTGGCTCCCCACACGCCGTGGCTTGGCAAACAGTGTTCTGCCCAAATGCAGCTCCAATACTCCTCTTCTCTGTCTGCTCTAGCAAAGGGAGGTGCTACACAATGCTCTCCAAACTCAGCCAAGCAGGAGGCAGTGGGGAGGGCCCATGGGGCTGAGCAGAGTCCGGACAGGGGTGCAGCCTGTGCTGGGGAGCTGTGGGGCAGGAGGGGTGGGTGATGGGCAGCTGGTGGCTCACTGGCTGGTTTTCCTGCAAGAGAACATCCTCTGGGACATGATGTTTGGGGCACAATGTAGCTGTTGGGACTGGCGTAGACAGCAGCTACAGTGTGGTCTGGAAGGCATGACCACTTCTGGTAGAACGCCCATTTTATGGACAGACACAGCCTGTGGTGTTCATGCACTTTCTGTTCTCAGTAATTTAATTACAGTTGTTATTTACTGTAGAAAACCTTCAAGCATGTCCTATGACTGCTTTTAGAAATTAATCAGGGGCTTTAAAATCCTGGTTTTGAAACTATTGCTTTCTCATTGCCCATTTTCCTTGCTCTATTTCTGAAGAAGTCTTTCCATTTCATTTCCTCTCATTTCATCACCTCTTCCTTAATGGATATTATGTACCTGTTACACAAAGCCAGACAATTTCCACAGATTTGGCATTTGATTGTTTCTAATGCTGAGAAAGAACCCGAGCATGAGACAGCAGACACACTCTGTCATGTGGGTGCTGCTGCAGGACAGATTCTGCTTTCATTTATGCTGACATAAATCAAGTTGGTTTATGACGTGTAGTCATGGTACTCTGTATTTACATCAGATGTGAGGTCTGTTATCCTCTGAATTCCATCACAATGTCAAAGAAATATGCTTTTGAAGAAGATATCCATTTTTTCCAATTAAAAAATACTTTGAAAATCGTATCAGAATTAAAAAATATTTTATGTGCTTAACAGCACTGTGACTTTTTTATTTAATACTCGCAATGCCCATATGCTATCTGCCAGCACTGGCTCTTGTCTGTTACCACAACCTTCACCCAGCACAGAAACTGTTCACAATTGGATTTTCCTTTGACTTTAACCCCTCAGATTTCTATTCACATTGCCACACACAGTGCACATTTAAAGTGCTATAAAAGATATTAATAATGCCTGAATCTACAAAGCAGAACACAGAAAGAGAAAGGATAGAAAAGCAAAACATAATTCTCCCTGTTGAAATTTAAGCAGCGCAACGAGATTAATTCTCCAGCTCTCTCCAAAAGCGTCATGGGATCTTTAAAGACCACAGACAAACCGGGCCAAGGTCTTTAAGTCCCTTCAAGAGTAATGCTCTCTTCACACCATATAAACCATATAAAAGAACCACCGAGGGAAAGCCTCCCAACAATTCAAACAGCTGTGTAACACATAACCTGACACGGGAGGGTTTATGTGTCCATGCCCCCAGCACATCCTCCTGGTTAGCGCCGAGCGGTGTGCGACGTGTTCCTGCCAAGGACAGACAGACGCGTGTCCCCGGCAGCGCCTGACGGACAATGCACGCCAGGGGAAGCTGGGCAGGGAGAAGGCTTTGCCTCATTATGGCAGCCTCTCGAGCAGGCATTTGTGACTGCCCAGGCTGCTGCAGATGGGTTTAATGAGATTAACTCTCCAAATGAGAACTCTTCAAAAGAAATGTATTAACAATCGCCTGTATTCTCCTCTTAATGAGACACATCATCTGCTTGGGACTGAAATAGGGCCACACCAGCCCTGCACTGACACAGTGAACTGTTTCCCTGAAGAACTCTTTGTTTTCCAACTAAACACTGCGAGTTGAGCTGCTGTCCTTCCACACTCCTGTGCCAGAGCAGGACACTGCCATAAAGGTCCTCCTGGAGCGTAGGGTCTCTTCACTTCTGCAAGACTGAGGTGAGAAGGAAAAGCTTTCCCAGAGCTTACAGGGGAAGTAGGGGTTTCATCCTGCCCAGCAGCATGCCATGGCCAGTGTGCCCTTGCTGCCCAAGGTCTATGGGCCCGCTCAGCCGGGAGGAGAATTAGTGGTTGTGGGTGATGCAGACATAACTCGATAGTGTTGCTAGTGTTGACAAAATGCCAGCCTGAGCAAAACCCAGATATGCACAGCCTTTGGAGAGAAAGAGGAAGCTTATATCATCATGAATGCCAAGAAAAGTGACTTTGCCAGATTGATGGCAAGATCATGGCAAAAATACACATCTGCAGATGAAAAGGAAATAAAGTGAGTACAGAGAGGAAAGAGCCCAGCAGCAGGAAAGAGCCCAGCAGCAGGAAAGAGGCAGTGGCAGGGGAGTTCAGCAGCCTGCCCACAGCTTGGACAGCTTACACCAGCCCCAGAGAGACAGTTTCTTGGATGCAAGTGTTGGGTCTCAGAGTAACTAGGCCAAGAGCTTGGACATCAGAGGGAAAGCTAATCTCCATTCAGTCTTAATTAACAAACAGCAGTTAATGCAAAGAAAACAACAGTAGCTGAGTATTAAATAATTAGGGACAACCATATAACTGGACTCACAGAGTTCAAAATAAAACACTGGAAAATGACAGTGTTCTGGTAAGCATTAAAAAATAGGATGAACAGGTAAGTTTAAAAAGCCTTAAAATTAAAATAAAATCCCTAGAAAGTCACCCACTCAAAACAGTTACATAGTGTCAGAAGATATGCATGGGATTGAGTAAGAGGGAACCAGGCACAGCAGACGAATGCCAAGCCCCAAGATTTAAGAGGTAATTTGAGCCAGTCCTTCAGCAGTTAGAAATCTGACCCTACTGAGGGCAATAAACAGGATTATAAATTATGGTAGGTGATAAATTACCAGGAAATCAGAAGGATCAACAAAGGCTTCAAAGGGATATAACTAAAAAAAAACCCACTACAGATAAAAAGAGGTTTCCTTAAGTCTGTCAAAAGTGATAATCATAGGAAAGAATCCACAGGACTGTGGGGGCACCAGGGTCCGAAGGAAGCAACTGAAGGAACAAAAGGCAAGTTATATTTCAGTGTAAGTCTTCACCTGTGTTGATTTTGGATCTGTTTCTGAAGACAAGATGAAGCTGCTAGGGAAATATCACAACTGAGGTGTTGGAGAAAACTGAAAAAGGTGGGAGTTGCTACACTGAGATAGTCTATCCACTCCTCAAGCAGGCTGATGGGCTGAAAGTAAACTTGCTGTGTGTCTGAGGACTTCAAATGGAAAGTTTACCCAGTATTTACATATATAGAAGATATGGCAATGAGCAGTAATTGCTGCATTCATGTCTCAGAACTGGTTGGGCCTATCATTGAAACTAGAGCAATGTGACATCTGAAGGCAGAATAAGTTGTTTGAATTTCTGCACGGATCTAGTCAGGTATTGCCCCTGCAGATAAACAGTGAGAAAGTAAGACTCAGAGCACTATCACGAGCCGGACATTCTGCAGAAGGCAGAAAGCAGTGGGTAGGACTACAGGCTTATTTTCATTACCAATATATGGTGAAAAACAGAAGATCCTGAACTGGTTCCTGTGTTACTCACAGTGTTTATGAATAATTTGGGAATCAGTGTCAGTTGTAAGATTACAAAATTATGGGTGATTCAAAGAAGGAAGTAGACAGAGATTAGTTAAATGCACGAGATTCTTGGCGGGTGCTTACCTGATCTGTTTTTAAAAGCCCTGATAATGGAGATTTCACTGTTCCCCTTTTCCAGTCTCCTTCAGTGCTGCATGGTTCTTGCTTTGCAGAGATTTTCCTGGTAAGAAGTAACCTCTCTTCTTTGCTGTGATGTCTGACATTACTCTTCATCCAACCCTTTGCAGTGAGAGGAGTTTATTCCTTTCCTATGACTTAGCTTTTCTATATTTAAAGAATTATTTTAATGTTTAGTAACTTCAGTGTGTCATTTTGAGATATTTAAGGACTCATCATCTTTCACAGGAGCCTCCTCCAAACTATCCTAAATTCCTCCAACCCTTCTCCCTACCAACCCCTAGAGGAAAAATCCTTCTTGAGTCATTGTGACCTGAGTGGAACACAACCTTACCAACACCACATATAGCAAAATAATTACATCATATTTCATGGACTGGTTATTTGTATCCATCATAACACAGCTGTTGCTTATTTTGTGTCTGAATTCTTTACTAGTAGTGAATTTGCAGACTATTATACCCCCAAGCTGCATTACCCTGCATTAATTGGGCATTCTCTTCCTATGTTTCTGGAGTTTGCTATAACTATTTAATTATTAAAACCTTTAATTTAGCCTTTTCCAGTTGCACCCAATTTCTTCCAAATCATTTCTTCAATTTGTCAAGATCATTCTACCTTCCCATCTTGTCATCTGTCATCACTGCAGCTTCTCCCAGTTTAGTCATTCATATAATTAAAAAGCATATGCCTGCTCTCTCATGGAAGTGTTGAAAATCTGGAATAGTGCTGGATGCAGTACAGACATCGCTGAACCTCAGCAGTTACTTTTTGTGAATTTGAGAATGAAGTGTTGAGCACTAATCTCCGATTACACGGTTTTAACCAGTAACGGTTCTTCCTAACATTTATCTACTCCTTTTTTTCTGGGCTTGCTTATGTTTTCAACATGCAAGGCGTGTTGAAAACCTTAATAAAATAAAGGTATGTGCCATTAACTTCCTCCTTCTAAGTCACAAGACCTGTTGCCCTGACACAGAGAGTAAATTATATTAGTTTGACATGACAGATCCTTGTTAGGTGTCATTCATCTGTTTTTTATCTTCCAGGTGCCCCAAATGCTCTGATTTCTTGTTCCAGCATTTTTCTATGAACTGAAGAAAAGTTAATTGCCTTGTAATTCCCCTGTTCCCTTATAATGATGGGAAATATGCTGACCTTTTTTTAGCCTTGTGATTTATCCACATTTTCCTCTGACACTCAGTTCTAGACATCCTTCTTGCTAGGATAGATCAGACTTTTAATCTTACTGTAACATTCAGGGACTCTCTACCTTCCCTCAGTCCATCCTCTCTTGCTTTTTTTTCTGTGTTGACCTTGCCTGCTAGATGTCTGAGTAATTTAAGGATTGCTTTCTTAAACCCATTCTCTTTATTTTGGTCTTTTCTCATTTCAGTTTTATGAGAGTTATAGGATATGTCATATCATGGTCACACTTGTACAGGTCATCTTCTCTTCCATGTTCTTATGTAGAAGCAAATGAAGAAGATCCTCTCCTCTAGTTGCTGTCTTCATTCTCTGCTTTAACAATGCAATGCTATTCGTGGAACAGCCCAAAATCTTGAGGACTGTCTCTATCCTGCGATTTTTCTCTTCTAGCAAATTTCTGTGTGGGAGTTAATCTCATTAATACCATGTCTTATGTTTTGGGTGGTTCTATTAGTTGCTAAGAAGAAGTTGCATTCATCTGATCTTCCTGCTATTGCAAAATCCTGCTGTGCTCATGCCTCTGTCAAACTTCTCCTTTTCTATTTACTCTGCAACTTGATGTCTGTGAAAGTACAACTGAGATCTGGATTATTTACATTAGGTAAAAGATGTGAGTAGTTCTTTCTCCCTTCTAATAATAGGTCACTGACATGTAAAAAGCAAGAAATCTGAGATGGATAAAAGGAAACCTTTTGTTCCCAAGACGACTTATTAGACCATTCATTGCCATGGGAACTCTTTTTAGCTAAGATGTAAGATTCAAAAAGCCACATGGGGCATGGATGTGGATAGAGTACGTTTCCAGAGAGTATGTGTACTGAAAACAACGTTGAATTGAGCAGCTATACCTTATTCTCCAAAACTCCTGTCAGTCTCTAACAATACAGTGCCAGGGTGACTCGTGGTGCTGAAGTGCTTAGCTTTCCAAGGTGAGCATTTCTTATGCAGGAGCTAAGGAAGCTTTCTGAACCCCCTAAATCAACTCTGCTGCATGTGGCGCAATGCAATGGGCTGTTCCTCCCAAACTGAGCACAGCTGCATTTGCCTCTGCACCCATTTACAGCTCTTACGCCTTCCCCTGAAGCATTTGCTGCCAGAATTTATGGAGGACATGACAAGATTTTCAGACTGAAACAGAGCAGGAGCTGCTCTCCTGTTCCTAAACTTCAAGAATGTTTTGGCAGCAGTTTCCAAACCTTTTTACTTACAATCCCACTTCCTGTGTCATGCATCTACTTTTGTTTGCCCTTCCGGACTCAAGAGCCTTTCTGCTGAAACTGCTGTTTTATGGCATCATGTGCTCTCCACATTCCCTTCCTCCACATCCACATCTTCCCTGCACTCCTACCTCACCCTGCCACTCCTGTCCCTCCCTCTCCACAGCTCTCCATCTGCTCCTTTTATCTGTTCCTCTCCAGTGCCTCCACCCTGCAGATGCTGCCATGCTTTCTTAATTTCTGTTTGATTCAGGTATCCTATTTTCCCTCCAAAACTCTATAAAGTCTTGATGCATTTTCAGAGTCCCTCTAGATTTCCCTTTTCCCCAGTCCCATATCCCTCAGTATGTATTCCCAAACTGTCCAACTCTGCTTTGGCATTGCAGTGTATCATGAATGACAAAACTTGCTTGTGACAATCCTCAGACTTCAAGAGGTGAAGAAGGCTGGGATTTTCCTAGATAGTTAGTTAGAGAAAATCGCAGGGAATGAAGAAGCTAAGTGGGGGGGTGGAGAGTTAAATTTGATCATTTGTTGGGAATTTTGCTGTAATGACTCATATCTGTAGGACTGGATCTAAATGCAAGGGGTTTCTTCCTAAATGGGACAATGATGGCCATGGAGGCAGGAATGGTGCCTATAAATCCCCTTGCTCCTGCCCCCTCACTAGGTCCACCTCTGCAAAGAGTAAAACTTTGGTTTCAGGGAAAGGAAGGAATGGGATTGTTTAGAAAATACCAAAGAGAAAGAAAGCTTACAGTGCATTAGAAATGCTTTTGCTGGCTCTGTTCATGAAGAAGAGAATTTTTTATGGCTTAGAAACACCTACAATGGCAATGAAGACAAATCTCCCAGAAAATTACTGGAAAAAATATGTAAAGAAGACACTGATTAATTTCCAAAGTAATTTTCTGGGAGATTTGTCTTCATTGTCATTGAAGGTGTTTTTAATAAAGAGCCTGATTAATTTCCAAAGTTAAGACTGCCCTTGTTTAGACAGAAAATCCTGTTTGCCATGTTTCCACTCTGGTGATTTACATTTTTCACTTTGGGCATAGGCCAGAAGGATTTACAGCTTGAGAAAGGATCTTCCATCTTCGTAGGAAGTTAAATCATTGGCACTACTTCAGCTTTTCTGTATAAAGGAGATTAACATCATATTGACGTATAAGGTTGAACGAACCACAAAACAGATGTTTGGATAGTCAACTGAACCCAATGGAAAAATTCCATTTTGATCAGTTTGAGGTAGGCCTAGTCGTCTTGTGGCTGTGCAGGATACTAAAATCTGGACTTTATAAATGAAACACTCGTTAAAAAAAATAAAACTCCTGGAGAAATACAACTGCCTCAGACTTCGTGTTTTATTTTTTTTTTAACTGCAATAATCTCTGACATGGCTGGTCTAGCCCAAGTAGAATACCTTAACATTAGTTATTCTAATAATCACAGATTTTCAGATGATAGCCATCTCCTAATTACAACTGGTCCCCATTTAAAATACTCCTGAGTCCACGATGTTACCCTTTTTGTGACTTTTCAGAGAGGTTACTCTGGGAACAAGGGTGAAGAGCCACTGTGATGAGGTGTTTCATTGCTGAATGTTTACATCATTCCCAAAGCGCACTGTGAGTAACCTCAGTCAGAGCAGGGGATAAGGACTGGGATTAGCCATGGCCAGTCTTTCCCAATCGTACACACAACGAGCCATAATACAGGCCTGGGCTGCTCATTCCCACAGCACAGTGATGCCTTCAGGTCTTTACAGCCAAGCAGCATAATTAGCTGCTGCTGCTGCACTTGTGATTGCTCTTTCTTGTGCTTGCTGTGCTTTATTGGCATCTTCAGCCAGATATTTGAATACTTACCATCTTTATGGTGCAGAGCAAATTTCCTTCCTTTCCAGGCTAGTCTGTTTACCAAAGCACCCTCATTGGCTTTTTCTTACCTGAGGAGGGCATTACAGCACTGACACTTTTTAATCTCACCTGTGGGGTGAAGGGGAAAGTATGGCCCCTCTACCACATTATTAAGGCCTTTGTTTTAAGCACACTTCTTATTGTTCATTTTCTCTAACATAAGGAGTGCATTTTTCAGAGCAGCAGGAGCAGCAGGGAGGCAAACAGACCTGTAGTGTGCCTTGATCCTCCTGTGTTGTATGTGTTAGACACTTGGGTCCAGCCCTTGCTCACAGCCTGCATAGGGATGGTCAAGGATGCTGCTGCATCTGCCACTCTTTTGGGCAGATTTGGTCAGGTAAGTGGTGAGAAAGAGAGAACCTGCAAGCATTAGCTTTTTTTACCAAGAATTTTTTGAATGTGCAATACTACATATACCAGTGTGTCTCTGATTACATCACAGATGGATTGTGTTTGTTAAAGGAAACCTGGAGGTGAATCTGACCTTTAACCATTACTACCCTGGATAGTGGAAAAAGCCGAAATTAAGACTCTTAAATGGAGCAAGTAAAGCAGGATTTTTCTGGTAATTTGATCTGGCAATATCTGTATAAACAGAGGAAACACATGATACGAGTTGCAATTTTTAATTAAACCGCAGAGCTGTAGCACCATCATAAAAAGAAATGGTGACTTTGAAGTATCTCAATAGACTGAGATACTTATTTAGACAAGGAATGTGGTCTGCAAGGTGGGGAGATGGTCAAAAGCGAGTCTGCCTCTTCCAGCAGTACTACCTCTGAATTCTGCTTTAATCAAGGACATTAATTCGAGGCCTTTCATTATCTACAAAATTTGCAGACATGTTGACCCTCACTGATGACTGAGATGCTCCTTGGCTTACACCAGAGATTAAGGTGGACCTGGTGTGTGCAGAATCCTCTGTGAACATTTCTGTCCTTCCTTCTGTTACTCCCTTTGAGATTCATCTCCCCTGACTTCAAGTGATTTAGATCAAAAGAAGGAAAGGGACACGAACCACAGGGTATAATTCATGTCACTTATGCTAAAATTCCTTTCTCACCACCCTAAATGCAGCTTCTGGGAGTGACTTGCCCTCTTCACTGACTTCAGAAAGTGGCTCTGATTAGGTGGCTTAAAGGAAATTTGCTAATGTCCATGATCACTCTACACTTTCTTTTCCCAAGAAGTCAGAGAGCAGAAAAGGAGACAAACGCTGCCAGTGGCATCCAAGGTACCAAAGCATAGCTCAGTCTGTAAGCCCTGTAAAGGGAATTAATTTTTGATTTTTCTTCTCCTTCTGTACTCTTCTTCTTTGAACTCTGCCAAATTTTACTCTTTAAATTTCATGTTACTCTTTGGTTTTGGAAATAAATACCTGACCCTGGGCTGGAGACCTGCCATGGTTTCCTGATAAATGGGTCCTGCTTAAACAACCAGTTTCATCATCATCTAATTTTGGTTTCTACTGTCCTTTTTGTCTCTCTCCACTTCAAACACTTTATCAAGTATGCTTGTTATCCCAGCAAATATTTGTTTTAGGTCCTAACTGGAAAAGTTCCTTTCTATTCCAGGGATATTTTGAAAGTCTGGAGGTGAGTTGGGGCATGCCTACATAGATGGGCCCAGACAAGTACACACATCTGCCATGATCTGAGTTGATCAAATGGGAGCCGGTTCTGATCTGGAAGTCACTGAGCCATTTTCCTGCAGCGCTGTGCCCAAGCTAACATGCCCTGCAGAGGAGCCCACATCTGTCTGCACTGATCTGTGTAGACATGCCTCATGCATATACAGCACTTAATTCTGGTTCTCTTCCTCCTATTGGTTGTTTCTCCTGATGCACGCACATGTGTGCACACTCCTATTTTGTATACCTCTTACAATCCACAGGAGCTTGAGTGGCACAAAAATATCCCATGAATTATTTTTTGCATATAACAAATGCTCCCTTCTAGTTGGGCAAGCAAATGAAAGCAGCCTATATCCTCTCTTTCTGGAATGGTATACTGGCAGATAAAATACATGACCTGGCCACAGGTTCCATCTCTAATTTGTGAATTGTGATGTAAGTGGAATTAATTGAAAACTTGGCACTTGTAAATGCTTTACTCCAGGCAATACACTCCAGAAGGACTCAACAAAAGAGAAGTTTTAGTTCAAAAGGCAATCTTTTCCAGCTACATCTGAATTTAATGTTCACTCTGCGAACTCACAGACTGTATTGAAATGAGCAAAGGGAATACAGATCCTGAATTTACCCATGTGCAAACAGCAGCTTGCTATGCAGATGCAGACCACGGCCTGAAACCAAGTAACATGTTTTTTTACAGCCCTTGCTGCCCCTAAATCCTTGGGGAACTTCTGGCTGGTGCAGATTTCCTGCTGGAGTATTAGCAAAAAGCAGGCTGGAGCAGCAGTCTCACGCCATGCTCAAAGAGTGCTCCCCTGGTGCCGTGCTTGGAGCCGCTGCTGCTGCCACTGGTGTTGGCACACCTCTCCCCCTGACCAGCTGGCATTAACACCCCAGGTGTGCTGGGGGCCTGATGCTTATGACTGGGCACAGCTGCTTTGTGGAACACAAATGGGACCCAAAAAGTCTGGCATCCTTTTCCCCCTTTTCTCACATTAGTGGAAAAAGAGCGTTCAGTGGTGCTTGAGGAAGTACTTCTGCACACAGTGCTCTCAGTGACTGTGGAGAGCACACACGGACACATGAAGTGGACGCCTATGGATTTATTTCTGCATTTTTTGGATAAACAATCCAAATGTAATGGATGCCTTAATTACTAAATTAAGTAATCTACTCCAATAGCCAGCGGTGCATCTACTCACTTTTGTTTTCAGTGGCCATGAATCTCCTCCTGATCTTGCAGCACGTAAATAAGCAGTACTGCATTCATACTGGAGGAGGTACCTCTGCTTCTAAGAGCTTGTCTGCAAAGGGGAGGCTAGTGTGCATTAAGTCAGGGTATGAATTTACAGTGCTCTTGGGGTATCCCCACGTGGTAGAAAAGCTATAAGGATGGAAAATGTCAAATTATGCGTAGTGGAATGGTTTGTTTAGCTAAACCTGGTCTAACTGGGGATAATGCGTTCTTCAGATGGCAATTTTGGTCACCTGGCAGATGTATACATAAATTCTCATAGATTTTGAATAATTCCACAGCTTCTCATCTCAGTTTTGAGGCATGATTTCCACTCTCTCCAGTCACTCTTTTTCTTGGCCTTTTTCCAGATGTGAGTGATTTGATAAAATCCTTGTTCAAATGTAGAATTTCTGCAGCTGTAATCACTTTTGGCAACCTGCCCAATAAGATAAGCTGATCTCCAAATATTAAAGAGATCGGACTGATATGAAGCTTTACTCCATAATCCTTGAAAAACCAACAATACCCACCGCTCCATGAAGGGCTGTTCTTGGAAAAATAAGACCTGATTTTTGATACAGAATCTGAAGGCAGTAATAGAAACCTTTCATTTCTCTTTGTAACATCAGTTACAGATGTCATGACACTGTATTTTTAAATCAAAATATCCCTTTAACCTATTGGTAGGTCTTATAACTACTTCTGTAGAAAGACAGAGAATTAGTAGCTGTATATTGGCATTTGTACATCACTCCAGCATTCTTTGGCAGTGTTATTGGTATCTGCAACATCCAGACTTTCCAAAGCTGCTGCCTTCCTGAATGTGCACGTAAAAAGGCTAAAAAGAGAGCCTTAGACTCACACTTACTCAGCGTGTTATGATGGAAATTCACTTGGCTTCAATGATCATAATGACACAGATGATAAAGAACTAGGTAGTCTTACCAAGTTAACTCTTTCACATGATGACAGAATCATGCAGGTTGCAAAGAACCTCAGAAAGTCTCCAGCCTAACCCTCTATTCAAAGCAGGGTTTGGTCTAAGACTGAATCAGCTTGCTCAAGAATTCAGCCACTTGGAACCTTAAAACTTTGATGGATGGAGACTGCACAGCCTCTCCAGGCAGCCACTGCTTGACTGTCCTGATGAAGAAGGAGTCAGCCACTGCTTGACTGTCCTGATGAAGAAGGAGTTTCTTCCTACATCCAGTCTTTACATTGTAGCTCAGTCATGAGATTTCTGATGAGTCAAGTCAGTTACCTGTTATACCTGTTTGTTTTTCTGCACACTACGGACTATTTTGTGCATAGAAGAGTTTGTCAGTAAAGACCTGCCAGTTTCCCTGAGCTTTTTTTGTCTTCAGAGCTGGTTTCTACATGATACAGCCTTCAGTGATTTGAAGAAACTGAAGTCTGTGCTCTCCTGAAGTCCATGGTCTTTAATCTGCTACTCATGTTCCTCATTTCCTTCAGTATCTTTAGTTCCACTGTTTCAGTGTCTCCACAACCAAACCTGACACTGATTATCATTCCCCCAGCCAGTGTGATGCCAGACAACCCTTTGTCATCTCTGCTGAGTCCCAGATGCAAGAATGCATCAGGCTGGGAGGCAGAGACTTCTGTATCCTGCAGTGACTGATCTCCTGTTCCTCTCCATGCAGATGCCTGGATGAGAGCTAGCCAGGCAATGACACTTCCCTGAAGGAAAGTCATCTCCCCCAGTCCCAGGGAAATGCACTGGGTCTGTACCTGCAGAACCACAGGACAAAGAGGACTCTTACATAGGATGCATGAAATGAAGCAGCCTCCCCAGTTTTGCAAACTTCCAACCCTCCTTTCCAAATGCTGTGTTTGGGCTCTTGGTTCCGCAGGTTTCTGCAAAGACTTTCCCTCTTTTTCTGCTCACCCTCATGGATGATGTTTATCAATTCACCTCCTCATGGCACTTTTCCTCAGAGGCCCATGAGGCTCATGACCCATTCCTCACCCAATACTGGCTTTGTATCAAGAGATTCTAAGAAACATCCTTTTCTTCTGCATGAAAATCTTGTCCAGATGGGAAAAGACAAATCCGGCCAAATATAAAACAGCTCAGTCAGAGCAGAAACATCATTCCAAGAACGGTAAAAAATCCAAAAAGCCTTTTCTATCCCTCAGCATGAAGCACGGAGAAGCCTTGGGGTCCCCAGCACCACAAGCACTGTAGGTGGTAAACTTGGCCCAGATCAACCTGACCAGTGGACCCCGGGCTGGAAGAGGGACTGTGGCCACTCAGTGCTGCAGAAGTGAGGCTCAGCCCCTCTGCAGGGAGAGGGGAGAGCTGTTTGTGGGCATCTTGCTGTCAGTACGCCTGCCCAGACAGAGATGTTGGGATGGGGATGCACATGGTGTGCTGTAGCAGCAGCATGATGGACCAGCCCACAAGCTGTGACATGCTTCATGGTGATGAGAAAACAACAGCAGCACTTCTGCACACCAGCACTCTGACAGCTAAAGGATCCCTGATTTCCCCATCACAGCAAGCCTCCTCTTACTGGAGTCTTTTAGTGCTTTTACATGATCTTGTCTTCAGGCCAGAAGCACTGGTGTGAGGTTTTCCACGTGTGAATTTGTCTGCCTACAAGTGCATAGAGATACAGAGGGCTGCTGCAGCAGGTGGGACAGGCAGGAAAGTGGTGGCACTCACCCTCAGGGGAGCAGGGACCTGAAATCTCCACAGTGCAAACCTGGAGATCCCTAAAGCAGGGATAGCTCGCCCTTGTCAGACCAGGAGGCACTGGTAGGACCCCAGACTGGGGGTGCCTAGGGGGACATAAGGTCTCCTCCAGACCCTAGGACATGCACAGAGCCCATCTGGTCTGGTGATGTCTTCCAAAGCTCTAGGGAAGGGTAACAGCAGGGCTAAAGCTAGCAAAGAGACACAGTCAAAAGCTCAGGCTTCCTTTGAAGTGGAGCAATACAAGTTATTCACAACCCACAGCTGCATTTGCAAATCTGAGGGGATTTCTACCTAACAAAGTAAACACATGAGAACAATTCAAAACAGTGGGATAGAAAGGGAGAAAATTATTATATATAACACCATTCATGTGTGATTTATTTATTTTACACACTTCTCCATCAGTAATGGAAATGCCATCTATGCCTTCAAGCAATGTGGAATTTCCTTCTCGTGAACCCCCTCCCTGACCTCTGTCTCCAGAGAGACAAAATGTCATGGCCTGAAATCAAGCAAGCAATTCTAGTAATTATCTGCCACTTACAGTGCCTCTTTCCTGCACAGCCTAGCGGCACCCCATCAGCTTCATGTGACAGCTGGGGAAACCAGAGGAGAGTGAGTTAAGCAATTGCTCTGGTTGTCACCAGAACTGGAGGGTAAAAGTCCCGCCCTTCTGTCCAGCCCTTGTCCTTTGGGCCATGCTGCTTCCATCACTGATTTGGTAGTGAAATCACAGCACTGGTATGCCTAAATCCCCTACGGTTTTCACTTTTTTAGCAATTGTAAACACCAAATCGTTATCCTGGTTATCTTAGCTGAGATGGTGGACAAAGACAAGCGCTCAGAGGAAAGGAAAATAACAGGGGTGCATAGTGTGGCTTCAAGAAATCACTTAATGACAGGATGTGGAGAAACTCAAAGACAAAAATATCAGAAGGAATGACGAGAATGGTGCCACAGTAAAGAGCCGCTAAAATGCAGGGAGCAGAGCGAAGCCCTAAGAAGGCAGGCGTGGAGGCAGCTTATATAGCATCACAGAGGGCATTGCTGCATGCCACACACCAGAGAGATTAAATGAACGCGGTGTTACCCTGACGTCAGAAGAAAAGCAGGATAAGGACAGGCAGGAATGTGAGGGAGTGAGAAAACAAGAGCAAGTGTACCTCACCTTTATTCCTTGCTGCAAGTGCTTTTTCACAGTTTGTGGCAATGTGCTACCAAAGATATCAACACAAACTGCACAATGGAATGTGTTACAGACACACACACGATGAATGCCAAAGGATGGGGAGCTGCCCTTTGCATTCACCCATAGTATGCACGTTACTACCTTCTTCAAGTAAACAAGCTCTGAATCAGAGGAAGCAGATTGCATGGGGGATTCTCAACCCCTATTATCAGCACATCTCTGGTCCAAAACTCAGAAGAATCCTGGGGCCCACAGTGTGGACTAAAATTAGAAAACTCATTACAAAAATAGAAGAGTGTTTCTTTTAATAGCCTAGTTTTATTTTGAGATACTCTTTAGGGAACGCCCCACTGAAACGTGCTCCGAAGCCAGATCTTTGACTACATAAAACTTGTCCGGTTTGTGGAGATTATTTGGTGACCTATTTTTTACTTTTATGCAATGGATGGTCATTAAAAAATGCACAAAAATAAGCTGCCATGTTCTGAAGAGGCTGTGAAAGTAGGGTTCTTGGGCTGTTAGCAGTGAAGGAGAAGGCAATTTCCCTCCTCCCCAGTGCACACTGTGGCAGCAGGCCCCACCACATCCGCACAGTGCTGAACTGAGATTACATGCCATGTGTCAAAATGTCCACAAAAGTGTTTCAAGGAAATCTCGGGAGGGGATAATGCCACGCTGAAACCCTGGTAGATTGTTGACTGCTGCAGATTTATTTCCCACGTTCTTACCAGTACAAGTGTAAGGGTTAAATAACAATGCTCTTTGTTTAAGTGAGCTTGATATGCTTTAGTGGAACTTTTTCAGCTCTTTTGTTATTGAAGTCACAGCATATTACCAAGCCTTCAAGTCCCAAATTTACGCAGATGCAATTCTGGCCATGAGGCAAGTCATAAGATGGCAAAACATAAGCCCCAAGAGCAGCAGGCTTATGAAAATATACCATTTACAACCCCTGCCATGAAGTACTTTCAAAAGCCTAATTTTAGATGTGCACACTGGAATCAAATAGCAAAGGGATCGGTGGGGTGAGGAATGGAGAATTTTTTATTCAAATGTCAACTATAATTAACCTAGAGCACAATATTCTTCTGTCCTAGGGCAATCATGGTGACACATAACACCATTCTTGGGAGCTGGCAGGACATCCTGAGAAAGACGTTCCTTGCCTCAGGAAACAAAACCACCAAACATTTCTGCCAGTGCTTGTCCATGAGGCTTGCTTTGGTGTCTGTGCATCAAGGGCTGCCCTGGGCACCAGCAGACCAAGCTGCTTCCCTTGGCCCTTCCCTTCCCACCACCCTCTTCATTGCTGCCAGGCCACCTCAGGGGCGTGTTCCTGCACCACCACCCATGCCATCATCTACCTTTCTGTATTGCATAATTGCGAATCGTCTGTGCTCAGGGATGAGCAATCACTCTCAGGATGTGAAGGGAGCGGAAGCTCCCAGTGCTTGGGCTCCAGGAGGCTCTGAGAAAGCAGGAGGCAATGTCAGTCCTGTCCAGTGGGAATGGCCTTGCCACCCACATCCCTGGTCTTCCCAAGGACTGGCTGTGCGACGCCAAGTACTAATGCTGTGGTCACAACTAGGACTGTTGTGCTTATCCTTGCTTTCATATTTTCTTTTTCTCCTGTCTTCCCCTTACTTTGGATGGGGGGTGGCAACCATCTGTGAGAAAAGGTGGAGCCCCATCAGCAGCAAGAGGAGCTGTCAGGCACACTGTGGGTTTTTTGTCTACTTGTGTTGTAATCTCTTCCCAGAATCAAATTATTGTGCTGTGTTTTCCCAGTATGCCACCTAGTAGGACAGCATCAAACCTACAGCTGTGTTGCAGCAATGCATACACAAAACCTAAGGCCAAGAGCTTCAGAATTTGAAACCCACACTTTGGCTTGTGGCATAACTATATGCGTAAAAATGGGAGGATCCCAATTCCTCACTCCACTCCAGCGGTTTTGTGCTAGTTTAACGCTCAATTTCCATGTAATGAGGCTGTAATAAAAGAGGCATAACGGAGTAGAATGGTGCGCAACAGGCTGAGGTCTCACTTACAGGGAGCCCCAGAAAACTGTCAGGTCAACTGTAGAGAGTGATAGGGTCACCCCTGAGCCTCCTTTTCTCCAGACTAAACAACCCCAGCTCCCTCAGCTGCTCCACGTCAGATTTGTGCTCCAGACCCTACACCAGCTTTGTTGCCCTTCTCTGGACACGCTCCAGCACCTCAGTGTCTTTCTTGCAGTGAGGGACCCGGAACTGGACACAGCACTCGAGGCATGGCCTCACCAGTGCCCAGTACAGGGGGACGGTCACTGCCCTGGTCCTGCTGGCCACACTGTTGCTGACACAGGCCAGGATGCCTTTGGCCTTCTCGGCCACCTGGGCACACACTGGCTCGTGTTCAGCTGTTGTTGACCAGCACCTCCTAGACCTTTTCTTCTGAGTACCTTTCTAGCAACTCTGCCCCCAGCCTGTGGCACTGCAGGGGGTTGTTGTGACCCAAGTGTAGGACCCTGCACTTGGCCTTGTTGAACCTCGTGCAGTTGTATTCCCTGGAAGACTCACCTTGGAAATGGTAAGCAAGGAAACTGCCACATATTTGTTTTTACTGCATTTACAGAAATGTGAATTTTACTGTATTTTACACAGGTTTTGTGTAAAATATTGCATTCTTTCTAAATGATCAGTAAAATACCAAAGAAATATTAACTGACTTCTGTAATCAATTCTCCTTGCAAACCCTGAACATTGACTAGCATCTCCTTCCAAGAGGCATTAATATATTGCCCAGGAGCCTGAGTAATTAGGAACACTGGATAAATTAGATTTCTGTGGCTTGTACTGAAAAACTGTCAGTACCTCGATAATGCAATACTACAAAATCAATATTGTAGATAAGATTGTAGACTTGGCTAGAACCAAGGAGATGCTGCAGGGAAATAAAAAACAGTAATTTGAAAGTTCATGGCGTAAGGAGTACCCTATTAATTTTCAAGCAGTTAGTTATCCATAAGGAAAATTTAAAAATATCTATGGCAGATGTCAAAGAAAGTGTATTGAGACGCTTTCCTTCTTGTTAGATTTGTAAATATTTATCATGCCAAAAGAGCTAATGGATTCAGAAAAAGGCAATTTAAATGGGTAAAGTGGTTTATGGTGCAGTCATAAAGCAGCACCAAAGGTAATAACTAGGCAGAGAGGTACCCTGTAGTAGCCTTGGTAGTATCCCACAACTGGGGATGATGGGGAGTACAGACCACTGAGGACTGAACACTCTCCCTAAAGACTATCTCCATTGCCACTGCCCATCCTATTTCCCTCAGGGAAAGGAAAAAAAAGGAGGAATCAAATTATTATGGGGCACAAGAAAACGAGAGAGGATTGTCTGGAGAATGAAAAACAGGTAAATGTGGTACCAGAGGGAAACACTGAACAGAGCACCCAGCAATGCCCTGGCAGGAGGCCAGGTACCAGTAGGCCCTACAATGACAACACTAGAATCATCTTTCCTGCACTTTTATGATGTTTAAAAATAGCCCTTCAGCTGAACAGAAACAAAACAGGTCAAATTCTGGGACACTGAGGTATGTCCTTTCCTGCTTCAAAGCAGTGGCTCCTCCTGACTATCCCTCACACAGGACACCTGAACAAGGCATGTGAGAGCCCAAGTTGTGATTGTTTCCAGTGGGGAAAGCAGAGCCTTCAGTGAAAGGCAAGAGGCCACCATTTCCAGCATCCAGCACCATGTCGGGGCCAGCATGGATCTCTCCTTCTCCACTGCTTCTCTCGCATCTTGGTTTCCTATCCAATAGTGTCTCACCCTGATCCCTTGGTGCCCTAAAATGTGCTTTCCTAAAAGGCTGCAATGCCAGGTGGTGTGCATGCTCAGGGCTAATTCAGGTGGCTTTGTAGAGAGATTTATACTCTGGGCAACAGAGCAACCAAACCACCCCAAACTAAACCAATGTGCAGACTGGAGAGACAAGGGCTGCCTGGGTTATTCCCTGTGATACGCAGGGCAATGACTAAGATCCCATAGGAGCCTTTCAAACTCAAAAAATACCCTTCAGTCACAGCTGAGTTGTGAAAGGTCAAAGCGTTTGACTGACGAACCAGCAGAGGTTTGCTATGAAGTGCCTCTTTGTTTTAAGAGCTTAGAAGGGGGAAGTTTAGTAAAGTACAATAAATAAACTCTGGCAATCTACTTTGAACAAGTTTCTTATCTATGACTTCAGAAAAAAGAGGGAAAGCTGCAAGTCTGGGGCTGAGGCAGTAGCAACATGTGTCCAGGGAGCTTTAGCTTCCCTGGTAGTGCCTGGGCTCCTCTCGTTGATTTATCCTTCCATTTGAGCACAGAAAGCAACAATAAAAAGTTGTGCTGTTTAATATAGTGAAGACCTGTTCTTTTATCAAGAACAACAGTCTGGCATCTCATCTACACATGTGAGCATGGGGTTTGCATTGCCATCCAAGGTAAAAACATATTGGTGTCTGTCCTGACTGCTGTAACAGAGGTCTTATTAGCAAGAAACAATTAGGCAGGAAAGCATGCGTAAATAATTTATTGTAGCATATAAATGCTTTCAGGAGATGGAAATAATAGCTACAAAAATGCTCTGTGCTCAACTGGGAAATGGCACAAATTCAGTGGCTGAAAGCCAAAGCCATATAAACTCACAGGAGATATAAAATTTAGATTTTGCTCAATGAGGTTGTTTAACAGCAGACAGGCATGGTGAAGTTCTCATCTCTTGATGTCTTCATGTCAGAAGTGCAAAGCTTTGCAGAAGGCATGTTTTAATCAAGTGCTAACTGAAGAAACTCCCAAAAAATGATAGGCAGGCCAGAAAGAAAGGGTTTGAGATGGACTGGGGGATAAAGTTAGGCAACTACTTTCAAGTCACTCTGTGATCCTGCCAAGCTACCTGTCTCACCAACTCACTCTTTTAAAATCAATATAAAATCCAATAACCCCATTAAAAACAATTTGTTTCTTTGTATTTGTAGTAAAATCAAGTCCCAAACCAACTTTTCTAATACCTAATGGTCTTTGAAGGCTACAGAATCTTTAACTCAGTTCTGTGTATCTTCTGGTTGTTTCAGGGCCAGCAGACATTATACAGAAAAAGTCAGAAGCTTTGCTGGCCACCGTGTCAAGCAGGGAAACTGCACTCCCAGACAGGCTCTCCAGTGCTCAGCCCATTACAGGACACACCAGTTTCTCTCTGAACCTGTCCTGGGGATGAGTTCTTGGCCAACAAGAGACCTCTTGTGCTGGGACAGCACAAGATCATTTGAAATAACTTAATTTTAGCCACAAATATACTCCTCTTTGATTTTGACTTTCTACTCATATTTGGATTTTAGATTTATTTTCCTACACACAGACTGATTCTTACTGGTTGGTAGCTATTAAAGCATGTTGGTTTGTTGCTAAAAGTATACCATAACTATAACTGGTATTTCCTTTTTGGTAGCCAAGATGATATATCACATGCACACTAGATACATAGCTTAAAAATGCAATTCTTGTGCTGAGTGAAGAAGAAAAGTTTTAATTGGAACAGGCTACACATTTATAACAAATGATACCTTAGACAAAAAAGCATTATTCATAGACATTTAATCAGACTAATGGTTTCTGATCAGCATGTTTTTCAGCGTTTTGTAACTAATAGATGTCACCCTCTCACACCTCATTTTTATAAATTGGAAGAGGAAACTTGGCTTTTTTCAAATCTCAACTGGTTTCTCAAGTTCTATTAAATTATTGAAGTAGCTATTGGATTGAACACATCTGATAGGAAGAAAATATGCTTCCAGCAGAAAAGACAACTGATGGCCAAAAAGAAATTTCATGCTTTAGCAAATTCCATTTCCAGAGTTCAGACAGTGATTTCACGAGTAAATTGACTTTCACGTGGATTTCATTTAAGCAGATAGATACTGGCTAAATAGTGTTCCTTATATAACCTGATGTTTTTTAATAGTGTAATATCAGGGGTTATTATAGGTCATGATGATTCTTTAAATGCATTAAAACTATTTTTAATAAGGAACAACTCTTTTTTTTTAATTTAGACTTTTTTCTGCTCATTGCCTGTTGTTATATTCAAAGACCCTTAGAAAAGATTTGTGCTTGTATGTTGCTGACAATGATCCTATGCAAACTACTCAGCCTTATCACAACCTTGTGACTCACTTCTGCACTTGGATCAGGTAAGGAGAGATAAACAAATGTGAGCTGAGCAAGACAGGAATCTCTTTTGGACTTCAAAGCACTTAAGAGTTTAATTTCACAGATTCAGGGAGCTATACTTCCCCTTTTTCAGTGCTGTGTTGGTTTTTTTAACAGCTTTTTCCACTCCTTACCGTGCTAGATCTTCTTTCATGGATAATTTTGGAGCATTTTTTTCCTTCGTGACATATGCAACAATTAGTCTCACACTCCACAAGCTTCAGCGTTTGTTGTAAGGTATTGCCCTGAAAAATATCTTTTGTCTTTAAAAGAAAACAACAATCTTTCAGCTCCCTAAATATATGCAAGGTTTGATTTACCTTTGGATTACAAAGGCATAGTGCTTGTGAAAAAGTGTGGAGACCGAAGACACATAGATAAATAAATATATATATACACACATATATATATAGTTAGATATTTATCAAAAATACATATATATGTATGTATAGACATACACAATTTGTGAAAGATTAGCCAAAAATGAGCTAAATCCAGGAACAGATTAAATAAATTGCTGTAAGAAAATTGACATCTGGAGGCTTTCCTTCAGACTTAGTATGAAGCGCCTGGAAAAAGTTTATTTCTTTTTCTATTCTCCTTCTCAAAGGTATAATTAGTGGTTTTCTGTGCGTGAGGGCCAGCACATGTATATATGTGTGTTCGTGTATGCTTTACATCCACAAATGTGTGTATGTGGGTATATAAATTTATATACACACAGATATTTTAAATATTGTTTGTCATTAAAAATACTTTGCAATTGAAAGTAAACAGTGAAACTGTGAAATAGTAATTATGCATATTTTTTCTATTTCTGAACTGAGGAACTCTGATAGGAACACGAAAAATTATTCCCATTGGGAAAAGTAACAGCACTGAGATGAGCTCTTACTGGCACCCCTTCATGACCCCAGCTCCAGCAAGGAGCCCACCTTCTCCCAGGACCCCAGGGCCAAGTAGGACTCCAGGCTGGTGCAGGTTCTGTCTGCTCTGAACCAGATCAGTTGACAAGATCAGGGCCAGAAGAAAAAACTACTCTGCTGAAGGCAATGAAGCATTCAAAGCAATCTTTTAAAAGAAAAGTTCCACTAGGTAGCGTGCTTCTCTGGGGTGCAAAAAGATAAGGGGACTGTGGTGTCCAAAGGAAAGCAGTACCAGGTATAATTTATATTAGCTAGTGCCACTGTGATGTGGCCACTTCCATTGGTTTTCCTAAAATTTCTAAAAGGTGCATCATGCATTTCCAATGGTGTTCAGCTCTGCTGTTGCTGTTGATTGTGTTGCCTTATATACGCAGTTCAGATTTTATTAAATAAGGTCACACAGTGGTCATGGAGAACATTTGAATTTTTACCAGATAAGTGTCAGCAATCAAATAAATCAGGAAAGAACAAGGATACTTCATGAGAAAGGACTATTTCTACCTTTAGTTTAACAGACCAGTTTGTTAATAGAGTGTCATTAGTATCAACATAATGTAATTCTTCCTTTGTTTTGCAAGTGAAAAGAACTTTCATAAACTTCACTTTAAAAGGTTATACATGTATAAAAGTGAAAGAAAGGTGAAAAATCAACAATCAGGCCCAATCCAGGATGATTCATCTTCCATAGAGGAAGAGATAAAATCTCTCTTTTCTGGAAAAAGAATATGCAAAACAAGTCCATAAAACCATTGAGCAATATTGAAAAATAAATAAAGCTGCAATCAAATACAACACACAATGAGAATACGATCAAAAATGTACAATGCCTGTAGGCAAAAGGTAATGGTCAAAAAACAGTCAGATGAAGGGAAATACTTGAGTCTAAATGAAGATATTGTTACAGGAGATTGTAACGCAAACTGGGAGAAAGGAAATAAAATTAGTGTAGCACAAAGGTAAAAATCATAACAGAAATCATAGCTGTCTGTTGGTGGAGAAACTGTATCTGTGTTAAAGAAATCCTTGGCAGTCAAATAATATGATTAAGTCATCCACATCAACAAGTCCTAGGGTATCACTCTGGATTGAAATTATGGGTTATAGGTTAATACTGGGGTAACGTCAGTGGAGCACAGTGGTGACCACAGCCTGCAGGATCAGAAGCAGAACAGTAATGGAAAATTTCAGTCATCGCTGATCCCCCTGACAATGGGGAAAAGTCATTGCGGGCATTGCACACAGACAGAAGTTAAAGACATCATACATTATTGTGTTTTCTCAAGAACAGTGAAAAGAAAACATCCCCAAACTGGTCTAGATGAATACAATATATATATATATATAGGGAAAAAAGCATTGTACAAGATACAGCTCAAGATAGAATCATAGAAAAGATACTCTGGAGTGTCTAAACTACCAAAGTTTAATGCTCTAAAAGGAGAAAAATGTCAGAAAGTCAATTATATTATCACAGCACTTTAAGAAGGGTGGTTAACAAAATCAGAGAAGCTTGTTAAGAAGAAAAAATAAAAGAGAAAAAGAAAAAAGAAAAAGAGAAAAAGAGGAAAAGAGGGAAAGGATTCTTTGTGTCAGAATTCAGCACAGAGAGGCTTGAGGAAGTTTGCACAACAAGTCTTTATTTACAGGGGTGAGGCTGAGGGGTTATGCCAATTTGACTGTCAGTACAGAGGTTTTAGAGCAAATCAATAAAGTGAGTAGCAACACATTGCCAGGAACAGGTAACAATCACTCGAGGGATCTAAGGGAATTCAAATATAAAATTGCTGAACTTTTCACAGTAGTGTGTAACCTATAGCTTACATTGGCCCAGGTTCCAGAGTAATGGAAGGTGGCAAATGTGGCCTCAATTTTTAAAATAATCTCCGGAGGGGAGCCAGGAAACCAGAGAATGGTAAATTTGACTTCCTGCTGAGGCAGACTGATGGAAGTTATAATAATGAGCAGAATTAGTAGACATGAATATATACAGCTTACTGGAGATAGTGGACAGGGTTCATAAATAAAGAAATTATGCCTCACAAATCCTGTACAGTCCTTTGAAAGGATCATTGCCCTTGTAGACAAGGGCAACTTGAGAAAAAAAATTACCTTTGGATTCCTAAACCTTTCTAAAATATCCCTTCCTAAACAATCTTACTGAAACCTAATGTCAGGGGGAGATTGCTGTGCATTAATAACTGCTCGAAGGAGATGGAGCAGCAGGCAGGAATAAATGGTTGCTATTCTTCCTGGAGCAGTTACTCGGGGAATCCCAGGGGGATCTGGCTGGGAATGGCCACAAATCACCTAGAAAAGTTGAAGAACATTGAGAGGGGAAAGTTTGCTGGTGGTTTGGAAGTAGTCAGAACAATTGAAACCAAAGCATACTGAAGAATTTCAAAAGCTTGCATCACGCTGAATGGGTGATAGGATGGAAGATAAAATCAATCCTTGATAAATGCAAAGTAATACACACTTGGGAACGCAGTCCTAAGCACGCTTTGGCAATTATCAGATCCAAATTTGGCTGGTTTTGTTTTGGAGATGAGGGACAACTCAGGATGGATCTCCAAACACATCTGCTTGACAACCTTTCATTGTCAAAAATTTGAACAACATTAGGGATGGACTAAGAGAAAGCAGCATTATTTTAATAATGCTGTCACAGCTTAAAGCAAGTCTCTAATCCGTGATTTCTAGATACTGGGAAAATATAACAATGTACGGATTATAATCAGCCCGTTTCTCATGGACTCACCCTGCAGCTGCTGTGGTCAGATGGGATAGATGGACCCTTGTTCTGACCCAGAATATCATCTTTAAATTCTCTGTGTGCTTCTGTTCATTTTAGCGATCTGTTATCTGGCAGTGCTGAGACAAGAGGGAGATGGCCTGATGGTTGTGGCGAAGCTCAGCTGCACAGAAAAGATTGGAGGAAAAGAGCAAGATTCTCTTACACTTCTAAACAGCTCAAAATAGCTGATAATTCTCCAAGCCTGAAGTCTGTCATGTTAAAAAGCAGTATTCCCTCAACCCAGAATGTTGCACAGGTAACAGGTTTGGATAGAAAACAAGAGTATGCTTTAAGAGTAATTGAAGGGAGGAAAATTAGTAACATAAGCCTGAGCTGTGAAGTTCTAATGGCACTGAAAGCTAAGTGCCAGGGACACTCACCAGGCACTTGGGGATTCTCCAGCACCATATCTAATGTATAGATCAGCACTTTCCCTTTCAAACTTTGAAAATTCACAGACATAGAAATCCCTGAAATAGGAATAGGGGAAAGGCGTGATGAACTGGGGTTAGCACACATAAAAAATACTATTCTCTAAAATAAACATAATCATTTTTAATAACACAAAATCTCATTTTTAAACTAAAAGAGCTTGTTCGAAGAACACAAGTTGCAGCTTTTTAAGAACAAGCTGCAGCTTTGTTTTGCACAATAAATACTGAGTACAGTGGAAGCTGCTCTGCTGGCTGACAGCTCTCCAACTCCTGGGAACTGCTGCTCTCTGGTGCTCATCTTCCAAACAAAAATCTGGGACAATTTCTCTTTCATTCACTTCACTCTGCTTTCAATGTTGCTACTGAACTGCCTCATCAAGAGAAGAATCAAGATGTAGTAACTCATGTTCAGACACACATCCTATCTAATTAAGTGTTGGGAAATATTATGCATTTGAACTGTAAGATGGGCCTATGCAATATGTAAATGAGATTGAGTCAATTTGCAAAATGGGCTTTGTAAAGCATGGTGTCTTCTATGCATGTGACATAAACAGCAAAGAAAATTCTAATTTTGGTCGTGGTGGTAGCCTAGTTTAAACATTTGCAACAGAGCATGTCTGGACTCCTCATTTCAAAATTATTTTCATTTTGAAATTGATGGAGGCATCTTGAAAATGGGGTTAAATAACCTGAAAATGAAACAAAGCACTCCTTTTTGCAGCTGGATGGTTGATTCACCGTTTCTCAAAGGGACTGTTTGCTTTAAAAGGAGTATAAATCCTGTGCTGGGTCCCTACAGTCACAAGGACCTTTGATGCATTTTGCAAGCGATGGCTTAATTTCTGTTTTGATTTTATAGTACAGAAACTACATGGCTGAAATAATGAATGATTTGGTAGTATATCTTTCACTATTTATTGCTTATTTTCATCACAGTTCTGCCATTTTTATTCCCTCTGCAAGCCAGTACATCTTCCTCAATGTGAGAGGCTGGTGAACTAAATAAATATAAAGCAGAAACTGTCTGCAGAAAAATGTCTATTAGAAGTTCTCTCCTTTCTGTTTTAGATAATTATGTCCTATAAACTGCACAAAGGAAATAACAAAGTCAGCCAGTAAATCAGAGGCAGTAAGTACAAAAAAGGACTGTCGATGGTGTCTTTAACTGCTGAAAATGGATGAATGCATGAAGTAGCAATACTTTACAAAATCATGGTTGTTTCTGACTTTACCAAAATGCCTGCTGCTCATTACAAAGATTTAAGAGGTTGATGCTAGGAAGGGTAACAGTTACATTTAATGAAAGTTGCAGCACTCATGCTTTCTGGGCTACTGCAATTATATTTGACAGAAACTGCAGAAGCATTTAGTTCACCTTTAAGTGATCATCAAAACATCCTATGTTGTTATTCACAGTGATTGCAACATCCATTGCTTGTTATAACTCTAGAGAGGTTTTTCTAATATTTCTATTTCCTACTTGTTCTGCTTTTGTTAAAAATGCTTGTCTTTTAAATATCATATGCACCAATTTCACAGACAGAAGTATTGTGCAAACCTACCTACCTATACAATAAGAAAGGCAGGGAGTTAAGAGGAAGAAGGCAACAAGTGGAGTTTGTGCTGGCAAAATCTATGCATACTTCTAAAATTTAAAAAGTACATTTGTCATGCGAGTATTTACTGATTGTAAAATGTCAGCACAGGAGTATCCTGTTTTACTTGGGGAGTTTTTTTGAATGTACAGACACTTCATATAAATAATGCTTCTCCAAACCACCCTTACACAATCATTTTTATTGTCTCTTTGCATCATGTGTTCTGGGATATCTATCTCCAAAAAGATTATTATTTTCATACAATTTGCCACTTACAAATGTGGGTTACATTTTAGCTGCCAACAACTCAGGAATCATCTGTAGTTATAGGCTCCAGCTGAATACTTCCAAGTCACTTATGTGTTGTAATAGAATTGTTCTTCAGATCACCCCACAAAATTAGGAAACTATGAGGTAATTTCCAATAAACAATTACCATTTAATTCACAGAATGACTGGGGGTGGAGGGAAAGTGGATGCAAGGAAGCTGTTGTTTCTTGCTTATAGTGTATCACTTAAATGATCACAAGGTGAACATTGGTGAAATAGGTAAATGAGTATGGCCTGCAACTAACCCTGAAATACAAGACAGAGATACAGAGACAGTGTCTATTAGGAAGGAGAAATTTAGAGTTAGATCAATGGAAATTGAAGTTTGAAAGGGTGCTGAGGGCAACAGAAGTTCAAACTCATCATTAAGGTTCACTGGTGCTGCCCTGCTGATGAAGTTATTGTGCTAGATACATAACTTGCAGCAGTTGTTTTGGGTTCATGGACTCATACAAATCCTTTCACGTGTATCTCTATGTTCAGATTTGCAGCTCGAGGGTTTATAAGGAGGAGAGGGCCATTGATATCTTGACCTGCTCTGTCCTGCACCATGTCTGGCTCCAAAGTGCAGAGACGTGCTGTGACATGATGAGTGAGGTTTGGCTTCATTTTTTATTCTTCTTTTCCTGCTCAGAATTTTTTCTCGTATGGTGTGGGCCTGTGGAAGCAATGGAAACAGAGGATCTGACCTGGATAGATAATATGGGAAAGGTAAGGAGTGAGGAGAGGAAAGAGAAGGGGAGAGAGGTTAAGGCCTGAGAAACCCTAAGACATGCTCCAGGTGAGGAGTATTGCCTAAGGCTGCCTTCCATGCCTCCCCCTGGGCACTTGTTCAAGTGACCCCCACCTTTACACATATTTTTGTTGCAGTTGTGGACAGGTACTGGAAAAGATAGAGTTATGCCAAGATTAAATTATCTTGAAAATCCTTTTGCTTCTGATCAAATCCAAGCAAAACTGGTGGCATAAAAGATTCCCACTGAACATCTATGGCAATTGGATCAAGGTGTTTTGACTGCTGTCTATCATATTTTGCTACTCCAAAAATGTGATGGGACTGGCCTGGAGAAAAGTGGACTGCTGTTTGCACAGAGCCAGCTAACTGATCGAAAACATTTCTTGTGTAAAATGCTCAGCTTTGAGAAGTAAGGCCTTACGTACTTATGTAGTTTAGATGGTTCTGGATTTGGCTGAAGCTCAGAAGTTTGCTTTCTGTCTGTACAAATAAGCCCCTAAATGTCCAGTCAAGATGTTCCTAAAACAGAGCTTCTTACAGTTTAAAATTAATTGCTAGTAATAAGTCATTATGATTTTATGTAATAAATTTATTATAGTTCTTAGTATAGTTCTTATAGTTGCAGCCAATTCTTAAACTTCCAGGAACTGTGCTGTGGGATGTAATGTTTCTATAGAGATTTTTTCTTATGCCACAAAACAAGTCTACAAATGTACAGCGGGGTGTTCCCTCTTCTGCAGTCCGTATATCTCTTGAACATATATTACAGTGGTGCTTCACGCAACAAGAGCACCTCTTCCCATAACTGTCTTTCCTGAAGATGTCTTCATGCCTTCCAAAAAGATGGAGAGCAGAGATAGAAAAATAAGTGGAAGTTTTCAGTTTTCAGAGAAGTAAAATCTTGGCTCTACTGTTGCTGCTTTTGTTTCTCTGTACTATTACTTGTATTCTGCCCTTTTGCTCCCGCACACACAGCTTGATTGTGTTTTATGTTCATATTCAACTTTGTGTTAGAAATAATCCGAGATTTAGGAATGAGGGTTATTAGGAAATATTAATATAGTACTCTTCACTCAGTTTTAAAATGAATAGCAAGTTACTGTAACACATTGAAATGGAAATAGGCTCTTATTTTTTTAAATAAACCATTTTTTGTTGGAAGCTCAGGGAACTGGGAGGGCCTAATAAGTAAAGCTAATTTCTCTAAAATGTGAAGGAAACTGGAAGGAAAATTACATATGGAATAGGATTATTGATATACAATAAATATACAATGACCTATTTCTTCAAGCTGCTAAAACCAATATGAGAAGCTGTAAGAATATTCCTAATGGCTAAATTTCTTCACTCAATTTATTTCAGTGGATTTCTGTAGATGTTATGCATATTCTCTATTAAAGTAAAAGAAACTGTAAAAATAATTTTGTTGGATAGAATTGTTTAAAGAAGCACTGCAATTCCCATTGAAACTGCAAAACATTTTTCAAAATAATTTTAGATGTATAAACATTAAGTCTTGTATTGAAAATCTGGCTCAAAGGATTAAGTGGATTGTGACTATGACATTTTTGTTCTGACTTTTTTGACTAGACACAGTTAACCAAAACAATGAATTTTTAAATTAACAACTTGAAACGCCCTTATCATTTTCTACAGAGCAAGAATATTTCTGCAAATTATAATAAAAAGAAAAACAAAATAGAGTACACAACTTCCAGAACAATGCCTTCACAAACTAAAGATTTAGAATCCATCCAAAGAGTATTCGTTTGTTTTTTTTTCTTTTTCCAACAGTACTGGGGAACATTGTTTCTGCAAAGAAGAAAAAGAGAGACAGTTTCTGAACACAAGAATTGCTGAATAAAAGAAGCTAATCTTGCAACATGTTTGTTGAGAAACCATTAATATACTTCCCTGTTTAAGACCAGCTGGCACATCATAGAAGACTTTTATGAATTTTCTGATTTTAATTAATCCCTCAGGGTTCTCCATTGACCTCAGGACAGTTACACAAGGGTGAGATTTGTCTTCTTGTTAGAAACAATTCTGTTTATAAATATGTCTTTAATTTTGGTAGGAGCTGGGTGGATTCTTTACTCTTTCTCAGTAGAGCACTGTGAGTACAAAGCTATTTGTCCTCTGTTTGGCTGCTGCTTAATTAGACTTTTCAATTCTAACCAATTCTTGTTATGGAGCTCACCTGGTGCTGAGCTTTTGTCATAAACCCAGCTTTCATCAGAGGCCCACATGCCCCTGCTTGCATCTGCCACATACTTTCTAGGGTTTTCTAGGTAAAAGAGGCCAAATCTGTGCCTTTCAAGACATGGGTAACCTAAGGGCAGAGTCATCTGTGACTTCTCTTTTTTCAGCTGTGATTTCTGAGTTCACAGAGCTGGGAGCCCTGAGAGAGTTGGAGCTGAGTCTTCATGCAAAACTAACTGGGAACAAACCAGCACAGGATAAGATCACAGTTTAACCCTCCCATTAAAACCACCCATCTTTGCCTTGGTCATGAATCTTCACATGTGTCAGCCTAATCTTTGATCATGTTCACAGCAAGTAGCTGTGGTGTTACAAAGAGTCTTCTCAGTCACTTGAGGAACAAGTAGTGAGAGCTGTTGAACTTGTGCAGTTACATAAATTCCTATCTCTGTGTCAAGAAGCTTGTAAATGTATCAGTGGGGAAAGGTGGGGAAAGGAAGGCACCTAGGACAAAAGCTACACACATGTCAGCATTACACCTTCTCCTTCAGGGGAGAGTGAATCAGAAATTTTTGCCTTCCATACATCCTTGCTTTGAAGTGGTTGGTTTTGGCTTGATTTGACTGCACAGGAGACGTTGCAAACCAGTCTTTGTGCTGATACTGTCAGCCCTCCGGTAGGTAATGAATCTGGTGTAGACAGCCACCACAGCACTGCCTAAAACGTGCTCAGAAACATCAGTCATGGGGATTACACAATGTATTTCGTTGCTATTTACATGCAGAAATCTCACCACCTGGGTTAATCTTGTAGAAGCAAGTAGAATTAGGTGATATTTTGTATGTATGATAAAACCTGAGCCACAGGGCTCTGTGCCAGGCTCCATTCTCATAAACATCAGTGTAAATCCAGAGCAACTCCCCTAACTTCAGTGGAGATTACATCAAAGCTGAGCCAGGATTCATATTCTAGGTTCTCACTGCCTACACACAGCCTACAATGTTGCCTAAACTGATCCCTGGCTGCCTCATTTCCGGCACCTTAAAGGAACAGTTACCAAATATGTACATATATATGGGGGAATTATTGTTATTATTATACATACTCATATAGATGTAGTGTGAATTATTAGCTGTGCTGGAAATAGAAGCCTAACACCAAGGATTTTCTAGTATGAATTTTACATTTCAATAAGTGCACATGCACCTATGCAACATTCACACAGACAGTAGATTTTATAGATGTGTTAGCCATGAAGAAAGGGAGGAGAAAGGAAACTTTAGCAGAACGACAGAGTGAAAGATAACATGGCAATTTCAAGGTTAATCTTCCAGACTTAGAGTCCTGACAAGCAATACTCAGAATGACTACACTGGAGAAAATAATCAAGGGTTATATAGAGTGTTTTGGACCTTTGACAGAACTTTTAAGTCAGTTTTCCCATTTCCTAGAGTAGTCCTTTAATGAGGATATCCTGTGGCTTGGGTAGGCTAGTCCCACAGAAAGAACTTACAGAGAAACTATTTTTAGTCGAATTTCCTAGAGATATCTGGCTGTTGACATGATTACAGAGCCTAGAGATCCATTTGTCTTTCTCCTTGTCCTACTCAGTGATTTTTGGCCGGTTGCAGCCATATCAAAGACAGTTGTAGAATTCTTAAATTAATTACATTCCTACAGGTTTTGTGATCTTTTGGGTCTGGGTGGAGACGAGAGACCTAAGATAGTACTTTTGCTATGAGATCTGAAAACTACTACAAGTTATTAAAGGAAGATACCCAGAAGAACGGAAGTGTAAATGTTCCAGCCATAGGAAATGCTTCCATCAGGACTTGCACCGTATGAGGTGCAGAACGTCAATAGTCACTAAGGCACAAGTAATCAGAACTCACTGGAATCTTCTGCTCAGGGAACTTCCTAGTAAAACAATGAGAAATATGATGCTTCCACTGCAAAACCTGATAAGGTGCAGAAGGATAAAATCTGAAAGCAGTTTTAAGACATTCTAGTTTTCTGATAAATCACTAGTAATTTTTTAATTGCCAGTGTCTCTTTAATAGCTACTTTAAAAATCTGTTCTAAAATGGTGTCACTAACTTGTTTCTGTTTGGAGTTCTTTAAGGGTCTTTAAAAGCAAAATTTTGTACCAAATTGTAGCACCTTGCATGGAAGATTTATTGCTTTTGGGTTTTAATCTGGAGCTTTCCAGGAGCCTTGAAGATAAAACTTTGACTTAAACATGATTTCTGTACTGCACACTCACCTTAGCAGATATAACTCACATCTCTGGATGGGGTGACTCTTGGGAACTTTACCACTCCATGCAGAAGCTCCCCGTGCCCATTGCATCCTGCACCATGGCTTAGCATTCACTTAAGATGAAAGGAACAGGCTAGAACTCAAGATTTTGAAGAAACTATTGAAAATAGAGTATCCAGATCTTGAGCTCGCAGCTGTCTGGACAGTGGCTGGGAAATTAAAACTCCAATTTCGTGCCTCCTTGTAGCTGTTAACTGTAAAGTTTAAAGCTGACATTGTAGGCACTAAAGACAAACAAATCATGTGCATTTAATTTATTATCCAACTAAATAAAATCGTAGTTCCTGTAGCTCATCTTCAGATGGGAAAAAAAAACACACCAAACCCTTTATTTTAAAAATGCTAACAAGTCTCCCAGAGAATGTGTATCCAAGTGTCACAGATGACAAGCACCACGCTGTAAAGTATGCAAAAGTACAAATTCATCCATTGGATCCTCCGTGAGGGGGTACTGTGCTCATACTTGGAAAAGAAATGTTCAATTAATTTCCAGGAAGTCAAACTTTCTAAACTATACAACTATTGATACGAGCTTAATGTTTCCAGTCAATACTGATATGCTTTCTTGGCTGCTGAAAGAGACCCTTTCACCTGGTTAAGCTGCACTTCCAGAGACCTCCCCTTTCCCAGGGGACACGCCGTGGCCCCATCCCTAATCGCTGCAATCACAGAGATGCATGTTTCTGTAAGGCCTTTCAGGGCACGCTGCTTTACAGACGTGCTTTCTGCCCGTGCTGAGATCCCGTGGAGAAAGGGGGAAAGGCGGTTCCCTTTGAAAACAAGCACAGAAACAAGCACAGAACCAAATGCCTTCTGACACCTCCCCGAGCCGGCGCTGTGTGTGTTTACCCCGCGGGCAGCCCCACCACAGCCGGGTCGGCTAAAGCAGCCACGCAGCGAGCCGAACCCATCGCCTTCCTGCCACCCTTCCCAGCCCTGGCACGGAGCCAGAGCCTGTGCCTTATCTCTCGGACCCTGCCCTTCACAGCCACAGCGGATGGTAACATTACCGCTTCCCAAAAGACATCACATGGGAGCTCTCCCCGGCACTCTCAGCCCAGGGGCTCCGGGGGCTGCAGAACCTCCCCGCGCACGGTGAGCTCGCCTGCACCCCTCTTTGCTGCCGGCTGCCGGGCTGCTTTAACCTGCCACAGCGCCGGGATGGACAGAGCCCAGGCTCCCCAGCAGCGCCAAGCACTGCCCTTGGAGCAGGGAAGACTGGCAGCAGCCTCTCGCGTGGTCGGCTGCGGTGTTACTCATTATTCCAGCCGGATGCATGGCTGGAGTTACAATGATTTCTACCAGCTTGAGAATAAAACCCTAAATGTGCAATTTCCTGCCCTAAAGGCCTTGAATTTCAACGATATTTCAAATGTGGGCCTCTCATTTACATGTAAAAGAATAAGTGCCTAAATCTCACTCAGGTACTGGTTTTAGATTCTTCTCATCACTTTCCAAACGATTCTTCTTAAGCCGGGAAATTTAACAAAAGCAGGCTTATTCAGCTCCATGTACATAAGCCAAGTAAAACTGGAGCTGAAGGGCAGCAGTAGGAGAAGAACTGGGGTCTGGAAGGCAAAGGCCTAATTAGCTGTGGTGGGTTAGAAAATCTGATAACAAATACAAAGCAGAAGGGGTTTTAGATGATCTGCACTGACATGGAAGACTCCTGTTGTTTCTTAACCGAGCAAAATGGTAATAAACCTCTTTGTGTGCCAGCTTCGTTAGGACTGGAATGCATTGTGGCTAAGGAAAATAAAAGCAGCTCTGACACTTTTAACTGATGAGAGCTCTTTTAATGAGACTAGCTGGCCTGACTTTCAGAACGTTCAATAGACTTCTGCTGGATTGAATGAAAGTGGCTTCATAATTGTAATGATATTGCAAAATAAATGCAGGCTAAGTTATGTGGAACCACTCAAATGTGGTACTCTGAGTTAACTGTGGAGTTATACTTACAGACTATATTTAATGAATATGGAAATTGGTTGATTTGGAGATAAAAAGGTATTAAAAATGGTATCTTGGAGCTCCTTCTCAGGCTTGTTTTTACACTTCTTCTTTATCACCTTGTGCCTGCCATGCTAGGCTTCTCCAAATGCAGGGCTTGAGTTCTGAGTTTTCTTAGTACTGGTTTTAATTTTAGTAATCGAGTTCATTTGGATTTTTTTTCTGGATTCTGCTGTGCTAAAACACAGCTATAGGAAACCACCAGTTTTCTAGTGGAAGAACCTAACAAAAACTATCAACATTTACAACACTTACAACACTTAGCATTTACAACAAACAGAGCAGAAACATCAGTAAACATTTAGGATCCTGCTCTTTATTAGCTTGACAGTGAGTCTTCTGAGTCAAAGCAGGCCAAGAGCAAACCCCAAAGAAGCTGGTGTCCATAAACCGTAGACTTTAAATGACAATTAAAAATCTATTTGTAATCTAAGGTCCCTCAGAGTTTTCCCCTTATTTTGTTCAATTTCTGAGTTCAGTTTCTCGACTTGTACAGTTAAACCTTCCTGAAGAAATAGAAAGCAGAGGGAGGAATTACTCCATTTATACCCTGGCATCTCACTGGAGTTTACTGGGTGCAGTAACTGGTTTTGATGGATCAGGAAGAGGCTTCTACAAAGACTGCCATTTCCCACCTCTGCTTTTTGCAGGGTGGCTCCACCAGCCCTGGAGCCATCATCATCTGTGTCGGCTCCCATCTTGCCAGAAGGAGAAGCTGTTGACAACTTTTACTCTTGTGATTAATCTACAGACAGAGCTTGCAGGAGGTGCACTATGAATGCCACTCCCTTTTGACATGCCTGACCCCGGGGAACAGGCAGAGATCACCTACAGGAGGAGAGGGGGGTGTCCTCAGTGTGTGGCAGAGGCCAGATAGCAAACTGCCCATTGAACACAGCATGTAGAGAGCTGTAGCTGCCAAACTACCTGCCCTCAGGTGTCCTGAGAGGCTTGTAATGAAATGGTTACTTGTGGAAAATAACCTTTATGTTGGAGTGCATTCAAGCCAGGAGGGTTGAGGTATCCCATCTGAAAGCGAGAATGCCCATCCCGTTCAGTGAAAATTCACAGGGTGAATCAGACAGGCTTGCAGCAGGCAGACAGTGCCCTGCAGCAGACAGGTTGCCTGCAGCCCCACATCCCCCTGTAGACTTGGCCATCCCTGTGGGGAGAGGAGCCCTCACCTTCCAAACCTTGCTGCAGCAGAAGGGCACATTTGAAGTGTTTATTTGGGGAACAAAAGATTCCTTATACCTTGACAGTGGGGCTGCCTTCAAAGCCCTCATTCAAACAGAGCTGTATTTATTGAATTCCTCTGCACTGAGTATATACATGCCTGAGATTTTAATTCTTTCATAACTGAGAAACACTTGGTCATATTTCTATCTGAGGTATCAGGATGAGAATTATTATATATTTGTGTGAATTTTGGTCTGTTTAGATCAAGATTGGGCAAAAATCAAGTATGTGGGACTTCAGAGGTTCCCCAGGCAGAGACTCGGGTGGAGGGAAATCTCTTCTCCCCAGTGACCTGTTTTGTGACAAAGTATGTCATAAAATCTCAGACATGGAATAAAAAAGCCCACATATTGCTTTTGATAACTACTCACCCTCAGGCTTTCCTAACAGATGGGAGCACTAAACACCAAAATTCTTCAGCTTACAAACTGGCAAAAGGCCCAGCAGCACTGCTAACAGAAGGAGTTGTACGAGCTCTTCATTATTTACAAATTTAAATTCTTCTGGAAAGAATTACTGTAATATGTAGGACATGATCCCAGGGTTTTGGCAAAATGTACTAGTAACATGAGCTCTTGATCCTAGGAATTAAATTAGATCTTGGAAGGTTAAAGTGTGATGTTGTCTAATGTACCAGGAACTTTACATCTAATGGAAAGTTGTTTACACCTGTTGCGAGTGCTTTAGTTAATACATGAAAGTTGGTCTTTCCACAAGGGAATAGACTGGCTGTTTCTCTCAAATGGTGCCTGAGGAAATCAGGTGAGCAGTTCTGGACTGGAAGCGTGATTATAATACCAGTGTCACGTGACCAAAATGCTACATATACTTTAGCTCGTGTTTTTTGTCAAGTGCAAATTTTGGTCCCAAATATATCGTTGTAGAACCTTCCTGAAAATAATTCAAAATTTAGAAACTTGTTTATAAAAAGAATATTTTAAGAGGTGGGCGTTTTTACTTTTAGGTACTATCATAACGATTTACTTTTAAGGATTCAACTATATGATATCAAACTAAACCTCCATATGTACTACTGCCTTTGCAGCAGGTAATCAAACAGGGTCTGGAAGTACTTGAAGTAAAATGGTGGGAATGGAGGGCTCAGCTATACAGAGCTGTTTCTGTAATTTCAGGAAAATAAGGAGCTTTGGGTTCTGATGCCAGTGGGAGCTGGGAGCTGCCGATTAGGGCAGCTTTGAGGCAGTGAGATCTGCTAGGAAGGGAGTGGGAAGCATCGTGCAGGCATTTCCTGCTTCCCAAGGAGTTTCTGCCAACACACTTCATCTTCTAATTTGGTAAGGGAGGATCCATCTGGCATATCAGCTTTGAAGAGAGTATGCCCACAATTTCTATTGAAAGCAGCAGCTCCTGTGGGTCAGGACAGTGAGAGACACCCAAGCAGAGACTCAATGAGTAGTAGTTTGCTGCTTGCCTTATAACATCCCTCCCCAGGGGATACCTGCCCATCAATGGTGTGTGGATGTACCTCTCTCCAAAATACCTTCCTCATTAAACTTTCACTGGTGCTTCTATTGCTTCCTTTAAATGTTTTGGTGTTGACATGCTGTTTTGTTGAAAAATTCATGTCTGTCTCTGCTCAGTATCTCCTCCTTCAGTAAGCTGTCAGCGCTCTTTGATTTGCCAGGCTTATGGCAGTCACATAACAAGGAAACTTGCAATATGAATCAGTGATACATAAGTGTCTCCCAGAGGATGCAAGTGATGGAAATCACAGTTATTGGTTATTATTGGACCAGTGGGAGCTTAGGTCTGGAAAAAAGATCATCTTACCAGTTTCACTGTTGTAAAAAGAGCCCCTTCTTTGTTCCCCTGAAGCCACTAATTGCAATGGCAGTTACATTTGGGCCCCAATTTTGGGACCATCCACATGGAGTAAGGGAGACTGTTTGAAGCACAGGGATTATCCCGAGACTCCAGCTTTTGTTGGTTTTGAGTCAGAACAAGATCTCCAGAAGGCAGTCAGACTATTATTACTGCAATGCATTTCAGGAATATCCAAACCAGCTTTAGCCAAGATGCAACAGCACTGATTTTTTGCAAGAGTTGTGCAAGCTTCAGATAAAGTCTGCTGTTGTTATGCTGTGTTCAGAATAGTGGGAAGGAGGCTTAGACACTGTATCTTTGGATCACAGCAAAGGCAAACTATTTGTTCAGCTGTGCATGTGAAGGTGGGCAGACTCTTTCCCTGCTGAGGAGTTTAGTAGATCTCTCACTGTTTTATTTTCCAGTCTTCACTACAGAAGACCATGCGGCTTTTCTTTTTTTTTCTTTTTTTCTTTTCTTTTTTTTTTTTTCAGGAAATCTTACATTTCAGTTCCTGCCAATTTGCCTGCATGGGGCATCAATAAAAAGCAACTGACTGAGTCAGGCCTCCTTCCATGCCTTTGCACTTTTGCTCCCATCAGATCTTCTAAAAAAGGCACAGTTGTGTTTGACCAGTGCTCTAACCAGAAAAGCTCTGAAGGACAACAGTTGTTGTCTCTGTTTAGCCCAAGTATCTATGGTTTATCTACAGCTATGTGCTGGCAGGTCGTAGGGCACTTGGGCTGTGTAACTCTCTTGTCCCCCATCCCTCTGTCCCCCATCCTTCTGTCCCCCATCTTTTCTCCATTAGCTTAATTCTTTAAATGAATATCATTCTTTCCCACCACTGTGGATCCAGTCGTCAATCATCTGCCAAGTGCCTCAGCAACTGGAGCCCACATCCTAAGACCTGCAAAAGCTAAAGGTACCGATCCAGCCTGCTTTTACACCTGGTGCAGGCAGGCAGGTGAGAAATTACACAAAGAAAGAGATTTTTATTAAGAAAAAATGGACATGGTTATCTGTCTGGGAAAACACAACACCAATTAGACTTAAAAATGGAATTTAGTACCTGTTCTTTTTTTCCAATAATGGCCAGTGCTCTCCCAGTGCCTATCTAGCTGCCAACGAAACCAGCAGCCCTGCACCAAGGGAGAAGCAAGAGGATTCTGAGGCCTGGAGCAATCACAACAGCTTCAAAAGCTGCTGCTTGCCTCAACATACGGGGTCTGGAAGGGGCTATCTGTTCCCTCAGGACACAAGTTCAGGGACAGCAATAATGACTTCACATGGTGTTGGTTAACCTGTAAGTAAATAGCTCATGCAAATAAAACCTCATTGCAGTACCTCTCTAGGGGGAAAAAAAAAATTAAGATGATGATTGGACTTGCCAAAGCAATGTGAACTGAACAAAATTTTAGTGTTTTGGAAGGTGTTTTCCTCCTGTTGGGGAGCAGATATCAAAGGTCTTCGTGTTCATTGAAAGGAGGTAACTACCATGGACCGCTCTGATCCAAACCCAGAGGCAACCCAGCAGCAGAGCTGCCATAGAGTAGGGCAGAAGAGTGATTGTGCCTGCATACATGTGCATATTCACACACACACATTAGGCAGGAGACTGCTAGAGCTTTCTCTGAACGATTTCAACAGTGTTTTGATTTCTACAGTCTGACACATTCCAGCCATTTAATGAGAATCTGGGGATTTTTACTGAGCTCACATTTAGGGAATTGAGCAGACTATTTTCCTGTGGGAATATCAGATCTGTACCTTGCACAGAAATGACATGAAGTCGCCCTTAATTCCTTTTCTTTAGTTTCTTAAATCCAGGATGTTGCAGAATACAGGGGGAGTGAAACAAGGTGATATAAAACTAACAGAAAAATGTGAATTTCTTCTCAAAGTCTTGACATTGAAATGCATGCCTGAAACTCATTCTTGCATGAGCTAATATCAAGCAAGTGAAAGCAACTGGCTATGAATAGAGGTAAATTTCTGTTTAAAATACGAAATTCCCTCCACAATCAAGAATAGCTCTCTGAGGTTATTTGTCAGGCCCTCGCCGTGCTGCACTATAACAAATTGATTTCAGGCAGAGAATCAGTGAAATTATATCTGACTTGGCCAGGTGCCAGCAACATAAAAGAGATTATGATTTCCAAGAAAAAATTTATGATTTCCAGGATGAGGACATGGTCTCTATCACCCGCAGAACTGTGAATTGTAGGTTAGTGGCTACCAACATTTTGTAGCAAAGGCTCACTGCAGAAAATTGGTAGTATTACATGCCTTTCCCTCCACCCCCAAAATCCCGCTGCATTTCCTCCTGTCACTTGTCCTTTGTGCTGCTCCTATCACCACTCCCCTCTTCTCTGCCCACCCAACACAGGATTCCCACCATATCCTCCTTTCCTTTTATCATTGTCTCTCAGACAAGAACCAGGTGAGTGTTTTGTCAGTGGTTTTCAGCTGGCATCTGTCCAGCTGTTGTTGGAGAGGTGACTTGACAGCATCATACTTTCTTCTTTTATCTGAAGATACTGCAAAATGCAGATGGGCTTCGTAGTAAGTAGTTGCATTTGTTGAGATACGTGCTTCATGTTAGAAAATATGTATTTTCATAACCACTGAGGACTGCAAATAAAAGTTCTCAGGTCTAAATATGTCATTAGAATATTGTGACAGCATTGCATTTATATTCAGGAGTTCCAAACAGAACAAAGATCACTTAAAATAGTGAGGATAATGTGAAGAACCAGCTTGAAAAAATCTGGAGTTGATGAAAAGAATACCTGAAACAACACTTTTCTAATGATGATGGAGGACATGTTAGAAATTTGGAATAGGATCAATCGATCACCTTGTTTCACTAATACTTTTTATGAGTTTGCGTAACAGCAGAGATGCATAGTTTATTTTCAGCAAATTCCTCTCATATCATAAGACTCAGGTTTNTTTAGATCTTTTTGTTATTAATCCTGCTCACCTTTCACTTGTGCGCTTTAATAAAAAGCTGTTCCATGATTCTTTTGTGAGGAAATATCTTGGCTGCAGCCGACTGAAGCCCTTTGGCAGCTCTGAGAAAAGGGATGTTGTATGAACTTTTGGATAACAGGCAGCCCCACAAAACCAAGTGTCACAGGCTAAGGTAGAACAAGGCATGCTGTTAAAATTGCAATCTTGTGTTTGGAGAAACTGGTTTTGACAACTGATTTGGTAGCGGCACCCAGTGGCTAAAATACAGACTGCAAAATTCACAAGCCCCAAAATTTCCCAACTCCGTTGGGAGTTCATGTCCATCCAGTAAAAAGCTTCCAGCTAACTTCAGGGAGCTGCAAGCAAGGGGAAATTGTTTCCAGCGTCTTTCACGAGTATTAGAAGAGTTAGATATTGAGGTGTACCCTTGGAATATGCCCTTTTGCACCGAAAACAGCTAAATATACATATTTTCCTAACATTTCCTTGCTCAACTGCTGCAGTTGCCATGGGAGGGCTATATAACTATTTGTGGGAAAGGATGTGATCCTCATAGGAAGCAAAATATCTTCAGTGATTTCCTATATATAGTCTATGCTATAGCACTGTATAATATTCTCTGCCTTTGACACTACATGTATTTCTATTTATACTTGTATGTGAACCTTATATATAATTATGCATATATATATATATTACATATAATGATGTGTGTTCGTGTGTGTGTTTGCACATGTATTTTGTAGGGAAACAAACAGGCAGACCAAGAATACTGACACCCAGGGCCCACTATCTGCTGGTCCGTGTTGCTTACGGTTTAAAAGCTAACATAAGGTTGTACAGTATCAACACTTCATTAATCTGATGTGTATCTTCATGTTTGTGGAAGATACACTGGTGCTGTAATATTGGCCCCTGAATGCATCCATCCCACACAGGCATGAAGGCAGCTGATGCTCCTCTCCACTGCAGGTTCCATGCCCCAGGTCGGGGTAACAGAAGCAGCAGAGCTGCAGTGACACTGGCTGTGACCTCTGTTAACTGGAGAGGTGCTACTATCCCTTAAGTGTGTGTAGGAAGGCTTCTGCTGCCCTATCATCCCTGCTGCTGGCACAAGTCTCATGGACTTCCCCAAGACGTGGGGTTTTACTGCATGGCCTTGAGCCAGTGGACTGAGCCCCAAGACGCTATCAGGAACCCTCAAGGCTGAACCTTGGGGTGCTTGTCCATAGAGGGGCAACTACTCCGACAGTAGTAGCTGGAAACCTTTTGCTATAATACTTAATATATTTGTAAATTCTCAGTTGAAGCTCTTAGTGCACCACATAAAAGTAAAATAACATTTTCAAGGCAGTGTAAGATCAGTACTAATACGAAAACTGCCAACACACCCTTCACAGGAGATAATAAACACAGGTGTTGTAAGGTGCAGGTGGTTACCAATCTGTGGCCAGCTGTGGTAGTTCAAAGCAGTAACTTTGCATATGGAAAGCTGGGAAGCAGCAACAGAAAGCGCCATGCAATGTTCAAAAACTGGAAAATCTGGCTGATGTGAGAGTGACCACTGTCTGAAGGCTCAGCACAGCACAGACTTCACCTGCTGGCTTGTGGTTGTAAGGACAGATGACACATCACTGCCGCCTTCTCAGACTCGTTTGTGAAGCTCAAGGGGAAGCTGTCAAGCACTCTCACCTTAAAGGGCCTTAAAAACACACACCAGCAAGCGCCACGTTGTTCTGTCCCTTGTGGACCAAGAAAAATGCCTGGCAGGACAGCTTCTAAACTGGTTTCTGTTCCAGTTGTTGCTCCTAGTTGTAAGTCTCCTTCCTACCACACCAGACTTTAGCATCAGAGAGAAACCCACCTACCACTCAAAATGGTTACAGATTCAATTCTCACTTTGGTGAGTTGTTCCTCCTCTGGAAACCACTGGCTGAGAGAACATCCTGCCATACAAACACTCCTTAAGTGAAAGCTGTTAGAGTTAGGAAGAAGCAAACAGCTGAACACACCCCCATCTCTAACTCCCACCACTTTTTCAGGGTTTCCTCCACACACAGCAGAAGCAAATTCACCTCAGTCACCCATCTTCCTGGATACTTTCGCAGGCTGGATCATGAGCTTGATTCTCCATTTTGAATCTCCAGCTGCTGGGCAGACCCTTAAAGAGCAGGAAACTTACAGGGACAGTAAGTTCCTGAATAGCCAGAGAACAGGTTAGCTCTTGCATTCAGGCCCTGCCTGTATGATTAATGTAGCACAGAAGCAGCTCATTTTGGGAGGCAGAAGATTCTTCACCACTGATGATTCTTACAAACAGGAGAGATAAAAATCTCTTGAGAATTATTTACTTGTAGCTCTTCCTCCATTATGAGAGAGAGGATGGACTGGAAGACCTCTCAAGGTACTCTGCAGGCTTATTTTCTATGATTTCTAGTTGTGACTGAAATTTTCACTCTCTGAAGTCCTCTGACTGACATGAAGGGACTTTCTACACTGATTACAATGCCAATCAAAAAAAGAAAAAATAAAGAAAAAGAACAAAAAACCTTCAGTACACCAAGAACAGTGCTATTTCTTAGTAGCAAATGTCAGGTTTTTTTCTAAGTCCATTAAATGCAGAAAAATATTTGCTGATTAGTTGAAGACAGTTCAAAAAATACTGATTAACATATTAAGTCTGTGTTGCTTTTCAAATTGTACTTTAATGAAGGTCCACATCCCCTTTTCATGTTTCAGCATTTGCTGTCTTTCATATTTGAGATAATTCTTCTACCTTTAATAAACATGTATTAGTGAAATATTTTCTCATCAGTTTTCCAAGGCAATACTTTGCAAATGTTCTACCTCCAAAACCTTCAGCTTCTTTCACCTTGCTCAAGCTTAGTGGTCTCTGCAGCTGTGACAGCATGAGGGAACTTCCTCTTTTCTCACAGTGGTTATAGAGAGGCCAGCATCCCCAGGTGGACTTTCAAGAACCTCTTCCTAATCCCTGTAAAATGCAGGAAGTCCCAACAGGACGAGAGAGTGAGAATCCCCTTCCCCATTTCCCCACTCTGCAAAAAAACCAAAACAAGAGTTTGAATGGGGAGAAGGAATGATTACCCCAGGGGACTAATACAGGAGGAGACAAAAGAAAATGCCATCCTGTCATCATACAGAACGCTACTGGCTTGAGTTTGTGATAAGGATATGAAACAGGAATGCATAACACATCTTACCCAATAAATGCTGCCATCCCTCTTCCGCTTATGGATTTTTTGTGCCTGTCTCAGGCCCAGTTATTTTCAGCAAGATTGAGTCAGAACACCAATTGCAAATTTGGTGGGACTCTGTGGGACCACCCAGGCAAGACGAACTCTGCCTGCCATTCCTGACCAAGGTTTACATTCTTAAATACTGCCCAGCGATTGACCCTTTGAGACTTCACTTTCCTGACATTTCCCAATGTCAAAGCTGAACCTTACTCACTGTAGTTTTCCTGTCATGCAATCAACCGCAGACAAGGGGAACAAACAGTTTCCTTTTCTGCTGCACAGTCGAAGATAATTGCAACCCTTCTCAGTTTATAGTTTTCTCTTTCTCTCTGGAGAAAAACAAATGCAAACCACTTCTAATTAATCCAGTGTTGTCTTCAAAGACCTATTTTGGTTTTTGTTGCTTTTGACTGGTTCTTCTCCTTCTTCAAAAAGGAGAAGCCCAAAAACGGAGGAAACCCATCAACTCTAGCCTTGCCACTGTTGAGTGCTCTTGTAGGCAATACTTCTGCTTCCACAGAATTTTTATCTCTGAGTGATATTGCACAAGTGTGATGCTGTTGACTCTTATTCCAGCTTGTGGTGGGCTACCCTATGGATCATTTGCTATAAAACTGTGGGTTACCATGTTTCTCCCAAGCTTTTTCCTGCAACACTAGTTGTTTCAGTGACATGTGGACTCCTCTACTTTCAAGGAATTTGCATCAGTGTTCTAGCCATAGATTTTACAGCCAAAGAAATTATGTGGGTTTTTCTTTTCCTGTATTAAATTTTTTCTGTTTTCCCCCAAGCTACTTCTCCAGTTTTTAAAGATCATTTTGAATTATAATCCCACCCTTGAAAATTGCAAACAATGACCCCAGGAGACTTTTGTACGTGGCTGTTAAAAGCTGACTTTTTGCTTTCACCTGAGTCAGTTTTGAAAAGTGTTTTTCTTAGCCTGGATTAAGAGACTCTAAGTACCTTGAATAGAGAGAGACTTCATTACTTCGTTACTTCTGCTCTTCTAAAGGAAGTGACATATGGGCTGGCAAGCAATGTTAATACAGAGCAGTCCTGCAAAGATTGTAGTTTTCTCAGCTCTTCCCTGTGTAAAAAGCAAGCTCCTTGTTTTGCTTTTTGAGCCACTGTTTGACTCCCAGGTTCTCCTGTAACAGACCTATTTCTTGAACTGTCTTTTTGAATCCTGGCCTAACTACATTTTATCTATACATTTTTTAAAGACAATGATTCAAAGGATTTTTGTACTTATTGAATGGTCACAGAAATACCTAGCAGAAATGCTTATGCAGAAAATTAGTTCTCACTAACATACATTTTGGATCAGGATGAGCTTAGATTCTGGGTCATTATCACATAATTTATAGTTTCACAGAGTGGCATTTTATTAAATGTATATCTTTGTTTTAGTGCCATGTTGTCTGGAGGATTGTTTGGATGGAAACTGTCACAATAGATTACTTGGTAAATTAAAGAATATAGAAATTATGAGATAAAATTAAAAGTATATAGAGGTTATGGAGACAAGGAGATACAGAGAACAGAACACCATCAGCTTTCAGGCATTGATTTTGCAGACAAACAAATTATGACTTTGTTTGTCCATCAATTCAGATTAAATATCCTCTTTTATTTCAGATCCTCCTTTGGGATGAATTGCTATTGCTTCATTGACCACAGTAGACTTGTGACATTTTATACCAGCTGAGGACTTACCTCTGGTATATTTCAGCTAGAATATTAAAAGCAATATACCGTTGACAAACAAAAAAAAAAAAGAAAAAAAAAAGAAAGAAAGTCACAACATCTGGTGTCCTTTCATGTAGTTTACATAATGAAAGGTTTCAAAGCATGGGGTGCTTCAGTAATTTAAGCTCTATTTCAGTTTCAGACTGTACAGTAAACATTTCATTTCATATAAGTGGTGTCATTAGAATACCTAGAGGGCTATTTGGATAGGACATCTTCTGGCAGATTATTTGGTGAATTACTGAAGTTAGAGGATATGGGGAACATAAGGGATCCTGGATGCATTTGTGGATTATGAGAAAAGCCACAGTTATTTGTAGCGAGAGAGAAGAGATGCGAGACCTTTTTGCAGATAATAAATAAGCTCAATGACATTTGGAATGGGGAAGCTGACTGATCTCACATCAAGGTTTCTTGCTTCCACTGACCTTCATTCAGGTATAGAATCCACCATCCCTGTTTTCCTCTGACAATCCAGAATCCCCTGGCTTCACATTCACAGTGTGGATTTCATTTGAAAAAGAGGGCAAATAAGGCATGCAGCACAGGTTTATTTGCCCAGATCTGGCACTGAACAATGCACTAGACTGAAAGGAGAGGAACGGGGGGAATCTGTGGGAACATGGTCATATAATGGGCTGTAAACAACTCCCATGAGAGAGGGGATTTGCAGGGAGCATGCAGCATTTTTGTAAACATGAAGATAAACATGCGTGAAATATGGGGTGGTTAAGAAGGGAAAAATAACAGGAGAAATAGAAATAGAAATAGAAATAGAAATAGAAATAGAAATAGAAATAGAAATAGAAATAGA
>VWZT01008915.1:398488-476713 GCA_013397055.1 Pachycephala philippinensis
GCTGCTGTACTACGAGGAGGCCGGCGGGGTGGGCATCCTGCTGACCGGCTGGACCCAGGATGGCGGCGCCTGCCAGGTGTGGGAGCAGCCGTCCTACCGGCAGCGCTTGAACCAAAGCGAGGTGGTCAGTTGCCTGCCCGACGGCTCCACCGCCGGCGTCGTCTTCCAGCAGGCCGGTGCCTGGTACCTGGCTGTGGCGGCCACCTACTCAACCAGCGCTGATACGAACCACCTGCACTGCGAGCCCTCGAAGTCGGACAAGGAGACCGTCATCACGGTGCGCAGCATGGTCAACCTGAAGTCCAAGGAGGAGCTGGGCATCATCAAGCGCAGGGAGGAGCCTTTGCACTTTGTTGACGCGCTCCAGTGGGGGGATCACCTTTTCTTTCCCTACTACACGTTGAAGGCCAGGTTGGGCAATAACACGGAGCCACCCAGCATGGCTGTCCTGCGCCAGCTGCGCCCCTCGGAGGGTGGCCTTACTTTGCAAGGGCACGTCTATTTGGACTGCGGGTGCAGGAGCCTCATTATTTCCTCCAGCCTTGTCCGCCAGGGTGAGCGGGGCTGGTGGGTGGGTGTCTTCCGCCACAGCCACAACGCCAAGGCCTGGAACACCACTGCTGTCTGCATCTTTGGGATGGATGAGATGAAGGAACAAGCCTGTGCATCCACGCACTTCAATATGAACGGGAAGAGCTGTGTAAGTCTGGGCATCGTTTTGCTAAACTTTCATCCTGCACGCCGTTGTTGACACTGTTATTGTTGTGGCTGGTGTCTCTGTGCATGACTCATGGGGTGTCCCTGACCTGGAGGCACATGAAGTTTGCGGGAAACTTCAGAGCCACACCAGGCTTTGCACATCAGCCCTAGCTCTATCAGCCCTAGTGATTTCTCCAGCTCTTTCTATTTCTAAAAAGCTGGTGCCTTACCAGATCCTGGTATACTTCCCACCTACCTGTTGGGAAAGACACATCTGAGGGAACACCTGAGGGCTTCCTGGGTCAGGCCTGAGTCTTATACTTCTCCCTCGATGTGTCCTTTTCTACCTAGGATTAGTCGTATTTCATTTTATTTTCCACACAGCCTAGATAAAGCATCTCCTACCTTGTTCTGTGCATTCACATCTCACGTCACTGCAGCTACATCAGAAATGGAAAAAAGGCCGTCAGATTGACTCTGTGCACTGGGCTGTGTGCACTGTTATCTCTATCACTCACTAGTTATCTGTGGTTGCTTGTTCAGTGGTGGGTTATTTCCCAAGCCTCTCAGGATTGGCCTTGCATGGGAGGGCTCTCACAGCCACCTCCCCAAACCCTTGTGTGCAGCAGACAACAATAGGTGGTATCTCTTTGTTGTTGCAGTGGTTACATTTTCACAGACAGTGGTATCCCATGGAGTTCCCCTGGTCACCTACTTCAGTAACACTCTCTCTTCCGCTCCTTCCTCCTTTTCAGGGTGAGCTGGGCACATGGAGGGTGGGATAGGCAAGGCTACTGGCTTTCCTGTGGCCTCAGTAGTAAAGACATTACCTAAAAATTATATTCAGGAAGGTAAAAATGTCATTCAGATGAAGAAGGTGCTTTTGCAAGGCCTGTCCATGCTGTTAAGTTACACTCAAAAGATTTTCCAGAGCTGTGGCAAAAGGACCACTGAAAAGTATCAAGGAGGATCAAAGGATCATAGGGGATCAAGCACGGCACCGTTAAGCAAGCCCTAAGCATTTTACAGTTCCCTCACTATCCAGGGACTTTGCAGCTAAACTTCTGAATCCTTGATGTATTGTGATAGCAGTTTCTTGGAAATTCCTTGAAAGAAGTGCAGTAGATTTACTGTCACTCCTTGACTTTCCAAATCTAACTCATAGTGGAGTGCAGTGCTGAGATTTTTCCAAACACAGACTACCAGAGGGCACGTGTGATTCAGTCTGCTCATCTCCCTACTGAGCTGTGAGACTATTGCCAGTGTTAGAGGACGTGGTTGTGAATGAGAACCCCATATGTGGGTGAGACAACTGTGCTGAAGTAAATAGTGAAACTCAGGACGGAGCCAGAGCCAATCCTTTGATTTCCAGTGCTAGCTTACTGTGTGATTTCTGTGCTCCCACAAGGCAAACTTCCTGAATGAATTTGAAGTCTCATTCTGATCCCAAAATACCTATTTGCTTGTTGGAATTTTAGTTTGTATTGTTTGTTCCTAATTACTCGTGAAGTTTCTAAGTGCAGTGCTTTCTGAGCCTGCTAAACAAAACAGAAAAAGAAAGCTCCCTGGGCGGCAGATCCTTTCTAAACACTTTGCAAAACCTCATGCAAGAAATTTCAGAAGAGCCTCATAGATCTCGTAGAGTAAGATAATGCATATTTCTGCGGACAGGGCAGTTCCCTCTCCTCTTTGCCTCTCAGGGTCTGAATATGAAAAATCAATGATCCACTTGTTTCGGGATTGGTCTGATTCAGATCAGACTCCTGTGACTCCAGAGTTACTTTCATGTCCCAAAAGGCTCATCCCTCCTGGAAATTTAGATTATATTTGGATACAATGTGTAAGAATCTCAACTGTAACAATCTTTAAAAGGGTTGCTTACTTAACCTTATGTTCCAAACTATGATGATGTTATTGATCATGATATTTTGGCACAAGAAATGCAGTTTACCACTGAGAGAAAAGTGTTATTTTAATATTTTGTGAGATAGCAGGACATGTGGGTCCTGTGAAGTAATATGGCTTATAACATTACATGGCTAATTAGCTCTCCTTTTTAAGCTAATTATATGTGCTTATGGTGTATAAACATAGAAATAAATGCATGTAGTTCAGCTTTAATATTTTTTTTATACTACAGAAGGTTAGGCTAGGCTATTGCAGAGTACATTTGGAGATGACAGGCCCATATGCTGCTTCTTCTGGGTTGTTTTAGACCAGATCCTTCTACTGTCTCTCACAAAAGTATGGGAGTTCCTGCAATCATGGAAATATGCTGTTCTTGGACTCAGAAACACATGGGCTTCAGAGCTGACAGGAAGATGGAGTGTGGCACGTCCATCAGTGTGCAGCTTGCAGCAGTGTGTGCAATCCTAGCAGTGTCTCTGGCCAGAAGGGAGTGCCTTGTAGCACGGAGCTGTCAGGAGTACCTTGTACTACGATGTGTAGGAATGGCAGCAAACAACGGTACTTAACACGTGCTTTAAAGCCCAGTCTTTTAAAGGCAGTGTTGGTCTTGAGCAAAGGAATGTGTTGCAGCATTACAGTGCTTGAAGTGCAAGATCTCTCTGGTGCTTGTGGTGAGTGGACCGTGCTGAATGTCAGTCTGGCTTTTGCATTGCAGGTACCATGTGCTGTAGGGTGCTGCAGGTCTTAGTCTTCTCTGCTGGATACACTGGAGTGTATGCAGGAGCTCAGGTGTGAATGTGGTGAGGTATGTGGATCCCAGACATGGACTGTCAGTTTATGTAGGAATTGAAAATACAGAGATTTTTTTCACTGCAGGAATACAATTTATGGTAAGCATATACATTAGGGAGTAGTGGCAGTTTGTCTTCCTTCTGATCTTGTCATCATTCAGATTTCTGTTATTATTCTGATTACTTTTAGGCAAGACATCCTCTTACCCCTCTCCACTCACGTTGCTTTTCTCAATAGGACACTGCAAGAGAAACTTAGCCCAGGGTATTTGTGGCCCTGAATTCCCTGCTATGCCATTGCTACATGGTGTACTCTGAACTCATTCCTGTAAGGTACAGAGCTTTCTGGCCCTAACCCAGTAAAGCACTTAATGACATATTTAACATTAGGCATATATATTTCCATCCATCTTTAAATGCCCATGCATTTAAAGTAAAGCGTGTACTTGAGTACTTCACTGGATTGGAACCAAATTGCTCTGCATCCTGTAGGAAAGCACTGTAGGTGTGTAATCACTTTAGTTTTGCTTTGCCTCTTAGACCAAAGTTCACGTTTGCATTAAGTTTTAATGCTGGAATAGAGTCTGTCATTAAAAATTAGTAATTTTTAAGATCCTTGCTTAGCAACTTTATAAAAAAGTATGTGACTGCTACAGATTCTGTGGAATTGGTCCTTATGAGAACTAGCTAAATCCCTTTTTGTTTTGTGCAGTAGCATGCACAAAGAAGTTTGTCCTACTTGGATGTGTTTATTCAGGACATAGGCACTACTGAATTCCAAGAGACAGGATCCCTATCTAGCAAGAGGCAAGTGGTGTTTTAGATGAAACTACTCTGAAAACATTTTGCAATTTTATATTCAGCTTTTTTTTTTATTTGATTCACATGTCTCTTAGTTTTGAATATATCTACTTATATGCACTTCCAGGGTGTATGTGTTAGTGGACTCTCCAGCATAGTGTACATATACATAAGTGCATCTTCTTCACAATTTCCTTAGTTTGTAAATGTGAATTTGCCAAATCTCATTCTCAATTTCTTTTCAGAAACCTGACCGAGTACTTACAAACACAGGAGGAATGCTGAAATTTGTCACAAACTTGCTGTGGGAGCTAGTGAAAGAAAGGCTTTTCTTCTGTTGCTCTGTGACGGAACAGGACCTACAAGGATCTCAGGTCTCTCACAGAGAAGCCAGGATGTTTGAGTCACATCCAAGTAGATGAGTAGGAAAAGTGTTCAAACTGGAGGACATCAACAGGAGAGAGATGTAGAGTGTTACCTAACCACGATAATGACAAATCTGGAAATCGGTTTTGCCATTAAAAGAGTTGCATGAGGAGAAAAGGATTCAGGAAGATTCCAGGATTCACAATTTTTCGGGTAGAAAATCCAAAAAAAATTGTTAGGCATATACCTTTAAGAGAGAATTGCTGTAGTTTATATTAAGGTGTTTATTTTATGATGTGAAAAAGCTAAGTAGTTGTGATAGTTATTAAAAGATAAGCCGTCTTGGTTGGATTTTTATCTATTATTTAATGCAAGTAAAGACTTGTAACAGTCTGTTTTTTGAACTTTTTCATTTTTCAGTGGTTGGTACATATAAAGGTTAATTTATCAAACATAGTTTGGAATCCTAGGACAAATCCTAGCTGGTGTAAGCTCTACTGAAATGAGATTTTGAAGTCAACCCAGTCACATCAGTTTAATTACGGCCTTTAATTTGCAGGAACAACGTTTGAATTTGTGTGGTAACTCATTCCAGAGTGATTCATGGCCTTTTATTTAAGGAAAGGATTACAGACTTCTAAATATAGTTTTGTATCAAAATTGATCTGTAATTAATTTTCTAGTAGTAAAGTCAGTCTCCTGTGTATTACAGACTGCTAGTGTTGCATCTGATGTTTGATGGGTTTCTAGAGCTAATGTTTTTGAAGTGAGTATGTCTGTCTGGTACAATGAGTTTTCAGTTCATCCCTGTTTAGTGTGGGAAATAAGCCATGGAAGACTTGTCAACTCTCACACTCCAAGGATGGGAACTGCACAACCTTTCTGGACAACCTGTTCTGCTTGATTGCCCTCATAGTGATGCTTTTTCATCTCCTGTTCACTAGAACTCCACTGTTTCAGTTTGTGTCATTATCTCTTGTTACCTTGCATGCACCTTGGTCAAGAGCCTGGCTTTGTTTCTTTGGTTCCTCTGAAATTGTCTCTTCTGTAGGCTGAACCAGCCCAGTTTTGGAAAAGACCTTTAAGATCATCGAATCAAACTGTTAACCCAGTACTGCCAAGTCCACCACAAAACCATGTCCCTAAGCACCACATCTACAAGTCTTGTAAATTCTTCAGATTGATCAGGCGTGGTTTATCCTTGGTAAATTTATGCTGGCTTTTCCCAGTCACTTTGTTTGTCTCTTGTGTCCAGAAATGTTTTCAAAGAGGGTTTTCTCCATGATTCTCCCAGGAAAAAAAGTGAGACCAACCAATGTGTAGTTTCCTGAAAAATTCATGGCTTTTTTGAAGATGAGTGCAGCATTTGTCTTTATTTAGTTGGAGACTTTACCTGATCTCCACACCTTTTGAAATATGAGAGAATAACCTTTCAGCTTCATCAGACAGTCTCTCAGCATCTTCCTACAGATCCCATCTGTCTTCCCTAAAACTTCTAAAAGCTGAGATTTCTTAAGAGATCTCTGGCTTAATCCTCTTCCAGTACTTGTGGTTTCTCTCCTTGAACTCTCTATGTACAAAGGACCACAAGATGTTTCTGGTGAAGTCTAGAGCCATGTCTGCATCCACTGTCAGTAAATCTCCTGAGCTATTCAGCAGTTGGTGTGCATTTTCATTGTTCATTCTTTTATTGCTTGCGTGGTAGTAGAAGCTCTTCTTGTTGCCCATAACATGCCTTGCCAGTTTCAAACCAGGTAACCTTGGGTTTTACTAACACCATTCCTGTGTGTCCAGGCAATTCCTCTTTAGTCCTGCTTCCACTTCTTTTATGCTGTTGTTCTGCAGTGTAGGTCAATCATGACTTCCCTTCGTAGCTAGAGGCCATCTCGTGATATGTCTGCTTGTTTTCCTGAGTTTTGTGCTTGGAGGAGATTGTCCTGAAAGACCTGCTACCTTACTTGAGCTCTGTTTCCCTTCAAAGCTGACTCTCACGGGATCCCACTGACTGTTTCCCTGAACACACTAAAGCCTGCTCTCCAGCTCTCTACTCTGGTTATCACATCTCCAGTCTGCTCTTCCTTGTTTCTGAGTAGCAGATCCAGAAGAGCATCACTCTTGACTGATCCCACAGGTTAACAAAGCCTGGGGTCCCATCTTATTCACTTTGCCCCCAGAGCTGCATAGTCCTGATCTGCACTAGGCCATGTCTTTGGTGTCCACGTGGATGTGCAACAGTGGGTAGTGGTTCAAGGAATGGAAAATTACTGGCAGTCTCTCTGTAATGTAATGGGCAGGGTCCCCTAAAAAAAGCCCCAACCTGTTTTAACAGCATGACTGTTTAGCAAGTGTGTGCCTTCATCCCTCATGGTCACTCACCACTTCCTTTTGCTCTCTGCTAACACTCTGTTCGAGCTCAGTTGGTTTCAAAGCCTTTCTTAATGGAGCTTGTTCTCTCTCACTGGTTATTAGGACACTTTACTGCTTCTGTGAACTTAGATGTGAGGGCAGATAAGGACCGTTTCTGCTGCTGCAAGAAGTCACAAGTTTCTAGCTTCCCCATCTCAGGAGTCTCCATCAGCGTCTTGCTCAAGCATAGTCTCTGACTGTTCTTCCTGCCTTGCATCATGAGCCTCAGGATTTGCGTCTGCAAGGTCTCTCTGAAGACCCTCTGATTTTCTGGTTAGCCTTGATTTTTTGCGGTCTGCTTGCCTGGACAGGCTTGTTCACTTAACACTGCTGGGCAATGCACAAATTACAAAGCTTCCTGGAAATAAAATTTTGGAACAGTTCATCTCCTCATTCCTTAGCCTTAATAAAGGCTCGCTGCATGCCCCAATATTTGTTACTCTCTGATACAGTGAAAATTGATGAACGCAGTTAAAGGATGATGAAGTTCAGAAAGAAGAATGAGGTTCCAGAAGTTTTTTCCCCCCTAGGAAAAACATCTATTGTTTCAGTGTTGGCTGTTGCTATACGCTACTTACAAATCTTGTGTCCTTTTGTATAGCTGCATCTGTTCTTTCTCTCTGATGCTCAAACCCTTTATTTTTACTTTTTGGACAGCTGCAATATGATGAGTGCTGTGTGAGCTAAAAATGCTGCCCTTTCCTCTGAGGCACGCAATGTAAAATAATCAGGAGGAAATCAGGACAGAAAGTAGAAGTGTGAATATGGTTGCTGCAGCTGGAGTCATATGGAGATAGATCTGAAAATGAAATGCCAAATAGAAAACAAGTATAAATACCTCTTATGCCAATAACCAGACTATAGACTGTAGAGGGACTACAGAATAGAACAGAGGATGGAACTGAAGAATTTAAAAAAGACAGGGCTTATAGAGTGGTATTGTCTTTTCTTTTGCTTTTCTTGGTTTTGTATGCACCTGAAAATGTTACAGGGTAGACAAACAGATGACCATGGAGATGAATGACTCTTCAAGTATAAAGGAAGTTTAGACTGTAAATGCATTTTTAAGAATGGATTTAGCTGTGAAAGAAGCAGCTTGGGAAGGCCCTACAGTGCTGTAACCCCATTAGTCACAGTGGAAGAGGTAAAAGGGCTTGTTAAAAAAATAAATGAATGTGGAAAAGGGGTGACAGAAGGGTGAAAGCAGCAGCTGCACCCTGGAGGGGATGGGCAAACTGGAGAAATAGGTTGCCAAAGAGAGAAGGCAATTTTTGTTGTGACTGTCCACCGTCTGAATTCCCCCTCTTCTTATCCATATTAGCTCAATGTCGCGTTGACCCTCCCTCTAGCAAGCAGAGGGAGGGGAGGAGACTTCCACACTTGTCAGTAATGGTTCTTCAGTCAGATGAGGAGGATGCACTGATATGACACTGGTTATTTTATTAGTATGTGGGTCAAAATAAAATGTGGCAGCAAAGCTTTTCAGAAATCGGGTGAGTACTCCTCTTTTCTGTGATCTTGTTGTACAGAGTCTGAGAGGAACCTAGGGTAGTTTGTCTCTCTTACACTACTACATGGTGCACTGCAGAAAAACTATTCCTAATTTTGGTGGAAATGAAAGCATGGAAGCTCCACTTCCTCACTCCCTGACCTGAGTGAAGACTCACTGAGTGCACTAGTTCTGGAGTTTTGTTACCTTCTGATCTATTAATAAAGTGAGTTAACATTTTCCACCTTAAAATGCTTGCAATCACACCCTTCCCCTCTCCCCTATCTAACACAGACCTCCAGGGTACTGGATTCTCATGGCCAAGTGGGTTTTACTGAAGTTCTGTGCCAGTGCATGACAGTTCCTGTGTCTTCTTCCTGCCGCATGAAAAAAGAAATAGTGACTTTAAATATGGAAATTAATCAAGTCTTCTTTTACACCAAGTGGCTGTCCTTTCAAGCTAATTAAAATAATTCAGATGACTGAAGAGTCATTTTAATTGACTTGGGATTGCAGTTCAGAAAAAAAAAATATTCCTAGTGGAAAGACTTTTTGGGGTTAAGCCAGCATCATAGCATTCAAGAGAGTTGAATTCAGCTGTTACCGTGTTACGGATTCACTTCATAACTTTGAGAAATGCCTTCACCTTTCTTCTAAATACCAGTTTTGATGGTCCAGTCTCACACTTTGTTTTGTGCATTGAAGTGAAATAGGCTCTTACACTCAGAGGGTTCCTGTAGGTTTAGGGATCCATCCTTGAGGCGGAAATTCTGGACTTTGTAAGCTAACCTACAGGGCTTGTTCCCAAGGACCTGGTCTTACCTGAGCTCTTGTCCCCTACCTCTCCATGCCTGCCACTCCTTTGTGCCAGCACTGGTGTGTATGCAGCCACATGTTCATGGGGTGAGGAGCATGACTCAAATGAAGATGGAGGTAGGTAGGTAGGTAGATTTATAGAGCATTTTCTAGGCATGTCATCACCTTAACTAAGCTCACTGGAAAACATTATACTAATAGAGGGAAGGGGAGGTAAAGCGTGGCTGGGGTTGGACCCAGTTGGAGAGCAGGTGGGATCACTCCTTTGGCAATGTCTGCCACAGAGGTTGACTTAAGGCAATTAGAGGACTTCAAAATTGAGTTACGGCTTACTAAGGGGACACCCAGGCTTCTAGGGAGTTCCCCTGGTAAATGGTCCTATTCTCACACATGTAGATTTCCTTTCAGCACTCAGTCATCTGCAATCAGAGTTACTAGGTTTGGTTTTTCATTCCACAAGATACAGGGATTTCCTGCATGATGTTTTTTTTCATGAGCTGCTTATGTGTGTTTGCCGCTTAATTTCCTCCAGGTGGGATGGAGAATTGAGGGTAATATGTTGATTTTAAAGCTCACACAGCTACATTTATGTTCTCCATGACATGAACTTTATATTGCTTTATCTCATTTTTATGTTTATGTAATACACAAGTCTCTACTTCCTCTAGTGTCAAGGAGGATGAAGGTTTGCATTTTTATACACACAGACACAGTTTGTTTGAAGTGTCTCCTTTCTCCAGAATATTTGCATGCCTTTAAAAGTGGTTGCTGAGTGTATCTGTAGCCTTCAGGTGATGGCAAAGCATGGCTTCATTGAGAAGAACTGGAAATTCAGAATAACCCCAGGATATTATGTCCCAAAAAAGAGAAATTCTATTGCAACGTAACTTACTGCTGCTGGGCCAAGTCTGTATCCTGCTGAAGTCAGTGATTTAACTGCAGCAGATGTAGTCTTTGTTACATATATCACCAGTTGTCATATATAAAAAACTAGTTTCATGTGTAATTTCCAATAATGTGTTGCTCTGAAACTGTCAGAATTGGAATGTTACTCCAAGTATTGTCTAAAGTTGGGTTCTCTGAGAATCTTTCCAAGGATTCCTCTTTTTCTCAAAGTTTTGGAGTATAGGTGAATGAATTTTTAATATGTTTTTCTTATATCTGATTTTCAGGAGCCACGATCAATCAAGAAATTACCTACCTTGATTCACTCTGGATTAGTGGCTGTTTATGGCACAGTTGTTTTGAATCATATAGTTCTCTTTTTGGGAACAGATGATGGACAGTTACTGAAGGTAAGCTGAGTGGGGCAGTTCTTCGCTTCTGCACCAGCTGCTGCTGTGTTCAAGTTAATAAATGTTTCCTGGTTTATTCAGTGTATTATAAACAAATATGCCCTCTGAATCTCTGGTTTTTGTTTGAGAAATAACTGCTGTGTGGTCATTTGGAGAGCAAGGTAACTTTCAAAAGCAATTATGTACCCTGCCTAAAATTCAAGTAAACATTTCATTAAAACGCTAATGCCCGCAGTATTAATTTAGAGACTGGAGTTCTCAGTTATTTTGCCTTGTTTCCCTCCTTGCTTTGATTTTTCAGTAGAAATATTAAGTATTGTTAGACTTTGGAAGCGTGTTTGTTTGTTTGTTAGCTTATCTGTGTGATGTGAATAGCTGTCCATTAGAGAGAAAAATCAAGATTCATTTTGCCTTAGCTTCTGAATAGTTGACCTACGCTAACTTAAATCCATCGCTTGAAAGTGAAAGTCATCTCATTATCAAACATTTCAACCGTCCAGTCAAATGTCTTTTATGCTTTAATTTTTTCTGGGTTTTGCAAGAATGTGCATTTCCTGTCGACACTGCAAAGGATGACTCTCATTCTTTGTCTTTATTAAGCAGACATTTGGAGAGGAGTATAGTAGAGACCTTGAAAAGCTTTTGTCCATTTGATTTCATTTTGCTTTTGATAATGAAAAATGAAATTGAAGGCTTCCATGTCTCCTTAACACAGCGGAGACCGTGAACACATCTCCCATGTTTAGTCATGAAAAACCATTGTTGGTGTGCTTATTGACTTAGAAAATGAAGTTTCTGTGGTCTCTGGTTCCCTTAAATTCTGTGCAAAGGGTGGTGGAAAACAGTGGAGTTGGGCAAGGTAAGAAAAAGAAATATCATCACAGGCGTATACTTAGAGAAGTCACGAAGAAATTTGTGTAGGTTCCTTTTTACCTTATGAGTGTCTGAATGTTAGTTTATTTTCTGAAGGCTAATACTTTCTTCTCCACTCATGGCAGTAACAGGTTGTGACTTTGGGATATAGGCATCTCTTCCCCATTCAGTTTCTGAATCAGTCAGGAATAGGCTTGGTGGAAGGCATGTTTCATAGGCTAAACCATTGCCAAATTCACTGCTAGATGTGTCTGGCATGGATTTTGTTGAAATTCTGTTCTGGTGGTCTTTTCCTTCATCCTTCTCCAGTGTGACAACCAGTGCAGTAGGTGAATTGAATCATGGCACAGTAATTAGTCTCAGAAGCTTTGCTATAACTGAAATTAGGCTTTTGTTTAAGTTATTGACTGATCAGTAAAAGAATTTGGGAATAATTTAATTATGTATGTTTTAGGCTATTCTTAATGAGGATATGAAATCTAATTGCCCAGAGGTTTTATATGAAATTGAGGAAGAAACTTCCATTTTCCCCAAACTTCGACTTGATCCAGTGAATAATAACTACATCTACCTGTCCTCTGCCAATAAGGTAAGTACAATATTTATAAAATAATAAATTCACGTAAACTACTGCTTTAAGGATTTCTACCACTTTATAAGTGAAGCATTGGTTTGTGTCAGAGTTAGACCTTTAATATCCAAACTGCAGTTACCAACTTTACATCTGACATCTTGTGTAAGTTTGGGCTGCACTCCTGCAGAGCTTGGAAGAGCTTCTAATGTCATGGTGCTGGCCAGTGTTGCTATGATCCAGCAATACCCTTAATCCCATGCTTGTTTTATGCCATTCTGCCAAGAGAATGTTTGTTTCTGTTTTTCATGGAGGCAGGAAAATGCAGATCATGCAGAGTCAAGCTTAGAGATAGCAAAAAAACTTGTACACTCTTTGGAGACAAAGCAATCAGATGTTGGTAGGTCAGGGTTTGCCAGTCAATTAAGGAGTTTCTAAAGTGGAGAAATCTCTTAATTTAAAAGATGGCTTTGAAGCCTTAGTTCTGATTAAATCAGTGATAAAGCTGTAATCAGTGATAAAATTCCCATTGTCTTCAGTTAGGCATAGCCTTCAAAAGAACAAAACAAAAGGACAATGGGAAGTGAGCAATGTGTGTGCATAGTGAGGCCAAGGAATTCAGCAGTGGCTGAAAGCTGCATGTCAAGCAGAGAGTGGCTCCCAGGAGCCTGTGCAGTTGTTGCAGCACATCCTGCAGCAGGGCTACTGAGCAGCAATCAGAAAATCCCTTTGTCTCATCAGCAGGGCGAAAGACGGCGTTGAAAGCTTAAGGGCTTGCTGTCCATCTTAGCTGGACAGGATTTCACCCAGCACTTAATTACCTTCACTTACAATAAAATCACGTTTCTGGCAGTGAACATAGTGTTTTAGCCTGCTGTTTTAGAGTGGGGGTCAGTTGGTAGGAGAACCCCTGACTGATGTAAAACGTCTATCACAAATATAGAAGGAATCAAAATCTCAGTCAAAAGTATACATAGATATTCAAAGTAAGACTTGAATTTTCTTTAGCTTTGGTAAAAGACCAAGTTGTTATGGAGGAGCAACAGCTTTTAGGAATAAATGCACTTCTCTGATAATCTCTTTGAACTGAAATAAGGCTTCTACACTGTCTTCTTTAACTTGGTAGTAATCTAGGATTGTGACTGGTTTCTGAACTGATTATCTCACACACCTTCAGATAAATTGAATTTTATGATATATGGGTGGAAAAAACAGTAAATATAATTTTGCAGGAAGCAGCGTATCCTTGTTTCTGTTGACAAAATACAGGAACCTCTAGTTCTTGCAAATTTGTAAAAAAATGGTTTGAATTAGTTTTTCTTACTAAGATCATTAATTCACATTGTTATTAATAACATTATTTGTATCTGTATTCAGTATTTGTAATCAGCTTTCTCTTTTTCTTTTTCCTTTCCTTTTCTGAAAATGGCTGGCTAGGATATTCGAGCTGAATGTACAAGTATAGACACATATAATATAGCCACAATTATCTACATTTACTTACTGAAATGGCATTTTCATGCATGCTAAGCAGTTGCATGCGTTTGTCCTAGTGTGCACATGCAGTAACCTGACATGGTGATGCAAACACAGATGCATTTTGCTATGCGCATGCATTTTTGGATGCACCTTCATCAATCATTTAAATATCTCGGTTCTGAGGAGAGGAAAATGGTGTTCTGCTAAGCAGAGCATTATTTGTAAAATATACCTCCTTTCTGTTATTATCTATAATTCACTATGCTGATCAGTCTTTCTTGCATTAATCTGCCCATGCTGGCCTTTGAGTAGTAGAACCAAATTGTTATTGTCAGAGGTGTTTCATTATCTGATGGCGAAATACAGCGTGTGCAAAATAGGCTGCATATTTCTATCCAAAGGTCTTCTGGCAGAGGGGAATCCATAAGGAGACTTCCCCAGAGGGACTGTGCTTGGTTGCTGTCAGATTTTTAATGGTAATCTTCAACTTTCCTGTTTATGGAGGCTATATTAATTCAATGTGTTACTGCATTCTTTGCTTTCAGGTGAGAAGAATACCAGTTGCAAATTGCGGTAGATTTGCTTCTGAGCAAGAATGCTTATCTGCAAAGGATCCCTACTGTGGGTGGTGTTCTTTGAATCGAAGGTATCTTTTAGTACTTTAGACTGTCATATAAAAGCAGAGCATTATTAGTCAGTTTACATTTTGACTGGCTTGGGGCTAATCAGCATCGAGATTGTATCTACTGAATTTTTATGGACTCAGTCATAGACATAAATGCGAGACACTTTCTTGTCATGTGAAAGGGAACTCAGCACCTTTGAAAGACTATGTAATGCTCAGATTTTTGAGATCTACTCATAAAATACATGTTGGGCTAAGAATAACAAATTATTTTGCTTTTAGAAGAGATACTTTTGCTTTCCAGATTGAGAGATGAAATTGTATACTTATGCTTGAAACATCTTAATAGCTGGGAGCATTTTGTATGTGAGAATGAGAAAAGAATGCTTAGTTGTCTTCAGTATTGGTAGTTCCTTTCTTTGGAACCACTGACTTTGGTTTAGGCCAGAGGAGAATTTCTTTCTAAATACTTAATTCCCACATTTGAATCATTAATTTTGACTTACTTTGAAGCAGGTTTGAAAGCTATTTTACATCTGTGGCCTGGACTGGAGAAATTCCTGGGTCATCAGGCCTAGTCTTGGCAATTGCAAGCAACCACATAATGTAAAACTAAAAACTTGCAAAGGACCATCCTAAATTGAGATAGGCTTTTTGTCCTTCCTGCCCTGGTTGTGCAGCTTCCTGGCAGTCTCATTTTTTGCTGGTAAAAATATGTCTGCTCATTTTCATCATGTGTATGTTTATGGACAGGTTATAGTTATTTGTTCTGGTGTTCACATCACCTTTGCCTAAATAGGTTCCTCTCCCATCCCCCAACTTCCTCACACTCACCTCTTCAGTGTTTTTGTAAAAGCAGTCTCTCTCTTTGCTTTCATTCATTTTGGTGTGCTTAAACAGTGAACTTCATTAAGGTCCTGTCACATAAGACACACCTTTCTTACCTCCACTCCAGTAATCCTTCTGTGAAATTAATGCATCCTTTTAAAGTAAGGATGGCCAGGGCTCTCGAAGTGTTCCAGAAGAGATTTCACTGTGTCTTGCTTAATGTTGTTTAATCAGTCTGTCCAGGAAGCACCTTAGTGTGTTCTGGGATCACAAATGTCTTTTTCATGACAGCATCACATTGATGGGCCACAATCATCCATGATCAAATAATGCCCCCAGGTCCTTCTCTTTCTTTGTTGTCTTTCCAACTGATGAGTTTCCAGTCTATAACACATATGGGTTGTGAGATTTTTATTGCTGTAGGTACATGTTCTTGTACTTCATGCTTTGAAATGTCATTCCATTTCAAGGTTATCCAAGTTTTCCTGTGTGATATTCTTATCTTCCTTTGCATGTTAATGTTCCCAACTCTGTATCATCAGCAGATGTCGACAGTGTAAACCTTCTTTTATGCCAATTTGCCAGTGATTAAAACCTTAAACAAAAGTGCCTATAAGATGGATTTTTGAGGAATTCCACTAGTAAGCTTCTTTTAGAAGGTTAATACTACTCGTTTTAGTTTGTTATCCATTTGGTGTTAACATGATTTTGCTCAAGATCTGCTACTTCATGTTTGCAAAGGTAGTTATTGGAAGAGAGTAGGTATTTATTCTGTAACGAGTTTTCTTCAAACTCTCTTTTGCTCCTTTGTTAGAAACTGTGTGTGTTACAGCGCTAAGCTTTTTAGGCTTTTAGTTACCTTATAAAGAGATTGTGAGTAACTCTTATTAATCAGTAAATCCCCTGCTTGTGAGGGGAACCACCAAAAGTTTCCGTCTGATTGAAACAGAAATAATTTACTCTTTTGGAGAAAAAATGTATTACTATAATAGGAGTCCTGTTCAACGCCCACATAATTTTTTACTGTTAAATACTTAATGTCATTAAATATTTGGTTTTGTGAAGAGAGACCTCTGAATGAAACTTTAGGAAGACATTTTTAGCCAGTATTTTAGTCCATATGTGTCCACCAAAGCAATATATTCCATAATAATTTTGAGATCAGTGATATGTTTTCTACTTCTACAGGGAAATAAATTTTCTGTAAAATACACACTCCCGTTTTATGTAAAATTTACTAGCAATGCTAGTGCTTCATTTTAAGGACAGTGTGAATTAAAATCCAGTCCTTTAATGAAAAAATGTGTGCATCTCATTGCAAGTGAAAACAAAATGAAACAGAATGTTTCTACTGTTCCTATTTCTGCTCTTTCTTCCATAGGGACAAATGTATTCTCCTTTTCACTTGCAATTATTCAAACCAGTTAGTCCTAGCATTGTGTGATTTCTCCTAATGGTTATCGATTTTCTGTAGATTAATCAGATTTATATGAATTATGCCGAAATACAATTCCAATACAAGGTATTGATGTTTTACGTGCATTTACCTATGGAAACAACACAATATGTTATCTAACATGACCAGACTTACTTTTGAATGTAGTCAGCGTGTGGGACATCTGTGGACTTCACTCAGGGGTTGGTAGGTTGGAGGAAGAAGGAAGCCAAAACTTTCTCTGAAAGCATGTTCTCATTCCATGGGGAAATCAGTATGCTTTAGCAGGACAGGGGAGGCAAATATGTTAGGATCTGTAGTTAACACAAGATTAGTGAAGCAGAGTCTTAAGTAAATACAAATGAACCAGTATGCATAAGTATTGTGTTATCATAGTGAAATAAGAGGAACTTGGTTCCAATTGTGTAGAGAAATCTTCAGTAGTATAAAGAACTAGTTTGCTGTGGAATATTTTAAAAAAATCTTGACTCTGCTTTTCTCTGTACACATATCTGTGCATGTCTGAAATCTGCTCCAAGGGCTTCATACCTCATACCTGCACGCTTGTATAGGGTCCAGTTCACCTTTCCAAGAAAGCCAGACTTAGTTGCGTGAGTCTGTGTTTAAATTTTCAGAATCATGTGGTTCACAAATGATATTTATCTGTTATATTCATTCAAAGTACTTGCAATCAATTTCATTTTTCTAAAAATAGGGGTATTACAGAATAATTTCATCTTTAGGTGAGTGGAATTATTTTACTCTTGGCCTATGCAGGGCAATTTTGAGAATTTATGCTGAGGGGCATCAGATGTGACTGCTTCCTGTGAAAATGACTGTTCTCCACAGCACACTGTTTGAGTGTTAAAGGTCAGCTTTTAGAGCAACAAAAGATGCATTTTTCTCTCACATAAAGACAAGCACGACCCTGGGTCCTGGGTGGCATTACTGATTTTGCTATTAAACTCCCAGATTCCTCATTGCAAATGAGGGAAACAGGTTCACTGCTTGTGTTCCTCAGGCAGTCAAAGCAAGCAAGTAACTTCTTCCTGAGACAGTTGTAAACATTCAGCTTCATAAACAGTTTTCTTTTTTAATATTTCAATATTAGCATCGCTGAAATGTGTACGCTTATTTAGTGCCAAGTACTGCAAGTGTGTTGCCTTGCATCTTTACTGTTACAATCCTCACAGTGTCAGAAACTGTAGAATGTCTTCTGTCTTTCTTTGTTGCCAGTGTGAATTACCTACCGGTGTGTATCTGAGAATATGGTTTATGCACCTCTGTTGATGACGGATCCCATTTTCTGTGGCTGTAAAACTGTGTTGCTAATGAACCTGTGTGATCTCAGTAGGGTGAAGAGAGAGATAAATAAGACTGAAATTTGTCCTAGCTCAGGCAGTTTGAAATACATCAGGCATATGTAGCCCCAATTTTTTACAGTATCGTTATGATCTGAATGTATTCAGATGCCAAACCCCACCAGGTTCTTGTGCAGCAGGAACTCAGTTTCCTGAGTTAGACCACAAAGGAAGTGACCTTGTGCTTAACTGCATTCCAATTGCCAACATCTTGATCTGCAGAGAAGATGACTTTATGGTTTCTAAGGTTTGTGGGGTTATTTTGGGCATTTCGGAATGTGGTGGATATTTTTGTTGAACGTGTTATTCATTCTGGAGAGAAAACACATTGTTCGTGAAATATGTTTTTACAGTGAGGACTTCATGAAAGAGGCCCATACTTTGGAACTGTGAACTCATTTCTGGTTTTTAGTGAAGGAATGGCTCATTAAGGCAGTTGTCACTGTTCGTGTGATTGAAGCTGTACATGCTTCTAGTTTTGGTAAAAATGTAGGATTAAAACTATTAAATGTTACATTTATTTATAAATATTCAATCTTAATATTAAACTATTAATATATATTCAGTTAATACTTATCTTTAATTGCTAACTATATGAAATTACTTGGAGTTAATCTATGAATTGTTCATTAACTGTTGACAGCAGACAGCATTTTAAGGATTCACCTTTCAAACTCACTGATTGTCCATCTAATTTGTATGCCTATGTTGTCTTTTTCTTATAGCATGTTTTTAATGTGTAATCTTTGTAGTACTTACATATCCTAGTGTTTCCTCATTCTTCCTGAATTTTTTGTTGCACAGTTCATTTCCTACAATTTGGCATCTCTAACATTTGTATTTACTTCGAGCTATCCTAATTCTGAAATGGATTTTGTGCTTGAAGACAGAGAAATCTATTTTGAACCTTTTCAAATCTGGTGTTTTTAACTAAGTGCACTGACAGAAAAGGGAAGGATTACCATTGATATCAGTGGATAACAAAGGAGATTAGTGAAGAGGATGCATCTCCTCAGCTATGCACATTTGTAGTATAGCTCTACATTTGAGCTTCACTCCTATATCTCTTCTTATACCCTCTGGAGAGAACAAGCAGTTTCTATAGTGTGGTTCATGTCATTTTTGTATGAATGTCTAAAACAGGGTAGGGAAATTGTACCCTAAAGAATGTGTTTCTCCCCAAAGAGTGTAGAGGGCGGTTGGGGGGCAGTGGGGGGATCAGATCTAGAGCTGTACAATGAAGCAGTCAAGTTGGGGATGATGAATTCCATCCCAGGCTACCAATTCCACTGGTACTGGCCAAGCTTTTAATACTTGCTTGAGTCCCATTGACTTAATCAAGACCCTCGAGCATATATCAATGCATTGTAATTTATTTTGATAAGCAGAAGATTTTACTGATTGTTTTCCTGAAGCTTTTTGCAGTTATAACCATATTCCTGAAAAAAAAAAATCGATAGTGTTCCTGTAAAAAATCAATAACTTTAAATAAGTTGAAGTACAGTGTCTGAAGTCAAAGGCACGATAAGGAGGCTAGTATAATTTTATGTATACTTTTAGGTGCACATTAAAAGAAAATTGTACACATTCAAACAACATAAATGGTTGGTATAACATTTCACATGCACCTGATAAAGATCTGAAAATCCTGCTAAGTTTCCCTGCCAAATATCAGGTATGTACACCCAGTTTTATGTGTGATTGTTTATTGTGACTTAAAATGTGTGATTTTGTTGCTTATTGCAGCTTGTCTTCTTTTGTCACCATGTTCCATATATTAGTTCCTCTTACCCCAACAATTGGCAAATATCTTGGAAATCTCAGTAAGTTGAATGTGTGAATTAGATAGATGTTCTCTTCCTCTCCTATGAAACGTATCCTGAAGCTATACTTCATGATGCTAAGTCAAAAATTCAAATATTCACTAGGCCCAGGAAGGCGATGTTTCCATTGTATCACTGTATCAGCTGTTTTAATATTTCCAGTAACTATATATCAAGTGCAGTATGGAAGTTGTGAGCTTTGTAACAAGTTAGAAAACATTCTCTGGGACACATATGCTAACACAAATTTTTAACTGCTTGATATTAGTCTTTACTCTGTTCACAGCACACACAGCCTTGAATATTTGATTATCAAGTATTGTGACTGGCCACTTAATCTGCACGCTATTGTTTCTGATTTCCTGATTGAATACACTAATGTAATCATATTTGTAAAGCAGTCTCAGCCAGAAACAAAGGATAATTCATTACAATAAAAGTTCTGTTCCATAATTAAGTGCTCTTTGGTTATGGATGCAAACGATCTCTCTCTGTGAAGATTTGTACATTCTTACTAATATTTTTAAAGGAATATAACAGCATATAACACTTACAGCAAATTTCTAGTTTTAAAATCCAAAATTATTTAAGATTGCTTGCTAACATACTGTACAGATCCATTTAATTTCTAGAAGTAAGCAATACTGTTACTTTAAGAACTTTCTGTATTGCTTCAGCTGGGAGAGTCACTGTCCTTTGAGAGTTTACTTAGTGAATTATCTGCTTCCACCACAAAAATTTTCATTTTGTGCATTTCATAGTTTGTCGTTTTCTGTAAAGACAAGGTAATGACTTAGCAAGTATAACAAAAACCCCGTTGTATTCTTGTTTTTATTATTTTGTAGGTTGTTGTGACTGCAAATGTAGGCAAAATCCTTACTTTCTGTATGATAAAAATTGTAACAGCTGTTGAAATATTTTATGAAAACGTAGTGCTGAAAAACTCATCCTGTTTCTGCAATCTAACCACTCCGATGATAACTGATAACGGTATGTTTTACTGTTACATGAATTTAATGCTTATTCTGTGTCCTTTAATACTGGGGAGTACTACATAAATACAGGCCTAATGAGTGTGGAAGTACATAATGCTTTTTTTAAAATGTCATTGAAGAAAAATAATTCATATTTTGTCGCATGATTTGAGTATGCTCACAGTGTTCTTGGTGATTAAAGTTTTGTTAATATGGAATCCTTTGCAGAAGTACTAACACACATTACCCTGTGGCTGGAAGCAGCTTCTTCGGTTGACCCTGTGGCAGTGCGGTGCTTTAGCATTAGCAGAATGTTTATTTACATGGTGCCATTAATAACTGTCTAAGGAAACTTCAGATAAATGCAATGGCAATCAAGCTGGCTGGAGCAATGGAAGCAGTGTTGGTGTAGTGCTCTGCCTTGACAAATTAACCCATCTTGACTCTTCTCTAATCTGCAAACAGAATTTGTTTTTGCAAGAAACTGTACTGCCATAAATAAGAGGAGAATCTAATTATGAATGTCTGTACAATAAATAATCTTAACATTTAATTAACTGTTTCAACCTAACTGAGACACTGTGAGAAAGTGATTGTCCAATGTGGAGGATTAGCAGAAAAATACATGATTCGGGGGCAATTTGGTACATCCTCTTGACTTGATTTCATTCCACCTTCTGAATTATTGGTTGAATCATTTTGCAATAATTCTTATACTACTTTGTTCAGCAGTGGTTGTCAGAGTTAGGTACCTGAGCAGTTTGTATTGGATGTATGATGCTTGTAATCTGGTTTGTGTATCTAATGGACAGCTACAAGTTTTAGAATGAGGTGGTAAATTACTGAATGTCCAGACTTTTGAGGTGTTCTTTAGGCTTTGGTTTCAAGAATCAGATCATAATCCTTCACAGTGGAGTCTTATTTGACTAATAGTAGGCAATCATCCCCCTTGCATTTCTTCAAGAGTCTGTATAGAAGCACAAAGCTTTTTAAATAGAGATTGGCCTTATAACTTCTTAAAGTTGCTTATGTTAGAATGAGAAGGAGAGTTTTAGCCTAAACTAAAGAACAGATAGCAAACACAAGGGATACCACATGTTCTTAAGTGACTTGAAGAGGAAACAGCAAATTCAGATAAATTCCTTGCCTCTATCTCTTCCTCAATAATATAGCCCAAAGGACATGGAATACTATGCATGAATCTGATTCTCTCATAAAACCTTTGTGCATGAAGAGGAATGAAATGTTACCAAGTATTTTCAAGGACCTGTTGTTCTGAAGAGCTCAGTGCTACAAAGAGCTCTCTCTCTTGGGAACCCTTGCCCCTGAAGGAGGTTCCTTGGAATATTTTGATCTCAGGAGGCTGTATGGGGAAAAATCCTCCAACATCATAGAAGTGTTGTGTCAAGTTCCAGTCCGGCACTAGAAGATGACAGCTGGAGTGATATCCATGAGTATCTTGATCTATTAAGCTGTATTTAGTAAACACTATCAGTGGATTTTTAAGAGGGAAATGCCCTTTATTGACCCAGTCCCAAAAGCCATGTTTTCTTGTAATTATGGAGTATATTGTTTGGTTCGCTGTCTTCACAGACTAAAGCTTTCTCTTAACTCCATTAGTAGGTTTTCAGAGAACAGTGTTATGGAAGCCAGCTCCCCTTGCCTGTGCTTTGTGCAGAAATGAGCCCTTTGACAGTGTTAACCAGAAGGCTGTGAGGTTAGCTTGTGCCTCCCAGTGTTAGTCACTCACCTGCTCCTATGAGCTGCCATGTCTTAGTGGGTAATTTGAGTGTGAAGTAACTGACTATTTGTGGTATCTCCTCTAAAGTGACCTCAGTTTCACAAGAGGATGCACTTGCAAAACTCCTTTAGGTATCATTTCCTGGAAAAAACATTTTGAAAATACCTGCTACTCAGTGCAGTCTAATGCATTTTAAAAGGTCAGCCCAGACCATGTAGAAAATAATACGTTCCATTAATTCCAGCACAGACAGAACCAGGAAAGCGTATTTGACAGAGTTGTTTTTGAAGTATTTATACAAGCTTGAAAGAAAAGACAAGCTCTTCCAGAAGGAGATAAATTCCTTACTTTTACTTGCTACTCCTAGTAAAATATTAGGAGTATTTTACTTTTTCTGTAGCTCATGTCTTGAGACCTTTCTCATATATTGATGTAGGCATGTGATTTAGGCAGTTGTGTGTCAACATGTCAGATTTCTGCAGATAAGTAGATTTCTGGAGATGCGAATAGGTGCTTGATGACAGATTTCAGAATGTCTGTCTGTACTCATCCACATCTTTAAACACTGAAATACCATTAAAGTCAGACTCTTTGCTATCCATTTGTTATCCATATGTTTGATCATACGAATGGTCAGTCCCAAGGGCTGTTTCTAACAAGCAGTTCAGGTGACCTTTGCGGTGAGCACCCAAGTGCTATGCTGCCTTGTGGAGGTAGGAGATACCTCCAATTTAACCACATAGATGTAGCCAAAGCTGGCTTTCGTCTGAACAAGCCAGCCTGTGATAAAGACAAAGGTTTCTCTACCTTTGCAAGATAGATATACTTAAAACCTGTGTAACTTTCCTGGACTAAAAAGCTGGCTACTTTCTAGCATAGAGAAGTCAGAAAAGTCTGCAAACATGGGTTTCGTTTGATCTCAGGCAGCCATTCATTTCACAGACTACACATCTGCAGGCACACAGATGAAAGAGACCATGGCTTAAGTGGTATATATCTAATTCTACTGTTCGATGTGGTATTCCGCTCATAAGAGAAGACACTCTTTCATACCACAGCTGCCAGTGAATTGTTGGTATAGTAATTGCTAGCTGAAAAAATGGCAAATTGACTCATGCAATCATAAAAGATTTAAATAGGATGAAAATTGCTACTGCATAGATTATAAAAGGAGACTCTGAAACCAAGTCTGTGAGACAGAAGGAGAGAAAAGTATGGTATGGTGGGGTCTCTTGCATTAGAACAGTCTGTTGTGTTAGAAGACTTGAATTCGGGGTCTGGCTATACCACAGTACCTATCACTGTGTGCTTTTTGAGAGATGATTTTATATCCCTGCTTCATGGTAGCGTTTCCTTATCTGTATCCTGACAATAACATTATTTTTATTTGTCATGCGGTGTTGGCATCAAGCTTAATTAATATGTGTGTATAAAGCCTTTGCATAACTCAGCTGAAGAGTGCTGTGGAAGGAGAAAATCTGGTTATTTTTATCAGTCAAAAGTGTGAGTGAATGTATGAGAGAAGGTGCATACCAAGTACAGAACGACTGGTTTGAGTTTTCAACTCAAATTATTTTTAAACGTTTATTTCTTGTAATATCCAACATATACCTAACATGCACATTTTTCCAGATTGTCTAGTTCTCGAAGCATCACTGTCCTCAAGCTCTTGGAATATCACACAAACATTTCAGTTGAAAAAGTAAGAGCCTGGTTCTTGTTAAAGTTCATTGTGGGGTTGATGTGTATGTGTGGGAAAGTGACTAAAATCATTCATCATTCTTTTTTTTTTTTTTTTTTGTATTTATCAAGGAACTACATTTCACTAAAGATAGGCAGGTCTGTTTTCTTGGCCCACTTCCTCCTCCTTCTCTTTTTATTTTTCCCTTAAAAAGCCACTTCTTCTGATGACTCTCTTATTTAATGGGACCCTGGAAACTAACTGTAGGAGAGTCATTACAATGACTGAATTTATGACAAGTGCCTGAAGAGATAATAAAGGATGTCACAATGACATTAAAATCCTTTTTGTCCTTGGGTAGAAGGTGGGCCCTTGGTACTCAGTATAAGGCCTAGATTAGAGGAGTCAACAGATTCTTTAAAATCACTTTGTGAAGCTATTTTAAATTAGACCCAGATGCAATTTAAATATGGTCCACATGTAACATGAATATAATTAAACCAGAGAGTAACATCTAATCTGCTAATAGGAATAATGAATACCTATTCTTCTGTACACATTATTTTTCAGACTCTTTGTTGAGAGCTGGCAGAGGAGGCATTTATGCCCAGTACATGGCCTAACACCTTATGATAGGTGGTTGTTAATATTTAGAAAGGTCTGGCTAATATATGCTGTAGGTAACTACAGTGTTCCCATTCAGAATGCTTCTCTACTATGCAAAAAGGCTAATCCATAAGAACCTGGGGTGAAATTGAACTCTTGCTTTTTGGGGAGTGGCACATCACTTCCCTGTCCCTGGAGGAACATGGGGAAGGAGCTGTCTTTCTCTAAATCAGAGCATTTCTCAGCATGTTTGGAGAGGGACTGTGTTGCTCTTGGCTCTCTTCCATTTTGATAGAGGCATTGCAAAGCAAGATAGGGACAAACTAGTCTCCCAACAGGCGTATTTTTTTGGTAGAGGAAGGCAATAGCAAACTGGCAATACTTGCTAGCACTACACACATGGAACAGAGGTTCAGATAAACTGGAAAAAAATCATTGATGGTTTTCTGCCCTTTTATGGTTAAAAAGTACTACCTGGCCACTCATGTACTGGAGTAAATCACAGTGAAATGTAACCCAGAGTGTTTCCTCTGCTTCCCACTTTTTTTGAAATTAATGATTCTCAGCATCTCAATACAGATTGTATTTCATACTAAATTTCTTCTCAGAATAAGTACAGCAGAACAATAGGCTTGGAGGGTAAACGGACATTTATCCATTTCATTATGTTTGCTTGGTTGTTCTCTTGGGTTTATGCTTTTTTCCTGTCACTTGAAATTTGACATTCATGACTGAATCTGGATTGAGTTCCTGTGTCTTACAAAAACTCTGTTTCTGTGTTACCAGCTGCTCACGATGTATACACAAGGGTGACTGTGCCAGCTGTGAATGGATACGTGTCTCTCCTGCCACCACCTGCCAGGTGACGTTTGTTGGGGAAAACTGGAATCCCCTGTGATGCCTTTTCCTTGTATTTTTTACATCAGAGCAGCAATCTGTGTCTTTTTTATCCTGACGTGGAGAAATGCTTATTTTTTTCCAGGATGATTGCAATGCAACTGCTTCCAGGGGGATCACCACTGCACAGAAAACAGAGGTTAGTTAGCATTTTAAGATCAGTGTTATTAAGGCTCTCTGGGTTGGGGGAGAAACTTATTTAAAATGAGAGGACTTTGCAGGAAGAATAGAGATATGGATGAGGAGGCAGTCGGTTACAAAGGAAGGTAATGCAGAATTTGGATTGATACTATTTTTTTCTTAGTGCTCTGTTGGTGTTAAAAGGTACCAGCAAAAACTTGTGTTTCAGATGCAGGCATTGAGACAGTGAACACTGCAATTGTCATGTGCCTACCGCTAGATGCAGTATTTACAACATTGTTTTAAATGCCAAAGTCCCTGTATGCTGTATTTAGTCACTCCACAGGAGCCAGCACGCTGAGGGCTGGAACATGTGAGCTGACCAACAACAACAACAAAAAGGAGAACGTTTCAGGCTTAATATCTTACCTAGACTTAAAAGCATGTTTGAATTCTGCTGTCACAGACAACTCTGGAAAACTAGGCTTCAGAGTCTCAAACCTCTTCCTCATTTTATGCAGCCAGATCACAGCTTCTCCTGAAACACAGCTGCCAGGGGAGCAGAAGGAAGGGGAGGATGTGCCACCCAGTTTCTGCATAACAGAGAAGTGGCTAGAGGATGAGTCCAGGAACTGAAATCCGTGGGTGTTAGTAAATCTCTAGTTCACACTTTCAGAAAAATTTTCCTTGTTTCCAGGCTGTAGACAAAACTGGAGATGGATCCACACAAGCTGGATCACTGGGAAGGAAGAAGTGTCACTAGTGCTGCCAAAGTACCTGCTGAATCTGGTTACTGAATTCTCTATAGAATTTGTATAGACTGTATGTCTGCATACAATCTAAATGGCTTGGCTCATAGGCCAGCCCTTTGACCTTCTGCTTCGTAGGCCAGCCCTTTAACCACGAGGTTATCCCTTCATTCTTTATGGAACCAAAATGTTTTTATTTTCTCATAAACCTGAGTGATCTTTTTATCAGTGGTTGCTTGTGACATACAGGTGTTAGGAAGGAAATGAGTAGTGGAGAGAAATTTGACTGATGAGTAAGTACGTAGAGATTCGCTGCCTACACTTTTTGGTTTCTGCTTTTCTGTGAGTGATGTATGGTTGTTATAAATAGTGACTGTGTTTTTATCTCTAAATGTTTCATTAGAACTACCCAAACTTGTACCTCTGAAGACAGGGATTACCTCTTAAATTCAGCTGCTCAGCTGATGTTTCTGAAACAAAATCACAAAATACATCTTGTTTTTCACAGAGACGAGTGGGATTGTAATACTTGTGCTTCTGAGCATTAATATTCTGGATTTGATCTGCATTTAAAGCATTATGTCTGGTGAAAGAACAGAGGAAATTCTTCTTTGCTCTGCTTCCAAATGCATTAATTTGACATTGGTAAATAGTTGGAATTGCCTGGGAGATGGCTTTCTTCCACATGCCTTATCTTGGAAAGACAGTGATGGACAAGGCAGTGAAAGCACCAGAGGCAGTGCAAAGGCAGATGTTTATTTAGAAGTGATTGATCCATTCAGAGAGCTTGAAATTGCATTTGAAATCCTGCTCTCCTTTGACTGCTTGTGCTTTAAGGAGAGCATACTGGAGAGTGGAGAAAGAGGATTTGTGTTTTCCCACAACCCCAGCTGAGCATTTAGATTAATATACTTTTTTTCAGTGCCAGCCCCAGCCCTCCTCCTGACTCCAGCTGCTGGTTTCTATGCATGCACCTTCCCCCTCCCTGTGCCAGAGCAGCAGTTGGAGTGGTTGGATTGAGTACGCTTGGCTAGGGAACTGATTTGGCTGGAAATATCCGTTATCTTGCAGCAGGTTATTTTTCGTCTGGGCCGGTTCCCCGATGCAGTTCTTTGGGGCCCTGTGTTAGCAACGCAGGAGGGGATGTGCCAGAGAGGGTCTCCCCAGGGTAGCAGACACTGCTTAACCTGGGCTGCTGCCAGATATCTTCCTGAGACCTGCAGCCATGCTAACCACACCTCTGAGGATGTTGCTGCCACAGTTCACACAGCCCCGGGGAAGCGTTAGGCTGTCCAGGGGAAGGGGGGAGGAGGCTGCAGCTCAGAAATATGGAACTCTATTGAAGCTGACAGGGCTGGGCTGATTTACATTACCTGAGGACCTGGTGCACGCTTTCTGTATGTCTCTTTGCATGTTTACACTTTCATCACATGCCTCACAACTAGTGATTTTAATAAATATCCTTCTGCCTCTCTGTTGTGGCCTCTGTTGGTACTGGGCATTGCTCCTCCTGCCACGTAGCAACTGGGAGGTCAATAGCTCTCTGGCACTGGGGAAACGAGCACTGCGGACGCCAGTGAGGACATCAGGTCCTTCCTGTTTTCAGTGAGGAAGTTCAGGGTTTCTTTTGCTGCTGAGGCAAGTGTTGCAGATTATGGCAGTCAAGCTGAGTGGGAATTGGACTTGCAAGTAGCTGAGGCCATCTTACCACAGTGCTGTGACTGCACTGACTCAATGAGACCAAGGCAGGATGCTGAGAGGGAGTCTGTGCTGTGTATTAGGGAAGGCATGATTTCAGAGAGGACTGAAACTTCCTAAGTGAACAGTTCTTTCTGTGATTTCTTCGTGGTGTAAGAAAAGAAGCAAGGTGAGCAAATCTGAAGCACTCAGTGGTGTGTGGTGTCTGGCAGAGAGACCAGTGGGAGCCCTGAAGCACTGCAGCGTCTCGCTGCACCCCTGAGCAAGGGATGCCTCGCATTTCCCTCAGCGGGGTTCACAGCTCTGATGCACTCTGGGAGGTTTCCCTGTGTTTGTGTGATACTATGGTACTTTGGTGCTTTAGGGCTCCCTGCTGGTTACTAGTGACAACCCAAAGCAGTGTTTTGCTCCTTTCTGTGGTATTTGGCTTCTGGATTTGTGTGAGGATATTGACTGTCCTTGGTGCACTGGAGGTTGGACAGAAGCAGAAGGACAGGATGCAGGTGAAGAAAAGCACTAGTGGTTTTCTGGCTTTACTCTCTTAGATTTCTGCTTCAGTTGTCCTGTCCCAAGAATTAAACTGATTTCCAGATCACCATGGGAGTGAATTTTTCCCCTCAGGCTGTTTGTGAGTGATTTCCTTTGCTTTCCTCCATTATCCATATGAGAGGTCATTTTGGAGGCCCTTTTGCAGGCCCTCTGGCCCCAGCCTTTGCACTCTCTGGCCTTTTTCTAAGGCACAAGCTGCAGCTTTCAATCAGTGGTGACAGATGCCTCATTTGCTCTGGAGTGCTCTGGCATTCAGTGAACCATGGTAGCATTTGGGGACAATGTGCCGGGACCTTTTTGAAATGGTCAGAGGGTACATTTGCAGAGGATGGCGTTGTGACTCTGACGGTCGCCTCAGGCTATCAGCCCGAAGTATTAGTGCTGTTTTGGGTACAATGTATGCTGTGGTAAGGTTAATGGTGAGAAAAACCTGTGAGATGGACTTTCCTAGAGGCTTTGCACCAGCACCCCTAACAGGGTCAGGAAGACTGAACCACCCAGTGGATATCTCCACAGGTGCACAGCAACAATCAGAATAATCACACTGCTCTAAAAACTCAATTTGAACTAGTAGTGTAGGCAGTCTAAAGGTACGCTAAAAATCGTTTGCCTGAGAAGGTCCCAGTTTGTGGTTTCACATGCGTATTTTCCTGTTTTTTTGAATGTTTCAGTTTGTTGTCTGAAAGACAGGCAGAGAGGAAACCGTCTGTGTGGTTATAAAACTGGGGAAGCAGCAAAACTGATTAAACATGAGATGCTGTCAAAAGTATCAAGTGAATACAGTAGGGAAAAAAAAATCTCTTCTTGCTCAGTAGTGTTAGTAAGTTAGAGTAAGTAAACACAGACAAAGAAAAGCACAGTTTTTCTGCAAGACTGTGACAACATCAGAGCAAAGTAGGGTTATTTTTAAATGCTGGAGAACTTCTTAGCATAAAAATGAGATACCAAAAAACTCCCCTGCAGTTGTTTTGTACATTTAGTTCTATGTATGACTTTGAAAAGACTTTCTAGTAAAGCTAATTCTGGGGCGCTTTCTCAAATTTTCATTCGAGGATTTGACCCTGCTTCCCCTTTTCAGGTCATGAAAGATGCCTTCATTTGTTCAGCTGATCTCTCATAGTGACAGCACCATGGGTTTTGTCTTGCCTTGTTTTTTAGTTCTTCAGGGGTCACATGAAATGTATCATTTCAAGCTGGGTTTTTATGATACCTACCTTCCAGCATGTCAGACTGTGATTCTTTTGGGCAACTTTGTTATGAGATAAATTGAAATATAAAATACATAGGTAAAAATAGTTGGCTTGTAATGAAGTTGTGATTGACAGTACTTCCCAGGATTAAGTTTAACAGGATTTGAAATTATTAATAAAAATGTACCCCAGTACCATAAAATCTGCATTCCTGAGCAGTGCTTGTTTTTACAGCTGTTGCCTAATCTGCCCAGCCTTTTCATAACCAGATCTTGTTTTGCTTTGTTTCCTAATAGCATATCAGCATTCAATCCATTGAACCTTTGTGGATTTCTACATTAGGCAAAAGTGAAATAACAGTCAAAGGAGAAAACTTTACACATGCATCAGGCATAAAACTGATACTGACTGGAATTACTGGCTGTAAACCAGACGTGTGAGTTAAACTGAAAAATAATACTATTTACTCTGCATGATGAAAATTATATCCGTTTTGCTCTAGCAGTATGGTTATGTGAATAGTTGTCATGTACCTCTCCTCAGCAGAGCAGGGGTGCTCTGCACTCCTTTAGTTATACTTCCACTTGAAATTACCAAAGGGTGGAAAAGAGTTTGGTGTTTGAGTACAATACAGGGGATGGATGGGTGGTCAGTTCTCTCAGTAGCAGTAGGATGGTTTTGTATCCGTGGCTCTCTGTGCCTTCTAGCAGGCACCAAGAAGTTAGGTCACAGGAAAGCCTCAGCTTTTGTTTGAATCTTCAAAATATTCCTCATATATTCTAGGATTCTGCTTGTAAAGCACAGACATTTGCCAGGGAAGGAAATCTCTAGTGCAATAGCTCCTATTTTACTCTGTTGATGATCACACAGTATAAACCCCTAGATAGTTAGGCAGTCTTATTCTGAATCAGTTATTTTCAGGTGCAGCTGCAATGGCTGCCTGTGATTACAAAGCCCATTTCACAGAGCTAGCACTTGAAAAGGTAGTGTTCGATTTTTGCTTCAACCATGAATTTTCAGGGGACCACAGAAAAAAAAGGAGAAAAGGAGGGAAAGACAGGAAGTAGAAAGAGGAGGGAGTGAAAAAATGGGAGGAAAGAGAGAAAGAAAAAGAAGAAAGAAAAGGAAAATGAAGATTCTTATTCTTGACTAGCTCACGGACCATGCTGGTAGCACAGAGAAGTACACAGTAAACAGCAAAATCACACATTGCATTACATAGCCTCATCCCAGGGCCGATTATCTATACTGTTTTCTATAATTATTGTGTCACATAGCAACTTCATTCAAAAGATGCCCTACTTTGTCTCTTCAACTCCCTGCTCTCTCTTTCCATCTCCATCTGGCAACTCAGACAGAGATTCAGTTTTCTTTTCTCCTTATCACTTGCTGTAGGTTATAGGCTTCATGTAGTAACACCAATGAGTGGCGTCTGTGTTTCAGTGTTTGTTTTCTTTCTTCTCCAGCATTAAAGTTAGAAATGTGCTAAATGATACACAAATGACATTTGCTCTCCCACCAACACGTAAAGAGGCCAAAAGTATATGCATCCAGGCTAATGGGAAAAAATGTTCACCACCCATGACCCTGCATTACGTTTCCCTGCCATCATGTTCTAGAATTACACCAAATACCTCCTGGATCAGGTAAGTTTGTCTTTCTGTACCTTTTATGTATTTATTCAAATGTAGTTGCACTGAGCCAATATGAGCCTTCTTCCTTGGACAGACTGCACCTGAAGCAAACTTGGAAGACCGCTGTATCCTGTTGCGTTGGATGAATTAAGGCCTGTGATTTCACAGATAGGGCCATAGTAGCTGCAAGATGGATTCTGTAGACTTCTTCTGCCTACCTCAGGTCTCCTTTATAGAAGTCGAAAGTAGTCTGTTCCTACTAAAGCTAAACTCAAAATATGGGTGGCACACATCAATTCTAACTCCGATTAACTTTGATTTCTTGATGCTAATATAGCCTTCATCTCTGAAACAGTATGAAGTATCAGTGGATTGGAAGTGAAAATAATCATCACTTGCAGTGATGTACACAGACTAGCTTTACAATATGATTCCCTAAAGCCAAAAGAGCCCTTTTCAAGCCTTTGCTGTGTTTCGTGGGAGACTCACAGATCTGGTGAAAGACTTACAGGGTGGTTTTTAAGATATTCTCTGGCACAGCTTTCCACCTGCTCCTCCGCTTTCACAGTTTTTACCTGCTTTCACATTCAGAATCTGATAACTTGTCAAGTAAGGATTTGAGGTAATGGGTTGGGCTGCCAGCTGCAGCAGCTGAGCAGCCAGGATGCATGCCCTCATCTCCAGGTGAGAGGCAGCTCAGGCAGCTGGAAATTAATAATACCTTAAACCACTCCAACTCTGTTCAGCAGAGATTGTGAGCCAGAGCCCTCAGACACAAGCACCATTGTGTGCTGAGACAGATGGTCTGAACACTGCCGAGTGTTTCCTGTGAGGTGCCTGGCACGATGAGTTTGTCCTGAAGAAGGCAAGAATTAAGCACAGGCAGGGGCTTAATGCCCTGGGGCAGTGAAATACCATGATGCTCTTTCTTCAAGACAGAATATTAAATCATGGTCTAGTTCTTCGGCTGCATAAATAAAAAATGAGGTGAAGAGTCCCTGAAAAGGAGTATATGTGTGTACGCAATCGTGTGGTTTTGGGGTAGCAAAAGCATTTACCATTACATTATGAGGAAAGGGTAGAAGTGCACTGTATAGCTCAAATTATCTTGTTCTGCAGTTTGACTTTATTATGTTGTCTGCTACCAAAGCAAAATGCACATGAGTAGTTTATTCACAGCTGAAACCTTAAGGCAGGACATATCTGTGGGCAAACAGATAATATTAACCTCCCTTCCTCCACACGTTTTTGTTTTGTTTTGTTTTCTTGCAGTGGTGGTCGCAAAATTACTACAACTGGTAGAAATTTTAATGTGGTGGACAGTGTGATTATTTCAGATGACCAGAGATCAAACCTCACAGTAAGTCTGAATCTCCTTTATAATACCAAATAGAGGTCTGTTGGTGCATTAGATTTTGTTCCTAAGGTTTGAGGAGATCTCAATAATTTCCAACCACTTGCAGGCACATGTCAGTTACCCTGCTGAAATAAATATGACCACTTACAGGATTACAGTTACACACATTCTTAGTACAGAATCACAAATACACATAAGCTACTCTCCTGCATAATTCCCTGAGCTTTTTTTTTTATGGTCTAGGGATTTGTTCCAAATCTGTCTTTTTTAAGTCTCCCCAGTCTCCACATATGGGTGTGTTGGAGGAGGAGGTGCTATACTTCCCTCTGGCTCTGTGCGGAAAGCCCAAATGGTGCCACTGCCTCAGCGAGGGGCAGCAGGCTGGAGCTGATGTTGGGATGAAACCCTTTCTCCAAGGCTGTGAGGAGGCAAGCACCTTGTCGACCCTTGCAGCACAGAGACCAGAACACAGCAGCATCACCCAGAGGAGTGAGCAATGACCCAATGACTGTAGCAACCCCCGCTCTCAGGAGTTAAATTGGAAAGAGCGAATGCCTAGGAGTGCTGGAGAGCTTGTCTTACTTGTCTCTTGTCACCTGCATTGAGGGCAAAGAAGGAAAACTCACTGTCACAATTCCTGTGTCATTGCAGGAAATAGTTACCCTAGCAGTGAGCAATCAGCCTTAAAGCAGTGTGCAGACAAACGCACTTAAAGGTAGACATGGGCTCAACCCAGAAATTTTTCAGGTGCTCTGCATGCAGCCCTGATCTCAAAGAAGAGGTTTAGCAGGTATCTGTGTGAAGTCAGGAAGACATTAAAATGAGTTTGAGTGCCTCTGTTTGTAATTGTACCCACTGATGAGTATTTAATGACTGTTAAAGCTTTGCTATTGCATTTCTAGGTCTCTAGGTGTCCTGGAAATGCATCTGAGTATCATTATTTAACGCCAAACCTGAGCCATGCAACAGAGGGTAAAGTTGTTGATATGATGTTAAAAGTGGATACTACCTTTATACCGTGTGTCAAATTGCACTATCACCCAGACCCAGTGTTCATTAACTACCAGCTGCACACTGAACTGGATCCCGATCTGGAATTAAAAATATATGTAAGTTTCAAAATAATAAACTACAGTACCTAATTTAAAATAGTGCTTGGGGATAATATTTTTCTTACTGTGTTTAGTGACTGATTATTGTCTTTAATTTTTCCCCTCTAGAAAGAAAATGATAACTTGAATATTTCTAAAACGGAGGTAGAGGTTTATCTGTCGTATATGACTGGTGCACAGACCAAAAAGATATGGTTCAGTGTCCAAAATATTACCAAAAAGCCAGACCGTAGCACCATTCTGTGCAAGTTCAAAAGGGAAGGAACAGACAAGATTGACTTTTCCACAGTGAAAGTTTTTGTAAGTAGAATTCCCTTGTGTTGCAATTGAACAGTATTTGAATGTTTATACAAGTGTAGTAAAATGTATCATTAATGCTGTCACGGTACTTGGTGGAACAGTTTTCTTCCTCATACCTAAGCGTGCCTGCCTGGCTTGGGTACCACTGACAGCACTGAGTTCATTTTCTGTCTGGTTCCTGCGGTGGTGTCAGAGGTAAGCTTTGCAATCCGAGCTGAACTCACTGCTGCTGAGCTCCAGGAGACCAGGAGCTTGGCCCACCTCTATCTGCAGAACAGACATCATTGGAACAGTATCATTGTCTCCAGGAAAACCCCTTATCTTAGATCTGTAAGCAGTCTAATTCTCCAGTGGGGCCATGAGGAAAAGGATTATGTTCTCCCAGTGACTTTTTCGTACTAAAGTAGGTAAGGATTTGTCTCAGGGATCACCACTGAGACAGAAGGCATTTCTGGATGAAAAAGGGGATGAAATTCAATGTGCACTGGGAAAGCTAAAATGCTCTGAGCATGTGGCACAAAGCCAGGCCCAAATATAAGGACGTTAGCATGGATGTCAAAGCTGAATTGCAGCTTAAGATATTTGCTCCATGAATAAGATGAAGATATGAATTTTTTTAAGTGCTATGATCACCATTTATGAAGGGGAAAAATTATGCCAGTCTCTTATTGCAATGTGTGGTAGTATAAAAGTGAAATAACTCTATTGCCTTCAAGGCATATGGCTTATAGTAGAGATTAACAAGGCTATTCTTGAGTTTTTATCACTGTTAACTGACCCCCCATCTGTGGATCCTGCCGTCTGAGCCAGTTATGGCATGGAAAAGCCTTTCTGAGTTTGGTGGTGCATTTAAATATCAGTGTTGCCTTGCTATATCACATGCTCATCCTGCAAACTTCATAGAAGTGACTGTCATAGAAAGGTCACCACTTTACGAAGGCAAATCAAATGCAATAGTTACCATGTAACATTGTACTTCTAGTACGTTAATTTTTTTTCCAGCATAAGAAAAATACAGAAGTAGCAAATCCTCACACGTTTTTTTAAACCTTATTAATAGATCATCATAGAAGAAGTAGGGCCACTGAAAAAAGGATAAGATGTGTATAAAAGATAAGTTTGACTCAAGAATAAATGTAGCTCTTGCCTTAGTTTTCCAGAAGAAAGAAGATATTGAGTGTGGGTTCAAAGACAGAATGATCAGTCTGAATGGAGGTGTCAGAGTAGAAAATGCCATTCTTGTGACAGAAGCAAGATTCAGATAGATCAAAGGGCTCAAGACAGCAGGAACATAGTCATTCCCATCATAGCACTGAGGGAGAACTGACACATGACACTGTAGGCTTAGTAGGAAAGATTTTAAATAAAACTGCATTCAGGAGACATACTGTATGACTGGAGAGCAGCAAATAAAAAACCAATATTTTAAATTGAAAAAAAAACCCAAACCCTAGGCAAATGGAGGCTTGCTGATTTAATCCTAGCTCTGTGTAAAACTTCATAATGTATTTTGAATGACTCATGAAAGACCTGGAGGTAAGTGGAAAATGGGGTAATTGTCAAATTCTTTTTAATGAAAGCAGATCATGTTAGATGCCTTTATTTCCTAAGATAAGTGATTTCCTCAACAACAAAAAAGCGATAGATCACATGTACCTGGAAGTCATTCAGTAAACTACTTAACGTGGTGATTATGAGGATGCCAGGGGTTAGGAAAAATGGATGCTGTGTAAGGGGGGCTGACTCTGGGCAATGCTGATGTTCATACAGATATTCTTTAATATCACCACTGGCTTGAACACAAAAATAAGGCATGCGCTAATAACACTTGCTGATGACATAAAGCTCAGAGGCATTACCAGTCCAGAAAAGGTTTTATAATGTCATGCGGAAAAATGAAATTAATTTAGGAATAGGAATTGGATTAATTCAGGTGTACCTTATGTAGTCTGTGATTCATAAACAAGATAAAAGATAAGGAAAGAAATGGGGCCACTAGATAGGAAGGTTAAGGTGAAGAATAAAGATAATCTAAATATGAGCAGAAAATTAAGTGAATGCTTTGTCTTGGTTTTTCAATAAACAAGGATGAGTAACAAATTTCTGCTTTAGGAATTCTTCACTTGGACATGACAAGTCTAGAAAAGTAGGTGTATTAGTCACAGGATGGTTAATATATTTAGCCACCAATGCATTTGAGCCTTGGAAAAGGCTAATGGGGTCCTATGAACTCTCAGACCAAAAGAACTTTGCATAGGAACTGGGAAAACATAGAAGCATCAGAAGAAAAAGTAACATTTGATGAAGGAAATAGATCTGCTCTGTCTTCTGTTCTCTGTAGCCCAAGAAATACAAAGGCTGTGTCCTTCCAGCCCTGTGGGGTTTTTTTGCTTGCTTGTGTCTGTGTAGCTGTGATGTGACTATCCAGCTGGCAGTCTGCAGCTGCCCTGGCTGCTCACCTCCTGTGACAAGCCACTGATTGCAATCACCAGATCTCTGCCTTCCCTGCTGTAACCCAAAATAATTTCAACTCAACCCTCCTTTTCAATTATCTCAAGCTCATTTCTATCCCTGGCACTTGGTGGTATTCTTTCTACGTGTCAAAACATATTTTTATGTCTAGCCTGTTTATAGTCTTAGCTACCCTTTATTTATGTGCTTTCACAGTCCTCTGTGAGATCCTCCTTTACGAAATTTCTTCTGCCATAATTGTTAGTGGTGAATGCCTCAATTTGGCATTTGGCAGACTTCAGCACTTCGATGTATGCCTAAGAATTAATGCTTGTCCTGCCTCTGACAAGCCCGCTGTTGAGGCATGTTGTACGTGTACTGTAACATGTTTGTGTACATGTTGTACATGTATTGTATGTTGGACCTTCAGGAGCAGCATCCTACATAAAGAGATTGAAACTTCTGCAAAGAAATAGGGAAGAGGACCTTTGTAAGGACCTTCAGGAGCAGCATCCTACATAAAGAGATTGAAACTTCTGCAAAGAAATAGGGAAGAGGGCTGTAGGCCAGGTGTCTATGAAAAATTCTACTTCCCTCATTCTTACCATGGGTCTTATGATACTTTTCTGCTCAGCAGAGTAACACTGTGAGGGCAAACACATGTCTTCCTCATTTCAAAATGCCAGAATGTTTAGCAGCGACTCTTGAGTGCATGAGCCACTCGATCAGCTGGAGGCCGGATCTTTGCCTTTCATTTCAGGGCTCTAGTTAGCAGCAAGAGTATGACAAAATTTGGTGGTACATAAGGACCTCCAAATTTTTTCATCATTCCTCTGTTACCTTGCTTAAACATCAAATACAATAAAAGTTGAGTTAATGTTGGTTCACATACATTTTGCTTAACCTCTGCTGTCTTCCCAATAATCTACCATCATCCTTATGTGTCTTAAATACTTTTTTTTTTTAATACATTAAATGTCATTTTAAGCACTGATATAATGCCTGTCCTCTATTAACACAGCCATTGCTTTTCTTCAGGTCAAATTAGGAAATTTCGAGCATGAAGTCAAACCAACATCATCATACGTATATTTATATGTTCTTATTTTGCTGCCTATTGTAGTGGGTGTCATTATAGGTAAGTACAATAATGTATTTTGAGCTTTTGATTTGCTGGAGGGTATGATCATGACACAAACACTCTACATATTCACATGTCTGGAGCTGTCACAAACAGTCTGGTGATTTTACCCTGTTCCCAATAAGAGTGGACAAAGTTAACTCTGTTCTGGTGGTGAAGTCCGAATTGTCAGACTGCAGCACGTTGCAAGCATGTTACAAGACAGTGTTTCTGTCTGTTCTGCTGGGATTACTCACTATCACTTCATGAAGCAAGCCACGGGACTGACATCCTTGTGTCACAACTTGCTCCCTTCCAGCTGTCAGAGCTCAGCTGCCCTCCTGTCCCTGGGGCAGATGTTCCCTAACAAACTGCTTATCTTCAGGCAGTGTTTGTGGTGTTTCTGCTCAGTCTCATTTGGATCATTCATGTGTTTGTGGGTCAGTACTAAACTGAGGGAGGTAAATAGTTATCCCCTTCTCTTCTTGGTACTCCCTTTTTTTCTGAGTGTTTTTACCTGGTTATATATTTGATAAATTTCCGTTTACTTTAATAAGCACAGGGAGTTGTTCATTTGCTTGGTTCCTTTTTTTTTAAAGTTCATTTTAAAAAGGAACCATCTCTTATGCCTTTATTCTCTCTAAATAAGCTTTAGCAAAGTTAACAATTTGTAAGTGGATTTTCTGTTCCAAACAACTGTTTTTTCTGTTTAATCAGTGCTACCTTAAGTAGGTTGCTATTAGTAGAAGTGGTTGTTAGAGTCTGTGTCTCACTGTGCTGTATATAGCAGGGTGTGCTGCACTTTCAGATAACGTTGGATTGACAATTCAAGACCTTGTTAAAAGGAATGATTTTTATTAAAGATTGGAGTATAGATACAGGTAACCAGGGCTCATGGGTACTAGCACACTGACAACAGTAAAACACTAAATGTGCAAATGTACATTAATCTTTCTGTTTCTTGATAATAAAATATGTCTTGTATAGGAGTTTTCTGTTCTGTGCTTTCTGTACTCAGAGTCTCTTTTTCTTCCTTTTTAGCGGCATTCATAGTTACTAGATACAAATCCAAAGAGTTAACTCGTAAACAGAGTCAGCAACTCGAACTGCTGGAGTATGAGATTCGTAAGGAAATACGCGAGGGTAGGTCTACAGTGTATTTTCTGAACTGAAACTGTCAAGAAGCTCACATTATATAAACATTTTCATTTTGTAGCTGTTAGAATATTTTCATGTTGTGTCAGAGTTCCTGTTTAATATTGTATGCGCTGCAGTGGCAGATAGCGCTGAGCTAATAGGATTGCATGTAGTATTTCCTTCAACAAAGTAGTAGATTGCTACTTTCCAGCTCGTAAGAGCTTCAGCTATAAAAACAATCCCTCTTCCCCAAAACCGTTTTTAAGGAGTATCTACTGAGGCCAAGTTATGATTGTGAAGCTGTTTTTGTGTCAACTAAACTAACTCTCTGGGTGGGGATGGGGGGTGCTTTTTCAGGATTTGCTGAACTGCAGATGGATGAATTAGATGTGGTGGATAGTTTTGGAACGGTTCCCTTCCTTGACTACAAACACTTTGCTCTTAGAACTTTCTTTCCAGAGGTAAATATTTCCAAGTCTTTCAAGTAAAGGCTTTCTTTACAAGTTGTCAGCGCTGACTAACATTTTAAAAAGTTAGGTAGGTCAGGATCAAATAACTAAAGAAAATACTACACAGTAATTGCACATTGTCTCACAAGAAACTTTTCTTAAATCAAGAATTGCCAAAGAACACTTAAAGCTGTGTATCTCTATATTTAGCCAAGCCTTTATGCTGTAGATGAAGCAACATTCTTGAATTTTCAAGGGTTGTGTGTGTATCCATTTCTTTTTGTTCAGCCTCACTGAGCTGCTTGCCTTTTAGGCCATCCTAACTAAGCTGTAATTTATCCATTGCTTTTTTGTTCCCATGCTTTCACTTCCAATGCTATAGCTAATTAGAGTAACAGTCAGGCTAGCTAACATGCTGGCTAACATCATGACGCTTCCTAATGAGACTTGTGGGATGAAGAAATGTCTCTAAGATGGTGCTTTCTACACCAAGGTGCTGACAGAAATGGTGAGATGTTGATTTGAAGGGCTGCAGCTCAAATGCTTAGAAATGACATAAGTACTTAAGTGTTTTCCAGTTTAGAGGCAGATATTTTCAGTGTTCATCGAAGCAGTTTGTGCCACTGCATCAGAGGACCAAAGAGGCCTTCTCTTGAATGTTTTACTTCTTTTACTAATTTTTTTTTTGCATGTGTGGCACATTATAATGCTGATAAGTGCCTTTGCCACAGCTATCAATATTATATCATGATGTTAACCAGTGCTTATGAGCATCTATCCAGTTGGCAGAAGCTGTGATCTCAACTGGTGATATTTTCCTGTATGACTGACACCAATAAGTAGAAACTTGGTTAGTTTAGGGCATAACTGGTATGTATGTGAATTATCTACTAGGTTTCATGTGTTACTCATCACCGCTGCGGCCAAGTCTTGCACTCTTGTGTGCACACTGCTTCACTTTATTGCTGTTTGTGTCCTAGGAAAAGCTCATTGTCATAAAGTTAAATACATGTGATAGTGCAGAATCGGGGCCTTTGGATTTTGTACACCACCAAATACCAGATACTAGGTCAAAATAATATTTAGCAATTACGTATGCAAAGTCCTTGTATACTTTGAGTTCAGTTCTCACACAAAGGACACTGGGAATATCTCTGCTGGTACTACTGTAATGCCCCCAGCCTAATTTTTGGGGGTCACCAGGTGGTTTGAAAAAAGTGGAAAGGAAATTTTGCTTCCTGCATATTTTTCTTTTCTGTTTGTTTTGTTGCCAGGCATATTAGCATTAAAATAGCATTTTTATTCTTAAGAATATGCCTTTTCCTATACTTTCCCTTGTCAAAACAGTAATAATCTGGAAAAGCTGACTCAGGGGAAATGCTGTGCTTTATGCAAATAAAAAGTTAAGGGAAAAAAAGCATAAGGATTGCCACTCTGCTGCATTATGTAAAGTAAAAGTGGGAAAGGCTCCTGTTTTGCCTTTGTGAGTCTCATGCCACTGCACATCCTGGAAATTATTTCAGTTGAGCTTTGTCTCAGTTTGAAATACTTACCCCAGGAAGCTACACTTGCTACTGTTAGCTCTCTACAAACACACGGTGTCAGGCGAGTTACTTAATGTGCTGTGTACCAATTTTTTCTGCTAAGTACTTATTGTTTACATTGCAGGAGTGTCCAAACATGCCTTGTGCTGTATGAATGTGGCAGAAAAGCAGTGCTCCACTAAACAAATATTATAGATGAACAGAACAGCCAGTGGGGTATATCTGGCAACTGAGTGTCAGAAGGGTTGACAGAGGGGTCAAAGTGACAAACCACCACTTCCTTCACTAACCGCATGTGTTTGAATGATGTCCATATTGTTCTCTTTGTGCCCTCCAGTGTGATTGATGGGCTTTGTCTCATCTAATCTAAGATGTTTAAACATGGAAATTGAAGCTGTTCACTGAGCATCTTCTGTAGTCAATGCAGAGATGGGCAGCACAAGAAAGCGATTCATCCCATTTGTCTGAGGCATCTCCCTTAGGATGGGACAAGTTGCTTAAAGAGGGACTCCGATACCTAAAATTAAGAGTGATGGACCCCATCTTTGTTTTGAGAGTCTTGCTTCCCACTGCTTCAATTTTCTGTATTTAATCTGGCTTAATAGCCTTTAATGCTTATAGGTGTTAATTAGATATTATATCTATTCTTAAGATGTTCTTGATGTTCAGCCTGATTTTTGCTTTGCTTGTTAAATTTGTCTTATTATTTCTGTTTTCCCTCAATTTCACACATTGTTTGGTTTAATGCTACCATGCTTGTTCCCTGTTCACAAACATTTTTAACCTTCAACCCAGTTCTGGTTCTTTCACTCTGTGCACATGTGTGTGTGTGTCTTTTATTGGTAGTTGATGTTAGGGTTGCTGAACAAGTTCTAGAAAAATGGGAATAGCCTGTGGAGGAAGAGCAAGATGAGTTTGGTAGGGTAGAAGAAGAGCAAGATGAGTTTGGTAGGGTAGAAGAGAACAGGAGGAATGAGGAAAGGGAGGGATGAAAAATCAGGTATGTAGATGAAAAATTAGATGTGAGACACCAGTGTGTGCATGCAGCCTAAAGTCAGTCATACCCTGGGCTGCATCAAAAAGCAGCGTGGCCAGCAGGCTGAGGGAGGTGATTCTCTCTCTCTCTGCCCCTGTGAGACCCCACCTGGAGCACTGCATCCAGCTCTAAGGTTCCCAGCACAAGAAAGACATGGACCTGTTAGAGCAGGTACAGAGGAGGGTGATGAAAATGCTCAGAAGGTTGGGACACCTCTCCTATGAACAATGTCTGAGCCAGCTGGAATTGTTCAGCCTTTAGAAAGGAAGGCAGCCTTTCAATTAAAATGGGGCTTATAAGAAAGATGGAGACAGACTTTTTACCAGGGCCTGTAGTGACAGGACAGGGGTTAATGGTTTTAAACTGAAAGAGGATAAATTTAAGTTGGACATAAGGAAGAAATTTTTAATGATGAGGGTGATGAGACACTGCAACAGGTTGTCCAGAGCAGTTTTAGGTGCCCCATCCCTGGAAATGTTCAATGCCAGATTGAACAGGGATTTAAGTAACCTGGTCCAGTGGAAGATAACCCTACCCATGGTAGTGGGGTTGGAGCTAGATGATTAAGGTCCCTTATAACCCAAACCATTCTGTGATTCTGTAAGGAAACTAGGGGCTGCCAGCACCACAGATAAACCAGGTGACAGTAAATAGTGTAGATTTGTTGCTCAAGAGGCATTGACAAGGTGTCTGAGAACTGGGGGCTTCCTTTTGTGTGAGGGCTTTTGCTAGGACTGGATGTGTGGTGGCACCTGTGCCTCAGTGGCGACTGACAGCATGGGCCTCCTGGAGAGTTCATTAGTGAATATTCATGAAGTGCCTTGAAATGAATGGAAGCAGATGAGCTGAAGTGTCACTTGGTTAACAGCAGCCCTGTGTACCAAAGGCTATTGCTGCCACCCAGGAAGGATGCAGCCTGCAGCACCCCTTGCTCACCAGCACATTGCAGATGACAGTGATACACAGCTCTTCCTGGGGAGCATTGGTTGACTGCTTTGCTAGTGCAGCTCAGCAGCATCGAGTAACACACACAGAACATTGAAGCCGATACCAGGTCATTTTTAGAGTTCACTTTCCAGTGAGCTTTGGCAGCACCTTTGCAGAAGTTACTGTGTAGAGTTTTTATGTTGTATCTGCTCTAGAAGCTGGCATTTCCATTGTTTTATTTCAAGTAGTATCAGGAACATGCTTGGCATGTTAAACATATATGTGTTAGAAACTTTTGGTGTACTTATGAATGATAAATATCCCCTTATATTTTAGTCAGGAGGCTTTGCATCCATCTTCAGTGAAGAAATGCCACAGGTAAGCTGATATAGTGTGATATGCCTTAATTAATTTTTTTTTCAAGAGTGATTGTATTCCTTCTCTCAGTATTGTCCTAGAACATATTAGCTTGCATTTTCAGTATGTTCCCATTCCTCCATGAGGAGGGTTACATGGATTTATATGTAAAAAGAGTTTGAAGTGTAAGGTGCTCTTATCCAATATGTATTTTGACTTATTTAAATAAAACATAATCTCATCATGGGAAGTGAGGGGCAAACTTAACTATTGGCATTGCTTTGTGTATAGGGCAGAAAATGTATGCTCTGCATGTGTATATTCTGTGTTGTACACAAACACAAATGCATTTTTGGTAAAATCCTGAGAGCCCTTAAATAAATGTAAAATTCCCAGGATCTTATCCCATATGTTTCTTTCCATTTTTTCTGAGCATTAAGAATCCATCATAGCCAAACTACAGTTTGCTTGTTTTTGTTTAACTATTGCAGAGCAGAGACCAAACGAGCAAGGATGAAAGCTTCAACATGTTGCATGCTTTAATTTGTAACAAGAACTTTCTTGTTACTCTCATTCACACCCTTGAAAAGCAGAAAAATTTCTCTGTGAAAGACAGGTATAGTATGATTATGCTTATCATCTTCAAGAAAAAGAATTAGCAGGAAAAAACAACATGTAGTACACAAATGTATTTTCTACTTTTTGCAAAACAAGCTTGCAGTACTCTGGAGCATTTTTCCTTCTCCATCTGCACACACTGAGGAAGAAAAAACATTGCCATTAAAATAAGCAATTAAAGAGAAATTGGAATGTTTGTACATATAAACAAAGAGGCAAAGGAGCAGGAAAGCTCAGTTCAAAACTGTAAATACTTCCTGCAGTTAGATCAACAGTTCTACAGTTTAGAAATGTTCTGTCACTGAAGCAGGTGTTGTTCTGCAGAATTAAATTTAGAGACACAAGTTCTGTGTTTAAAAAATAATCACAAGAGCAGATGGACTTGCATTTTTTATATTTTTTGTAGAGAACAGTGGACAGTTTATGTGCCTGAGGAGGGAGAACTTAGGATATAAACAGCACTAGTGTGTTTCATTTATTAAAGATGACTGGGAAGAGAAATTCCAAAATTATAGCATTCTTGGTTTTTCTTCCCCCACAGGTGCTTGTTTGCATCCTTCTTGACTATTGCATTACAAACTAAGTTAGTTTATCTGACCCATATTTTGGAAGTGTTGACAAGGGACTTGATGGAGCAATCAAGCAACGTACAGCCTAAGCTCCTGCTCAGACGAACCGAATCTGTGGTAGAAAAATTGCTGACAAATTGGATGTCTGTCTGCCTTTCTGGATTCCTCCGGGTACGTGTACATCTTTTCACTACATAAGATATGCAGAGGATTTCTTTAATTGATTTTTTCCATAGGAGCTGTTAGAGGGATCAGTTTAAAGCATTCAGTCTAGCATTTAACATTATGAGTGTGCACTCTTCTAGTTCAGGTGACTTAGCTGGCTGTCATCAATGGAATGCAGGAAAAGAGCACGTGTGCAAGCAATGATTGTGTCATGTATTTGGCCAAGATTTGAGTAATTTTGTAATTCCAGCATATCCTTTTCTCATAGCAGACATGACTGGGCTCATTTCAGCCCAGTGAGATGTATTGTGATCATACTAAAAGACTGATACACTTGTTAACATGCAGCTGTACCCTTCTGTGCAAGTTGTTGGAAAGCTACCAAGAAATGGAGATTTAAGGAATACCATCCTTTGGAAAACTAAACTTCTCTCCAAACTTCAACCTCCAAACAGTATTGCAGATTTCAAGAACTAAATTACTTCAAATGAAAACAAAATAAGCATTTAGTTTCATTTTAATGTTAGTTTATTTTACTACCTTGATAGCACTTTGTTCTTGGTTTCAGTGTTTGGTTACTCTTCCTGTCTCTCTTATCAATGTGATGCTATCACACTGTTGGTATCACTCTCATCAGTGCTTGCATTAATACAGCAGCAGAATTGTCTGAGGCTCAGCAGCTCACACCAGTTTCCTGGAACCGAGGAGAGTGCCAAGGAACTGTCAGAGATATGTTCTCAATACACCAGGCGTTTTTACAGAGCTGTGCTCGTGAGATGCCTTAGCCAGGCTGCAGGAACAGTGTCACGTGGAAATAGAGATACATCCTTCCTTTCTCAGGTGCATTCCTGAGCCCTGGGGTTTAGGCAGGAGAGGAAAGCCCCAGTTTCATTTCCTCTTTTGCTGATACACCAGGGTAAGTCCCACCAGCTTGCTCCCAAGACATTTTTCAGAGACAAAAAGGAGAGACACCAATTCAAAAGGAACCTAATTGTTAGCTTGTTTTCTCACAAGACTGAAAATGGAAGAAGTAGCTGAAGTATGCATGTGAACATGTGCATGTCTCACCCCCCACCCACTCTTTGGTGGAACTAGGAAGTGTCTGCCAGGTGGAGTAGGAGCAGCTTGTCTGTAGTGTGCTTGTGCACAGCAAGGGGCTGTGAGCTATCTTGCCACTCACTCCAGATGTCCCTTGCTATTTGCATGAGACTTTCACACTGAAAAGCAAAAGATGGAGGTTAAACAAATAACTAGATAAATCTGCTCGGAGGGATTTTCTTTTCTAATTGCAAGATAATGAGTTACTTAAAAGGAAATAACACCGTTTGTTACACTTGATTTTTTCTAGTTAATCATGCTCATTTAATGATTACAAAAATAAACGTCTCTTGATTTGTTTCGTGTCTTAGGAGACAATTGGTGAACCTTTCTATTTGCTGGTGACAACCCTCAATCAGAGGATAAACAAAGGACCTGTTGATGCAATAACTTGCAAAGCCCTGTACACTCTTAACGAAGACTGGCTGCTGTGGCAAGTGTCTGAATTCAAAACAGTGGTATGTTTGCCAGCCTGTGTTCCCTCCAAGCACAGACAGCTGTAATGTTTTCCCTGTTTCTAAGAAGCTAAAACAAGGCTCTTAAGACACTAAGGTAGTAGTTAAGTATCCAGATAGTAAAATTGTTATTGCTGACAAAGTTTCAAAACACGCTAAGAGTTTAACTGGGTGGTGTTTCACTGATATACATTTCACAAATAGCACTTACCCCTCACTTCACAGCATGCATTAATCACCAAAGAGTAGGTTTAATGAAGTCTCAGAGTATTAAAAAATGCTTCTTATTTTAAAGTATACTACAAAAATATAAACATGCTTAGAATTTAAACTAAACTACACTTTACCAATGAATGAAAGAATGGAAGGCAGAGGTTTTATTTTTCTATTGTGTTTACTTGTGGCTAATCTTCAGGCAAAAATTTGCGGTGGGTTTCCATACTATTAGCACAAAATCAGCTTCAAATTAACAAGGTTACAGCATGGTGGATTTTACTTAGTTGCTTGGTTAAAAACAAGAAGTCTAGCTAAGCTTCTGAACTTTACCATAGATTTTTTGCCTTTCTCAAAGCAACTAAGAAGTGTTTCCTGTTTTCCAGTTACACCCTAATGTCTTTGAAAGCTGGCGTTCCCTTTACTGATTGTCACTCTGACATTGAGATGAGAAGGGATAGCAGGATTATTGCACTTTGGAGCATGTAAAAATTGTGACTTTTAGAGTAAGAGGTCTGGGAAAGGTTTTCAGAATAACCGGAGGACTCTTCTGCTCCAGAATTTCCAAGTGATTTTAGGTCTGAGAACTTTAAAATATGTATTTCCAGTCATTTTTGTAGCTTCCTTGCTTCTTAATTCCTGGCTTCCAGTCAGAGTTACCTGACATAATGAGGAGTATGAGAAGTGCTGCTGAATAGTGGGCTTCACACCTTGGGACCAGAAACTGCCAGGCAGCAATGGCCATGGCAGGGACAGTGCAAGTGCTGGTGGCTTTGGAGGAGAATTCAGTCTTTTTCAGAGCCCATATGCTGAGTCTCTGGTAGGGCTGAAGTTTCCAGGTCTGCCCATCTTCTGTTTTGAAGCAAGAACTTGGATGTGCTAAGATGCTGTATACTGGAGTAGACTGCCTGACCCTGGAAAATGTGGCTGGTCAGCAGTCCATTGGACTTATCTCACTGGGCCACATAGGAAACTCGCTGAAATGGCAACATTTCTGTGAATCATTTCTGAATTGTCATTTTCTACTGAAAACTTCAAACTGATAAAGTAATAGTCAAATCTTCTTCTTACAAAGCTGTTGTTAGAGGCTGCATTTGAAGGTACTTCAAGCTAAGTTACCGGAATGTGCATTTGGAACAGAAATTTGTGACTAAAAATCAAATGCGTAATCCAAGATCCATGGTTTCCTTGTTTGTGTGCTGCATCCTGGCATGTATTTGAGATCCAGAGTAAATTTAAATATATTGCTATATGTATCCATAGGATACAAAACGCAGTAGTGATGCAGAACAACAATTTTCAAGCAAGCTCAATATGCCTGTTAGTAGTAGACTGCACAGAAACATCTGGTCCTGTGGAATTAATTGACATTTCTAGTTTATAGCACACATTCAAATTGAGAGCCCCTTGGGGGGGATAGCTGACTCTGAAACTGCTGAACAACCTTAAGTACTTTTTCTAGAGCTACTTCTGCATGCACTCACTGATAGGGTCTTGTGGTCAGACTGCAGTGAAGAGGAGAAAAAGTAGTGGTCTGAAGGACTTGCTGTCACTGGGGAACACTGTCTGCAGATGGATGAGGAAGTGGCAGCCCACAGCCCTTCTTGAACCTTGTTTGCTGCCTAAGTACTTTGTGTTCCTGCTTTTGAATAGGAGCTAAAGATACAGCTATAGGGTTAATATAGGTCAGCTTTCCCCGTTAGGGTGCAGCATTCCTTGGACTTAGCTGAGAAGTGCTGAATGTTCCCTTTAAAACCATCACAAAAGGAGAGAGGAATCCTGCAATAAAATTGCAGAGATGAAGTTCAAGGACTGTAGTTCTGGTTAGACTGGGAAACAGTTTTGTTTGGTGGTTTATCTGAGATTTATGCTGGAAGCTAAAACTGTGCTGTGAAAGAGACTTAGGTGGAGTGGTGAGGCTTTCTGGGATGGGGAAGCAAGCCAGCTGTGCACATTTTCCTTTCAAAAATAGCATTTAACAGGAGGCTAAAGAAAAAGTAGTCAGTTTTCTTCTCTCACTAACGCCACTTCACATACACTGCATTGACATGCAGGACCTGTGAGCTTACAGACAGGGAACCAAGTGTTTTCTCCTTACTGTGGAAGAACATTTCTGCCTAAAGGATTGCCGGTTTTGTTTTCTAAATGGAATAAATTCTGATCTGAGTTTTCAAGTGCATTTGCACAGTTGCTCACTGCAGTTACATTCTGAGTCTTGCAGTATTTTGTTGGTATTTTGTTTTGCCCCTTTTCCCAGCCCTACAGTAGCAGTACATTAAAATCTACCTATCCAGAGCAAAGCATAAAAATACAGCCAAAAAGAGGGTGATGTACAGACGATGAAGCAAATCTGCAGACACTTGGCGTCCAGATTTTTTTAAGCTGTGTAGGCACTTGAAGATGCAGGGATACATCTGGTAGGGAGTTCAATTCTCAAATCAGAATCAGGGCACAAACAAGGATGTAGGTGCTCTGCATGAGAATCTCTCCTTTCAGGATTGGGAGTTCAATTCCAAAACAGTAAAAGCAGGATACAGACAGGCTCCTAAATATCAGGGTAAACTCCACAGGTCAGGAGAGGTTTTTTAAAATTCAGGCCATTTGTAATCAGGAAAAAAGAGAATCAAGAACCATGACGTGTTTGAATTGCGTTAGAGCTGTTTCCTGGCAGGGCCCCATGCCTTTTTTGGAAAGGCCCCAGAGCCTGGATCATCCAACGCCCTCCTGTTAACCCTCCCTGCTAGACAGGGTGAGGTATTGAACAGAGATGGGCTGCTGAAGTACGTACTCAAGTGGAGAAATTGAAGGAAAGCTGCTTCTAAAAGCATTGGTCAAGTATGGGCTGAGAAGCTGTGCTCCGTCATGCTGTGCTTACATTTGAGTACTGAGAAATAAAGCTGCCTTGAAAGAGACTTGGATGTGTCATGGAGCTTTTTCTCAGTCTGAGGAAGCAAGCCTGCTTTCTCACAGGCAGACAAGCAGCTGCACCCCTCGGCAGATAATTTGCTCAATGACTGATGAAGAAGTGCACTCCACAGCTGAGTGTTAGCATTTCACTGAAGAGTTTCATTTGGAATAGAAAATGCCGGCCTGGAATAGGAGATGTTCTCAGTGGTATATCTCCTGTGGGAAACCAGGGGAGACTTCTTGTGGTGGACTTGGTGCTCCAGCATTCCTTTGAATAGTCACTACTTATTTTAAAAAAGTCATTTAGGCTGTTGAATTCCTTGCTGCAATGTGTTTGCATTTTTAGATGGGAAGAAATTATCTAATTCACCTGTTCAGCTGACTGCCTTTTATTAAAAGTGAAGCAAAGGCACATAGTGGAAGGTTGTTTAAAGTGTTGAACTGCCTTATGAGTTAAAAGAAGGGTGTTAAAAAAAGTGGGAGGGCTGTAAGGGAGTAAAGCAGAGACAAGGAAACCAATTTCCTAATAAGACATCATGGTTGTGGTATTATTAGTCACACTTTGTGAGAGATAAGGAAGCTATTAAAAGCATGTGACAAATGGGGATTTTTGTCAGCAGAAAAGAACACAGCAACCCTCACTACAAAGGGAGCAGTGCAGATGTTGGCTACAGGAGAGTCCTCTGGATTAGAGACAGATTGAGTGCCATACACTGCAGCATCAACAGCACAACCCTTCCTTTGTGTAGTGCCCATCTCACCTAAATTTAGCTCCTGCAGCATTTTCTGTGCCAATTAGCTAACTCTTCTGTAACTGTTCTATAACCTCTTCACAGCTAACTGTTCTGGCTGCTGCAGAAGGATCATGCAATCAATCTGATTTTTCCTGTTCATTGTATTTCATAGTCTGGGAGATGGGAGTAGTTTTAAGGCAGTTTTGTTACATGGTTCATCATGGTACCGACTCTTTATATAGATTGTCTAACTTTCACCAATCAAAAGGGGTTTTTTTGGTTTTTTTCCGTCTGTCTGATAAATGGAAATATGATTAGTTCAGATGCATAGGTGAGTAGATAACAGGGTAATGAATAAGAGTCCTTGAATAGCCCAGATTATTGTTCTTTATTTCTAAGAAAATATGATACTATCTCATTTCTTTATTAAACCACATCTCATTTATTATCTGCTATGGTTATTAATAGCTCTGCTAAATAATTCATTGTGTGAAATTAATTTTCAAGAAAACTACAAATCTGAAAAGCCATCTGCAAACACTCTCTTCAAATGTCATTATTTCTGTCACTGCATGGGTGAAAATATGGTTTTTTAAGTTTGTTCCTGTCTTATAGCTAAGTTCCAAGCTAGTTCCTATGCAGGTAGTTGGAGGTGCCACCTTCTCTTTAAGTAGCCTTTAATAATTCTTGCAACTCATGTTAAAACTTTTCTGAAAAGTACTGTGACTTTGTCTTGCTATCATTAATTTCTAGTGCCTTAAGTCTCATCTCTAGATATTACTAGCTTGAACCAGGTCCTATAATTTTCTCCTGAACCTTTCTCTAAGTTAATAGTATTTTTGTTTCCTTTGCGAAGTGAGAGAGTTTAGAAAAAGGCTTGATGATATTTTCTTGTGACTTTCACATGTTCTCCTGTCATTTCTCTTATATATTTTCTGACCTCCAGAGCTGATCATAAAAGGGCTTTCATAATTTTACAATAACTTCTGTTTCTTTTTTTAGTTCTACACTTTGTGTCTAAATGCAGTGATTGTGACTGTCAGCTTCTGATTAATGGTTTCTAAAGCCAGGGATTGTGCTGTCAGACAGGCTGAACCTGATTTATGAAAACTTCAGCTGCAGAGGGACAACTTAATAATAATTGGTTTTCCTAGCTCCCCATCAATTGCTTCATGACTAAAGATTAACTTCTGCCGGAAATCATATCAGCAAAACCATCTGGCTCTCATGGTTTAGAGACTTTTATGTGTTTAAATATTCCTTCCCATCTGACCACTTCTTTGAGTTATAAAGTGTTCCTATTATCCTCACATTGTGGATACTTTCACTTAAGGAGTCCATACATGACTTGTATTCCACCTACATGAGGGATGACTGCTCTCTTCTTACTGTCCTGTCAGCCTACAGTGAGTGCAGCAGGGATGGGAGCACTCTCATGTGCTGATGACTGAAGAGGCTGCACATTCCTGTGCAACCTGTGTGAGAGTATGTGCTGAAAAGGAAAGGAAGAAGAGAAGTAGACAGTTCCTCTTGATAGTCTGAAAGGAGTAGAAAATGAAGCAGGAGCAGGAACATGAATATTGCAGTGTAGGAATAATGTTGAAAGGAAAGGATCATCTAAAGGAAGGAACGCTTCCAAGGACAAAGAGCCAAATCAACATCAGTTAAAGTGCGAGGAGCTACTTCAGAAAGATCAGTTCTGAGACTAGAAGGGGCAAAGACTGATTCAAATGAGTTTTCCAAGGACGAAACACAGTCCCTGTCCACATTTTAATCCTACAAGACCATGACCTCAGGGCAGTCATAGTCAAGGGCAGGACTGCTGTCTGTTCAGTTGGTCTGTGGGCCTAAGCAAGCATGACTCCCTCGTTGCTGTGCCAATATATTTTTTACTAATTTTCTGCATGAAATCCCAACCTGAGGCATGGTGGCCAGTCTGCTTCTCCTTCTGCAATTCCCACATATCCTTGTCTCCCATTCCGTCTGTCCTTTCCACAGACTCATTTTCCTCACAATTAACATCTCAGTGTCCTGATCAAGTTATTCCCTGTTACTTTAGTTACATCCTAGTCTTTCTTAAATCCTGATCTTCATAGTTTTGCAACCCTGTTTTTAATACTCCCTTTGCTTCTGTAGAAACAGTAAAGTTAATTTATGTTGCATTGGACTACTTTTTTTCACCTGCAGCGTGTTGTAATTTCTATTCTTGCTGGGTAATAAGCAGAAAATACCATTCTACAGCTATTAATAACTACCCATTTTTCTAAGAAGAAAAATGGGTAGTTGTCCCTGCAACAACCTGGACAGAAGTTCTTTCCTTCACATGACAGCAGAGAAAAAAAAATTGTTTACTCGCTTCCTGTTTTAATGATCAGTCCTTCACAGAGTCACACCTGCAGTCCTCTCATTTCAGTCAGAAGATAAATATTATACCAGAATCGTTCAACAGCCAGAATGGTTTGAGTGAATTTATTTTCCTATGCCACTTGAAGTCAAGTGCTGGCACCTAAAACACTTAACTTTAATTCTGTTCCAAGACATCTCCAGCAGAACATCTGGACAGTGATTTCACTGCACAGAGCAGGCTGTGGCACTGGCAATTTTTGCTATTATTGCTTAGCACTAGCAATTCTGTGTTCATCCCTTATTCCCTGCCTTCTAGCAATTAATCTGCCTGACCTGATCAGAAATACTACCTGACAAAAAAACCCATTCCCTGGAGATGGTGGCTCAGTGTGACTGGCACCTCCCTCCAGCCCGTACTCAGCTCGTGTGCAGCCTAGCAGAGGAGTTGTGTCCCAGCCAAGAGTAGCTGGGAGCTAAAGGGCAGGGGTGCTGTAACCAGACATGAGTGTTTGACCTGGAATAATAACTAATAGAACACAAGGCACTTTTCTGTGCAGATCTGTACCACTTTGGATTCTGTTTGCTGCAACATGCTCTCTCTTTTCACTGCTTCTTTAGCAGCCGTGTGTGTGCTGCCTCCAGAGACACGGCTGCATGCAGACAGACGCTGACACCTCCAGGGGAGGTGTGCTTTCTGTGTGATATAAGGCACTCAGCATAATCTGCTGGTGTAAATATGCATTTTAACACTGCTTTCTCTCCACTCAAAATCAATCATGCTTAGCATGACTACTTACTCAGCAACCTTATCAGATCTGTTGTTGCTTACAGTTTTGCTGTTAAGGCATTCATTTTACATAAAAGATCTGCTTTTCTTTGGAACATGTATTGTAATTCTTCCTCGTGTGATGTTCTTTTTTGTTAATTAACTGAAATACATTTGTGCAAAAGCAGAAGACAAAATACACTTTTGGAAATATATAGATGTAGCTTTGATTTTTTGAACAGGAAGAATTCTAAATGCTTCTTAGTGTAATTCCTTCAAATAATCTTTATTTGAAATAACTTTGATAATAAATATGCTGAAAATCTCTCGGGTGCTGAAAATCTGTCAGGAGTTTGTAGATTTCCTATGCCAGGTGTTCCCTGTAAGTCAGACTAACATGTGTTTCTTTCCCCAGACAGTGAACATTATCTTTGAAAAAATCCCAGAAAATGAGAGCGGAGATGCCTGTCAGACTATTCAAGTTAATGTTCTGGACTGCGACACCATAGGCCAAGCCAAGGAGAAGAGCCTTCAGGCTTTCTTTAATAAGAATGGCTTTCTCTATGGTCTTCAGCTGGATGAAATTGGTCTTGGTAAGAGAATGTCACTATGTTGTGTTTTCATGGAGTTTACTGGTCTGTTGTGGAATTTTCTTGTTAGGAATGCCTACCTTTGGCTTTGATTCTTTTTAGCGTTCATACAGAACGTAGCTTTTGTGAGGAATTTCGAGGCAAAAAAACTAGATCATTTATATTACCGGTTAGAACACTGGAGCTATATCTGCTTCACTTCTGCAAGGACTTCAGCATTGCAGTTAACAAACAGATGTTATTTATTATACATATATAATTCCCATATTCCTTTTCTGGAGTAAGTAAGGTGGCTGGCCCATTCACCTAAGTACAGCCAGTTGTTACATTTTGTCAGTGAATAAGATGACATATCATGATTATCAAGTATTTTAGTCCCTATCTACTATTCCTCCTACCTCCCTTCCTTCCTTCCTACAGGCCTACATTGCCCTTGATCAGAAGAGCCTTCAAATAAAACTTATTTATAGTCAGATTAGGTTTATATAATAGTTCGCCTGTGACTCACAAAGTTACCTACAATATCTACAGATGTAAATAAGGCTGTTCCAGCAGATGAGTCAAACCACCTTTCCTTTTTGGGTTTTCAAGAGCCCAAGGTCAGATAAAAGTCTGTAGCTGCCACCACCATACCATTTCCCACATACTCCAGTAGGAAACCAAACAAACTCTATATTGTTGGCATTTGTCACCTCCTGGACTTACTCCCTAAGATACTTCCTCACCTTCTCAGTCTCTGTTTTGGCAAGTGTTCACAATTTACTTTCGTATCTGATGTCTATATCCTTTACAAGTGCCTGACCACCCTTCACAAGTACTATGTCAGTCTTGTACAACTTGTTTTAGTGAGAGTATGTGCTGAAAAGGAAACGGAGAAGTAGACAGTTCCTCTTGATAGTCTGAAAGGAGTAGAAAATGAAGCAGGAGCAGGAACATGAACACTTGCCAAACTCTTGGAAGTGGCTTGTGGAACCTTTCTTCTAGTCCTACTGTAACCTTAACAGCAGGGCACACTTGTGCAGCAGAGCAGTGATTAGGTGAAAGCACCTCCGAGAACTCTGCCTTGACCAACACAAAGTGAAGCACCAAAACCTCCTGAAAGGGAAGCCACCCAGGCTGTCACCCCAGAAAAGGAATCAGAAGTGTGGGAGTGCAAAACCACTTTCATGTGACCTAGCACAAGGATAGAAACAGCTCGGCTGGGAGTCACTGGTCCAAAAATATTTAGGTGTTGTTTTTCTTTACAAATATCTGTACAGTGAGAATGCCATTGGGATATAATTGTTTTCTGTTGCTGTCATACTGCAGAACTTGTGTCTGAGGAGCAGCAAAGAGAATTGTTAGATATTGATGGTTCCTCAGAGGTGATGGAGGATGGGATAAGGAAGCTAAATACCATCGGCCATTACGAGGTAAGCACAGAAGCCAGACCAATGAGTTGAGAAGCTGTTTCTTCACAGCTCTTAAATGTGGTCTGCACAGCAGAATCTCGATTGATCTTGAAGACATAGCTGAGTGTCATCAACAGAAAAAAAGAATTGTGTGGCACACAACGTTCTTGCCAATGAGTCATGTTTTCTGTTACTTTTCAGAGGTTTCCTTGTTGTAGGGTTGCTTGGTTCAAACATACCATGTAAACTGATACTTCTGTAGAGTGTTTCATTTAAAACAGAATCTGGTTTCCAGCTATAAACATTGCCTTGGGTCTTTTTGAGTCTCTGCTGTTGAGATTTTGTTGCACCATGAGCAACTGTTAACCTCATCCCACCTCATATTTTGATTATATGAACAGGCAATATTGATACTTCTGAAATGTCATTGCAAGTCGGAATAAAAAGGATTGATGGTTTTTCACTCTCTTTCCTTGATACCTCCTGTGTCAGTCTCCTTCCCTTTTTCTCTCTCTGTTTCTGCTTCCATCTGCTGTTGGCACTTGTACCATAAGTCTTCCCCTCTGCTTCCATTTGCATCTGTAAAGCAGTTGTTTGCAAGGCTGCAATAATCTGTCCATCATTACAACAACACACAAAACTGCATCTGGTGGCAGAGCCCTTCTGGGTGTAGCACACTCTGAAAGTGTAGCAAGCAGCATTACTTCTCTAAGGAGTTTTCAGTGACACCAGTCAAAATAGACAGTGAGATGTTGGAGGAAAATGTGCAGCAGGTGATTGGCCTCAGGTGATGTGGAAGTTCACATGTGATGCTTACAAATAGATTTTGGAAGTGGAGGTTATCATGCTGAGTGCTTTTAGAGATCTTCCCTCATGCCTCATTGAATTTGAAAGTCTGGCCCTTAACATGTTCATAAATTTTTATTTATTTAGAAGTTTTGCTGCCGTAGGTCTGTGCTGTGCAGTGCGGTATGGCGCTGAGGAACCTGAGCCAGTATGGAACATGTTGTGTCTGCATGAGCAAATACAGTGCCATCCGCAGAGAAGCAAGGACTCCTAGCAGGACTTTGTAGCCTGGGCAGGGGACAAGGCCTCTTAGATCGGAAGCAAGCTTATTTGGAGTCCCTTTACAGATTTCTGTAGGCATTTGTTGCTCTCCTTACCTCGCGGGGGTCAGCAGTGAACCCAGATGTCCTGAGTCACCATCCAGTGGCTTTTCCTGTGCCTGTCTTGAATCTTGTCTGTAGATGAACATGTGACCTCCTCCATTCCATTTGTAGAGATTTTGTACAAATTAAGACATTGTAGTGCTGCAGTTTGAGCCTGTGCAGCAAAGGTCAGCATAGATTTGAATCAGATTAGATGTTTGAACTTCTGTCTAATGTGGCAGTACCTGCCCTCTTTACCACAGACAGCTATTGCAGGTGTTCCCTGCTTTTACCCAGCAGCCTTTTGCACGTCTGGAGCTCCTGGCACACCGTGGCTCATGGCTGTCAGACCTCATGGCAGATAAGCCTGCTCCATTGGTCTCTGTCATCCCTGGGTATCTCTGTCCCAGCCCTTGTTTTGTCTGAGGTTTCTGTAGGCAACGGTTTCTTGCAGATGCAAGTTAGGTAGGAGGCTCAGTTGTTTTTGCAAAGCTGTAACTACACTAATTATAGCTCAGCAGCTGCCTTATGGAAATTGTACTGCATGTCTCTTAGATATTTTAGTTCACATTTTCTGGCACTGACAAAATAATGTACATTTTAGGCAAAAGCTCAGTGGCATTTTAGGCAGTGGCTTAGTGGCAAGTATTAGCCATTAGCATATCTTGTTTATTTTCTTGTATGGATATTGATGCAAAAAGGATTGTAGGAGTGTCTAGATAGCAAGAAAAAGGAACATTGCATACACACTGTGAGTGCAGTAACATTGCCTGAGAAATTCTGACTTATATTTCAACAATGCCTCGAGTTTTGTGGCGAGCCCAAATTTTTCTTTTTGTTTGCCAGCCTTAAATGCTAGAAAGTAGGCAGATGTTTGAAATTGGGAAGTACCATCAAATCTTTTAAGACACTGGAGCATGAGGGTTGTATTGTGAAGGTCCCAGAGTCACCAATCAATCCTGAAAAAGATTCCTGTCTGCAGACTTAGTTTCTACACTGATTTGTAAATATTCAAGAACCGTACATTTACGTTTTTGTGTAGTATTTGTGAAGAGAAAAAAATCCTCTGTACTGTTAGACTCTCATATCCCTCTGGCCTGTGTGCTACTTTGCTCTAATTTTTTGGCTCCTAGGAGAGTTACTGATATGTTTATTTATGAGGTCTGTACTATCACTTCCATGAGTATAACCACAGGCCGTGACAAGAGAGTTGCTAATTATCTTGACATCCTGTTCCCCACACAAGAAGAGAGCTAGACAATCACTTTCAGAACTGCTGTCCAGTCACAGATCTCCAGTTTCTCAGCTGATACCAGTATCACACATTCCAGGAGCAAGCAGAGCCCCATAGAGCAGATCTGAATGTGTGATCCCGGGAGGTCAATGACAAGAACCGGATTACAGTGAGGACAGGAGGCCTGGGCAACAGGAGGCATAGAGCCACACCACCATGCCTTCTGTTTTGCAAAGTAGCTGTATTCCATGTTATGTAGATTGGAAGAGATCTCTCTTCTCCTTTTTTGTCCCCCTCAATAATGCATCTGACAAAGCAAAGATATTTTGAGGTGTCCATGGGAGCAGCACACCACAAAAAGTGATTCAGACAGCAAGATGCAAAGAGGAGGGGATTTTTGTAATGTTTTTTGGGGTTTTTTTAATTGGATCACACTGAAAGAAACAGCAAGTATGGCTGCTGCAGTCATGATAAAGAAAGGAAAGCATAGTCTGCTCACTGCCAAAAGCATAATTTGTCCCAAAAATCAAACCTAGAGTGCGGGCTTTGGTCATGGCTGCACTGCAGCAATGCCTCTGATTCCCAGAGGGAAGCACAGTTCTCCCTCTGAGTTCTGCCCATCTCCCTCAGGACAGAAGCCAACACATTTCCACACTGAGCTGCCCTCCTACTCCCTGGGGAGGGAATGGAGGCAGCATGTTGCCCACCTCGCTCCAGGAGGGGATGAGCTGCTGGGTAGCACTGTTCCGGTTTATCTATCTTCAGGGCCAAGTAGGAGGACTGTCTGGGTGTTTGTAACACCTCACAGGCTAGCCTTAGAGCATATTCCTATTTGTAGTGTGGTTTTTAAGTGTTCTGTGCTATCTAAAATAGTTCTGAAACTCTGTGTGATAGATGGAATCTCTGCAAGAAAATCATACTTATAAAATAGATTGCACTTACTTTCTAGGACCAAATGTAAGTGCAGATTTTTTTGGCACAAGACACAGCTTTTGATAGAGTATCTTAATGTTTAAACTGGTTTCTCACACCAGGCTGGCTGCCAAGGTTTAAAAAACACTTAAATTATTTTGGCAGAGATCCCTTCCTAGAACTGGCCGGTTGTTTTTGTAATTATAGAGGCAAGTACACTAGCACTTGGCAAGACTCAACATTTGATAGCAGAGCAGTGGTGTAGTTCTCAGTGGGAGCCATTTTTTAGTTACTCTTTGACAATAAAAGCATGGCTTGCCAGTTTGTTTTAAAGATAATGCATAACATCCTGGCAGCACTATAAATTGAGGGAAGGAGGAGGTAGATTTTTCCTAGAAATCCCAAGATGGTGAGATAACGATCTTGGTCTTATGGTGTATAAATATTTGGCTCAGTTTGAAAATAGTTCTTGGGAGCACCAGGCTAAACCCTCTACCCATGTCCTATGCCCCTCCATAGGACATGGGTAGAACAGACTGAGCTGAAAGAAAGGGGACCAGAGAATCCATCTTTGTGTGCACCTCTCTGCCTCACCTTCCCGTAAGATCCTATTGCACTGGAGCCAGAGAATTTAACCTAAGCAATCTGTAGAAAGATGGGTGCAAGAAACAGCACAGAGCAGTACATGAAAATGAAAATGTCCACATATGGGCTGGACTAGAAAAATCAACGGAAGGGAAAGGTCTTCAAGGCTGGTGCACTGGAAGAGGTGCCTTCCCACCTGGCTGGGTAATGCTGACAAAGTGCAGCTGCTGCCCGTGCCTGAAAGCCCAGCCCTGGCTGCCTGCTGAAAGCTGTGCACACCGTGGGGAGAACGAAGTGGGCTGGGCTGCCCTGCACTGCCATGGGCTGAGGGACAGCGGAAATGAAACTCAGGCTTTTGTGAATTCTAAGCACTTTGGTTTCAGCATGATGTGTTTGTTTTTGCTTTCAGATTTCAAATGGAGCAACCATAAAAGTCTTCAAAAAGAAGGCAAATACCCGACCAGGTAACAAAGGGACTGCAACCTCTTTTAACTTTTGTGCAGAATGGTTGGGAATGCAGAGAACTGAGCTGTGACAGATTGTATCTTGGTCAATTCTTGGTCTGAAAAATTGCTACTTTGATATACTTGAGCCAAATGAAGAACCCTGGCTCTGGGCCTCTGGCAGGCACAGTGGGCCTAAAAGGAGGAAAGGAGGCAAAGGAAAGAAGGACAGAAGGGCTTACAGTCCTCAGCAAATGATTGCTTAGAGATACAGGCTCATAGGCAGGAAAGCAGGACAGGGAAGCTGAGGTGACACAGTGCTGACTTGTTGAAACCAACCCAGGGAACATGCCTGTCCCTGGTGCCCAGAGCTGTGCATCACAGACATAGTGCTGCACTGTCCAGAGACAGGAATGATAAAAACCCCACTGTTAGGTAATTTTCCTTATTCTCTTGACTGTGTGTGTGAAAGCTTTGACTTGGCTGTCCCAACAGCATGTCAGGAGATGTAGGGTGCTTACAGAGGGTCAGTTCATCTCACCCAGCCCTCTGATGCAGGTTGCTTCCACCCAGCTGGTGGATGAGGGCAGAACTTTCTGTAGCCCCTGTGAAGAAGCACAATCCTAACATGTGTTTCCTTATCATCGTTAGGAGACATGTGCATCTCAATGGGGTGGCCTCTCCCTCAGCAAAAAGGCAGTTGTCTGTTCCCAGCCATTACATTCAAGCCTGACCTCAGCCCACCTGCACTTAGCACTTAGAGACTTAAACCACTGCAATCATCTTACCTTGTCCTCCCTTCAGAGGAGCTGTGATTGCTGCCAGCTTACCGCTGCAGCAGATAGGATGCCGTACCTTAGGGGTTCGAGCTGCAGGTTGTCACTAGGGAGGTGCCCAGGGCCTGTGCATTTCTCAGAGGCTTCCCCCACACTGAAGGCAGGAAAGGATGACACTGACTCTGCTTGCTGGGCATCCTGGGTGCACCCTGTTGCATGGCCCAGAGACCAGCAGAACTCACAAGCTTGTAGCCATATGTTCCATTAATGGCTGTTTGCTCTCTGCTTTTGTTGTTTAGATGTGGACTACTCAGATGAACACTGTCATTTGGTGAGTTGAGTCATTACACTGCTAAGTGGTAGATTTAATACTGAGCTGTATTTGGATCTGTGTAATCTCTCTAATCTCTTCATGACAGATTTTACCAGACTCGGAAGCAAACAAAGATATAAAGGGAGCAGGTCACAAAGGAAAGCAAAAATTCAAAGTGAAAGAAATGTATCTCACAAAACTTCTGTCAACCAAGGTAAACTGCAAAGGCTTTATTTTGGGGGAGGGCTGATGTTGTCTTGTCTAGTTTGGCATAACAGAAACACAAATTAAACCAGAAATTGTGCAGACTTCCTGTGTGTAAATAAAATGTTAAATGAAAAGGTAGCATATAAAAATCACTGTGCTAACTATGGGGTATGACCATTTGCAAAGAGAGACACATTTCAGGTTTTCTACTACTAGGGTTCTAAAATTGTCTATTACACATAGTATCTCCTCAGTAAACACAACCGTTTTCTCAGGTTAAAGAGAAAAGGTTGTTATTTAGCTTACGGAAAGTGAGTTTTACCACAGAGTTTCAGAGAGTGAGAATGAACCCCTTTGGAATGACAGCTTTCAGTCAACAGTCTTCTCACTCTGCTCTAGAGTTTGCCCAGCTTAGAGGCAACTTCTGAAGCCTGAGTTTCACAAAATACTGTCCAGGAAATGAAATAATCTGTTCGGGTTTCAGATTAAGCATTCAAAATAACCAGATTAATTTTAAAAGCAGGGTCCTTAGGATTTATAATACAACTACCTAATTTATACAATGTGCATTCCATAGGAATAAGTCCTGCTCACTCCCTCCGGTAACGTCATCTTGTTTCTGACTTACTCAGAATGGTTAGAAAACCTTTTACAGCAGCATATTGCATAAAATATTAATGGGCGCACAACACTGAGAGCTGTGCGAGAGGCCTGAAGGGATGATCATTATAGCTTTCTTGCATTTAAAAATCTATCAATCATTATTTAATTAGGTTGTTGATAGCATCTGAAGTAATTTGGGACAGTCCCTAAAGTGAGACTGAAGTCTGGTCATTTCTCATTGCCTGCAAAAACTAACATGAGCTCTCAGGAACTGCTGGAGTAAACCAGTAATGTCTTATGGTAGAAGACTGAGGTACAGAAAAAAAGATCAGGCTCTTTAGAAACAGTCCTTTTAAAGGGCTTTAAATTAATCATCTCCTTCTCCAAAGTAGGACATTGCCCTGAACAACAGAGCTGTGATATCTTTCGCTGTGAAATTCCTCTCATGATAGGCTGTGCACTAAAGGAAATTGCATGGCACCATCTCTCTCTCTGCTCCCCTCTCTCCCATACACGCACACAGACACAATTGCAGAGTTTACCACGTGAAATGAACTGGCCAGTATTCATCAAGGCCCTGGGATGTGCTTAAATCCTTCTTGTCAAGAGAAGATTGTGCTGAACTGAGCTTCAGAACAGATGTGAAGAAAAAAAGCACAAACCAGTGTTTTGCTTTGTTTGCCTCTACTTATGAATACTGTGCAATTATGTCAGTGAGTCCACCAGCAACCAAACCCTTCCTTTAGTGAGCCAAATATCTTCCCTTTTGTATCAGAAATACCCAGTTTTCAGTTCTTCTCTCTAATATTAGTGTCTTCTTATAGCACCCAAAGCTGTTATCCTAGAATTAGATCAAGTGCCAGAGCCACTTGGCTGTGAAGTGTTGATGAGCACATGTGTTGAGCACGTGTCACAGATGGCACCTTGAAGACCAGTGCCCTAGGAAACTGGCCAAACTGCTTTTTCTCACCTCCCTCTTACTTCCAGTCACAAATTCCAAATGCCTTTAGCAACAGTGGCAACAGGATCCTAGGAGTTGATGTTGTCTTTATTAGCCCAATTGGTTCTTCCCACCTATGATTTATCACAGAGTTCACCACAATTCTCCTGTCAGCAGAGAAACAGGACATGTGACATATGGAAGGAGCTCATTGTGGTGTATTGTAGTCTCATTTTTGTTACTGTCTTGTTTGCCAACAACCAATGGCCTTGATGTTTGCCACAAGCATATTGTAATTTCTGTGTGTGGTTGTCTTGGGGCACACTCAGCTCTCTGCGGTAAAATACCCTGTTCTTTTGTGTAATAATAACAAAATATTAACTTTGTTCCTTTTCAGGTTGCAATTCATTCAGTTGTTGAAAAGCTCTTCAGGAGCATTTGGAGTTTACCCAACAATAAAGCACCTGTTGCCATCAAATACTTTTTTGACTTTTTGGATGCCCAGGCTGAGAGCAAAAAAATTACTGATCCTGATGTGGTCCACATATGGAAAACCAACAGGTATGCCCATGGGATATGTGCAGGGGTGCATGTGCTTTCTGAAAATGTAGTTGCAAAGATGGAATGTGTCACGTGTGATCAGAAGAATGAGATTTTGGCATGTCTGGGAATCAGATGTGGTTTGGCTTTGTGGATAACAGTAGCTTTAGTGTATTGATTCAATACGACACAAACCACCGGAGCTTCCAGGCCTGTGCAGTCTGCACACCGACTTCACACTCAGAAAGAAGCAGCTGTGCATTGAGAGCATTGTTTGAAGCTGGGTGCCTGACAGATGTGCTTGCTCCGTAGCCTTTGTTCCCTGACCCCTTTTTTAACCTGAAGGAGCAGCCCAGGAATGTGCTTAGTTCCATGAGTGCAGTTGCAATTAAGAACCATTTTAAAGCAGTTGTGCTACTTGAGCGGTCGATTTTAAAGATGTTTGTTCTTTCTCTGTGTAGTCTTCCTCTTCGCTTCTGGGTGAACATACTGAAGAATCCCCAGTTTGTCTTTGATATTAAGAAGACTTCACACATAGATGGCTGTTTGTCTGTAATCGCACAAGCTTTCATGGATGCCTTTTCTCTCGCAGAACAGACACTGGGGAAGGTAACGCTGCCCCTCCAGTCTTCTACAAATTTCTCAACTGATGTCTTTTTCAACTATATAATGATTAAGATGATGAAGTCCTGGATCTGCTGATATTGGGGGCAGAATTGTCAGGGACCTAATTAAGCTGGGTTTCCATTCCTCGTTGCTGAGTCTCCTGAGCCTTTGAAGAATTCACCAGTAGACAGATACAGCTACTGTATCTAAGAATGCCTTATTTACAGTTATCTGCTACTTGTTTTCTCTGCAGTTCAGTTATGCAGTGTGTTTACACACTATGTGGCAGAAGGTGGAAATTGTAAGATTTTAATGAAGTTTTAATGTAGTTTTAAACAAGGGTCTTAGAAGTATTAACATTATTTGATAAGTAGTGCAAATTTTGTCTGCCACACACCAGTGTGCAGAAAACTCACACAATAAGCTAGTGGAAGCTGTAAGAATACTGAAAGACCTCTGAAGTTTGAAACCGTTCCTTTCACATGTAGTAGCTGCTCCCTTTTTACATGCAAAATTATTTGCTGGAGCAACAAGTTCAGAAATCATACATTCAAAAACTCTTTAGTACAGTGTCCAGAACTCTGGGGATCAGAAATACTTCATTTTTGCCCAGGGTATTTTCCTTTTCTTTGGATCAAAGCAGGAAGCATTTGTTCAGGCTCATACTACCAAGAAAAACAGGCTAGAGACTTTTTAGCGTAAAATAATTTATATAAAAATGGACTAATTTCCTATGTGATCTGATCCAACTGCTCATCTGTTCAAGGTAAATAGTAAATAATGTGTTTATTTATCTTGCCTTAGGAGTGAAGTATCATAAATTAAAGCTAATCACATCACTTCCTTGATGGAAAAACTTCAAATGAGCATGGTTGTTAGGTTTCTGTGTTAAACATCCACTGTTAAGTACTGTTGAAACAACATCTCCTGTTAGCTATTTGAAAAGGGGTGCTGAAACCTGATAAAGGTTTGCAATACAGTAAACATCTTGTGACTTTTTAGTACTAAAATTTATTTACTTTCATGATTTTTAGGCTTTTATCTTGAAACATCTTTCAGCTGTTTAGAAAACAAACATTTAAATTATTTCATCACACATTGCAAACAGTCGTGACAAGCTATCACATGGTTGTGTCATTTATTGCCCAGAACTTAAACATAAAACTACCAGCCCCCACTTTTACATTCTGAAAATAAGTTTTCCAGGCAGGGCTTTGGCTTCTATCACAAGCATCAGCACTTATTTCCTCGAATGAGCCTAAAGCTCACGGGTAGGCCAGTGCTCACCTGGATTGTTGAAGTCCTGGGGTGAAAAAAAAATCCCTTTGGCTGTGCATGTCTGGCAGTCAGCTCTCCATGCTCTCAAACCCCTGAGAGAAAGGAGTAGGGCTTTAGGGTAACCTCTGCCAGGACAGCATCTAACAAGACTCTGGTATGTTACTACTGGGTAACTTTCATTTCAGCAGTAGGCCCCAGGCCCTTTGGTTCAGCTTTCACAATCTTTCAGGTCTAGGGACCTGTAAGGAGGAAGTGAGAAAGAAAAATATGTCTGAGGGACAAAAGGTCATCACTCCTGATGTCAATAGAAATAATTACATGGCAGCTGTCATGAAACACAATACACTATTAGTGAGGTCCTGCCTGTGCATCTTTGTTTCATAACCTTGGTTCCTTGCATATAACCACAGCAAAGAAAAATGAGTCACACAGACACAATTAGATGCAATTAACTGTGTGGAGGTGGAACCTTAGGAAATCTGTGCTGTGAAAAGTGACAAGGCTTCAATTTTTTTCTTTGAAGGAAGCACCAACAAATAAACTTCTCTATGCTAAGGACATTCCACTCTACAAGAAGGAGGTGAAAGCGTACTACAAAGCCATCAGGGATCTGCCTCCACTGACCACTGCAGAGGTTGAAGAATTTCTAGCTCAGGAATCTAAGGTGTGGTTGAGAAGCAGCAACTTCATTTGCTTTCATATTAAGGGTTTTTTTTTAAATAAGTATCTGACCAGAACTGTTTTCTGTTTTAGAAACATGAAAATGAATTTAATGAGAAAGTGGCCTTGTTTGAAATCTACAAATACATAGTGAAATACTATGATGAGGTAAGTACATCTGCAGTTTCTGCTTAATCCTTAATGTGGGGCTTGACACAGTAACCAAGGGCTGGGCTGCTGTGCAAGCTGCTGGCTGCCACTCCACAGGCAGCCCCTCCATAGTGCAGCCAAGGCTGCTCCTTCTGCTGAGGCGTGAGGGGCCACCCTCTGAGGGGGCACAGGCCAAAGGTTTGTCAGTGCACCTTTACTGTCACTGCTGTATTGCACAGAGACAGTAGCAGTAAAATTCTTTCTGCAGTTTTGAGGAAGTTCCTATATAGTCTAGGCTTCTTGTGTTACTGTGTTTGCAGACTCTCTGCAAATGCCTGTCACAACTCCTGTGCATGCGCTCCATTTCCCTGGAGGTTCAGAAATCAGATTAGACTGTAGCACCAGGGTTCTCAGTTTAATAGTCAGTGCAAACACCTCAGTGGAGCACACAGCCTTGCAGCAAGAGGTGTCTGCTCCATTCCCATCATAGCCCTCTTAATGCTTTGCTCTAATAGTCTTTCTCTTAAAGAGAAGCAGCTATAGCTTCCAGTCCCTGCTATTACTAACAAAAGAAATCTTTTCTCAGCTGAAAGTACTTAGTCACAGGCTACCTCTAAGCTGCTTTCTAAGAAAATCCCTGTCCTCCACTTTGCATTATAGGATTCTCCACTCCATTTTGCTCAACATCCTTAACAGAGGCTGCGTGTGCCTGTGCAGAGACTCAGATAAGAGGCAGCTGGGGTGTGTTGCCTGAAGGCCTCCTTACACTTCCAGCAGGTTGTCTGGGTTTCCCAGCAACCAGGCCTTTCTCTCTTTCATCCTCAGCAGCACAGCACCAGCACTTGCTGTAGTCATCCAGCTCTCAGTCACCTGTTAGCTGGCTTACCACTTCTGATCTCTAACATCTCAAATTATCTGGATTCAGCATCAAATCTTCACCTCTTGAAACAAGCTTGGGATGACAGTCAGAGCGGCATCACCCTTTATTAAGCTCATTGAAATGGTTGATACAGGAGAATTCAGTGTACTTTCTAGTCTTAGTGCCCATTTTTGTTTTTTGAAGCTAGTACTGACTAAACTTAGCCCATCCTTAGAAGGGTATCTTCCCTCTGCTCTTCCCCCTCTGGCTTTTGACTGGGAGCAGCTAAACCTCTTTCATTGTTTACTGAGACCTGTCTCTGTGTAGTGGTGCCAGCAGAGGTTTCAGACAGCAGTAGTGCTCTATTCTATCACTTGGGCCAGAGCCAAGTAGGTGAGTTAGAGGAAAAGAGGCAGTTTATTGCCCTCAGCTTATAGGGCAGAGGAAGAGAAATAAAATATCATTTGCAAATCTTCTCTAGGGTAAAAACTGGAGCACTGCCCTTGCCTCACACTCTGAGAGATGAGCATGTGTTGGATTTGTTTTGGGTTTTTTTGCTTGGCTCAGTCATTCTTTCGTGGAAGTGTTGCAAATCCTGTGATCAGAATAACTTGAAAGGAAAACTACCAAAATAAAGTGTTAAAGTCAAAAAAGAATGTTTACAGATAGGCAGGCATTCAGATGGATTTTTCTGTGAATAGTTGTTAGAGTACAGAAAAGCAGGCTTTAAAAAATAGCAAGTAAAGTAAGCATTAAAAAAATTATTCTGTCTTTTGCTAATTGTTAACAGATTGTCAGCAAACTCGAGCGAGAACGGGGGTTTGAAGAAGTCCAGAAACAGCTCCAGCAAGTAAAAGCCTTATTTGATGAAAAGAAAAAATGCAAATGGCATTGAGCAGAGCACTGACTCACAGCGTCACTGTGGGGGATTTTAAATTAGCGCTACTGCTCCCAAAACTCTTTTGACTGACAATACGTACAGGGTTTGAAACGTTTGGACACTCTTCTCCACTCTGACCATTCCAAGTAATCTACGATTGGGAATGAAACATGGGCAGGGTTACAAAGTCACACAGGGGCATGTGAAAGTGAACCTAATGTTGGCAGGGTCAGCATTTTTAGGTACTTGGACACACATAACCCTTTGGTTCAAAAATACTGTCTAGTAAGCTTTTTGCTTACTTCAAAACAAGGTCATAGGAGATGTGCAAAATACACTGTAAGTTCAGAGTTGCCCACTTGAACTTGCAAGTTGCTTAGCTCTTTTTTTTTAAGAGAAAAAGCTGATGTTTCGCCACATCCTTTCAGTGGCTTGGCAAACTGTTAGGGTGAGCTCCAGCTTCAGAATACGGGTCAGCTGCAGTTTCTTTCCTTCCAGTCAAATGTTCACCAGTTCCTGTTCAGAAAAAAAAAAAAACCAAACACAACAAAAAACTCAACAACAACCTGGCACCAAAGTGGCGCTGAGGGTAAGTGTGTTTAGCAGAAAAAGTGGGTCTGAGGTTTGAAGGCTAAATGCCACATGGCAGGACTTATCTTCCTTAGGTTAGAAATTCCGTGTCCAAAGTGAAGCCAACCACTGAGGGAAAGAAATGAGGGGAGGCTTTTGGAGAAGGGCATTCAGCCACCATCAGTCTGTGTTTACATTTTTTACCTTTCCATCCTTAAATACGCTGTGAAACACTTGTGAGCAGCTTCACAGCTGAAACTGCACTGCATCAGAACACTGTTGTGATTTGATGAAGCAGCTGATGATGGCTGCACTTTGGTACACAAAACCTGGACTCAGGTGCATGATCGGCCCATGCTGCAGTGCTGACAATCCTGGCCAGCCTTGCCATGTGTGTACAAGGGCCTCACAGACCTAAAGCCAGCATGTGGGGGGGTCAGGTCAAAGGTTAGTTTAGTAATATGTAAGAACAGGAGGACTGGTGTAATCTCTGACTGTGTATGGGAAACTGATACAAATGGGCTGGGGTTGGGGTGGGGAGGGGTAACTGTCTGCCTTAGTCCGGCTGGGGTTTTTTGAGGCTTGGCCCTTTTGGAAGGAAGGTGTCCATTACATTTGCATTGGTGGCTGAAGTTGGCCCAGCTGGGAAGCAAGTGCATGGCTGTGCTGCTGGGATGAGGCTGCTGGGATGAGGCTGGTGCAGTGGCTACTGAGTAAAGCCATGGAGGAGCCGCTGTGGCTCTGGCTCTGCTATGGCACCAGCACAGCCCCATCCTCTGCTACAGAGCTAAATGCTTTGTCACCATGGACTCTGCTTCAGTCACAGGAGGCACGTTCTGAGGCTGTCATATGCCCTTAGATTTGAGGTAAGGCATTGATGACACGGAGATACATTTCCATACGTTTCTGGAGGGATCCACCATTGGAGGTGAGTGGTGTAGCACAGTGGCCCACAGGAGAGGGAAGAGCTGTCACCTGCCTTGGCAGTGGGAAAGGTGCCATGGGCTGTGAATGGCACAGATGGCCCATTTTGGTAGAGAAAGCCAGGTCTGGGGCTGTGAGCAGCCAGAGCCGGCTGTGCAGGGCTCCCAGGCAGCGGAGGGTGCCACAGTGCTGTGTTGGAGGAGCCCCACAGCTCAGGCCAGCAGTGCTAACGCTGTCTGCTCTGGTCACAACGGCAGCTGGCACCAGGCACAATCCCACGGCCGGCCAGTGCCAGCACACGCCAAGCACCTGTGGCAGAAGCAAGGTGGGCTGTTAATGTGGAGAAAAGCAAACACAAAAACACGGTCCTGCTGGTCTGCCCCCTCCCTACCATGTGATTGCACAAGTTGTTCCTCTTGCATACCAGAGAGGGCAGCCACCAACCAACCCATACTGTGATGGCTTTGTTGGCTTTTTTTTTAACTGAAGTCTTACACTTGCTATTAAGTTTACACTTTATACTTGATGGAATGTATGGCTTTGTTCAGGAAACTGCACTACAGTGTTGCAGTACTTTCAGCAGTTCTCTGCCTGGCACAATGTATTTTGATAAGTTCAATTTTAATTAGAAAAAAACCCACCCACCTCTAACCTATTTTACCCTCTGTCCTAAAGGAGTGGACCGTGGCTTGACTAGCACTTAAGCTTGGAATACCTGCACCTAAGGGCTTGATTTTTATCGTTCTTAATCTAACATTTTAAAGCAGCATCAAATAAATAGTAAAAGCACAGTAATTGATATTGAAGGAGAGGCATGAGCAGATTACACTTTCCAGTTAGTTCTCTTCCACTTCAGGTGTTTGCTGGCAGTGCATTCAAATGAACTGTGATAGTTTTGTTCAACAGTAACCTTCTGTACAGGCAGAAAAAACAACTCCAACATTTCTGCTTGAAAAGCTGTAAAATATAATCTGTTTGCGTGGGTCTGATCCTGTGAACTTCACTATATGTGTTTATATTGATGAGGAAATGAAAATCAGTCCTATTCTGTATTTGTACTACTGCTTGTTTGCTACAATAGCTTTAATGATTTCTAGAGATTAAGTATGTGTTGAAGCAGGCCCTGTAGCTTTACCTACAGCCTGGAATAGGATTATTGCCTTTTATTCAAGCCTCCTAAACAGTGTCACTCTGTTAGTAAACCATTTTTAAGTCATGCTGGGACTTTGTAACCCATCAAGTGGATCTCACGAAGTGATGTGAAGTATAATTAAGTGATTGTGGCTCTTCTGGTAGGTTTGGGTCAGCACATAAAACATTGGCACACCTTCCATATCTGCAATTTGCCATTACTGGTACACAGAAAAAAAGAACCACCTCTGACTATTATGGGTATTATGGCAACACAACAGTACTAATCGCATCCTCAGAAATGAAAAGCAAACTTCTCTTCAACTTACTTTCCCATGTTTACAGGCAAACTGCTATGGCAAACAGCGTGTTTTCTAACACTAGCTTACAGAGCATTATTTTGCAGTCATCTAGTTTGAAGTCAAATCTTACTAATGTGTAAAGTAATTCCTGTTGTACAGAAGTTAATCTGTTGTTTAAAATGAATGGTTTAAAAAAAGTGCAAATGACAAATACATGTTGGTGTTTGTATGGGTTTATCTAGAATAAAAGCATTTGGAGGTTAGTTTGATTGTGTACTTTTAAATGGTTACAAGAAAGCAAACACAGCTGGTAACAATGCAAGGTCATGCCAGGAATGGAGTGTAAGACATGGAGTAGCATCAGGTGAGAAATACTGCTGCAGCTCCAGCCCTGCAAGGCTCCAGGACAGAGCCATGTAGGTCAGCACAGCACACTTCCATCACACTGAAATGGGGAAGAATAGGAACAGGAAAGTACAATACAACATCTGATGATGCTGGGGAGGGGAGGCACTGGCCTAAACCCCAGCAGCTGCTGAGCAGTGACCTCCTGCAGAGTCTGAATGGAGGGGGATTCCCTGGGCTGGAGGATTCCCAGCTGCCCTCCCACCTGTGGGAAGCAGCAGCAGGCCAGGGACAGTCTGGTTGTGCAGTGCTTGCCACACCTCCACACAGCCTTCAGGATTTGGACTACAACTGCATCGCTTAAAGGCTCTGTTGGTGATGATACTTTTAAAAAGCTAAAAATGTTAAAAAGGATGATAACCCAATAATCCTTTCAGGAGAAGATGCTTCAGGAACACCTTATTCAGGAAATAAGCTTTCACACAAAAAGCCTGAGACCAACTGGGAAAGGCATCCCACAAACCAGGTGGGCCATCATTCTTCCTCCTGCTATTACCCTTTTTCTGCTCTCCAAGTCTTACCTGGTTTGTATAAACATCCCCTGCCCCCTGACATCAGAAAGCACCTTGCTGACACAGCCAGAGCTGGGGACAGAAACACGAGGCTGCCAACAGCTGCTCTTTGCAACCATTCCACGCTGGTAGACACTGGTGACCATCCCATTTGGCAAGGCTGCCTCAGGCTCAGAGAGTTACTTTGTGCAACTTCATCCTGCATGAGGCTGCAGAAATAGCTTCTTTTACTTCTAATAGCTACACTCTTTTCCTCAAAGAAGTTTTAACAAATTCCCCAAGAACGTGCAGCCCTGGTTTAGGAATGCTATTGCCCAGTTTAGTGCTCCCACTGACACACTCCAAACCATGCTCTGCTCTCCCACTGCCTTGACTCCCCTACCCTGGGGCAGGATGGAGAGGGGAATTGGAGGCAGAAAAGATAAAGACCATGGGCTGAGATAAGAACAACTTACTGGAAACAGCAATGAGGTAAGAAAATTATCTGTAACAACAACAATACTAAAGACAGAGGGTAGAAGGGAGGCAGATTCTCACGTGGTTGCTCACTGCATGGAGCCTGACATGCTACATGACCCAGAAGGATCCCCTTCCCCCGTTCCCAGAAAATGAGGTGGTGTAGAATAACCCCAGGTCCCAGCCATGGCCCCTCCTGGCTACTGCAAAAATTAACCCTGTCCTGGCTGGAACCAGGACAAATACTTACACACTCTGTGGAAAATGAAAACTGCAGCCTCTGGAGAGAAAAGTTGAGTCAATGCCAGTGTCATTCTTTTGCTATTCTGACAGTCTAACAGCAATACCCAGTAACCTATTACAAGAAATTGCACAGTGTATTCCCAGTGTCCCATACTTTTGCTCCAGTGTTTTGAAAACAAGAACAACAAAAGGCCAAATACAAACAAACAAAACCCAGATAAAAAAATTCCTACAAGTCTAGGAAAGTCATCATTATCAGGTAAAAAAATTAAATAATTGATGCTTCACAGATTTTTTTTACTGGACTGATTATGAACTGAAAAAACCCACTAAATAAATATATTCAACATGGAATAAATATTTTTGTTGTAGTTAACAAATTAGAGTAGGAACAAATACAGTCTTACATTTACATAGTGTGAAGGCAATTTGTTATACTAATCTCTGCTATATAAAAAAAAAATATTGCCTATTCCCACTATAAAAATACAAGAGGCACATTGTCAAGGGTAGTAAATAAAAGTTTTCGGAGCTTTTAAAATTTCATTTTATCCTTTTTATCTGCATGGGAACATCAAAATACCAACCTAGATGTGGACTACAGCATTGTTAATGATCAAAACTGCAACCCATAGTAGTATACATTAACTTTTACATTGAAGGAGTTAGACGATATTATCAAGTAAGTGTTAAAGGGTTTATAAAAAACTGTTTTAAATTTTTATATTAAATGTCAGTTTTACTTTAAACAACTCAAACCCTGAAAAATGTTTTTCAAAGTTTCTTGTGCTGAGATTATTTCATGTATTGACTCTGTGTGAAAGTAGAGAAAAAAACACACCTTATCAAGACGGAGTCTTGGCAATGGTTCACAGAATAACAGAATGGTTTGTGGTGGAAGGGATCAAAGAGCATCTGTTCCAATCCCCCGGCCATGGGCAGGCACACCTTCCACTAGTACAGGTTGCTCAAAGCCCCAGCCAACCTGGCCTTGAACACTTCCAGGAAAGGAGCATCCACAACGTCTCTGGACAACCTGTTCCAGTGCCTCACCACCCTCACAGTAAATTTCTTCCTAATATCTCAACCTGCCTTTTTTTCAGTTTAAAACCATTGCCCCTTGTCCTGACACACTCTGGACATAGAAAAAGTCCCTTTCCTTTTCATAGCCCCCTTTAGGTACTGGAAGAATCATGTCTCCCTGAAGCCTCCCCTGCCCTGCCAGCCACGCTGCTTTTAATGCAGTCCAGGATGTGGTTGGCCTTCTGGGCTGCGAACGCACACTGCTGGCTCACAGCAGCCTTTCATCCATGAGAACTCCCCAGTCCTCCACAGGGCTGCTCTCTGGCTTCTTTTCCGAGTCTGTATACTCACATCTGGGATTTTCCCAACCCAGATGCAGCACTCTTGCACTTGGACTTGTTGAACTTCATAAGGTCCGCATGGGCCCACTTTGGAAGCTTGTCCAGGTCCCTCTGGATGGCGTCCCTTCCTTCTGTTGCGTCAGCTGCAGAGCGCAGCTTCCTGTCACCAACCCTGCTGAGGCTGCACTCGATCTCACTGTCTGTGTCATCGATGAAGGTCCTGAAGAGCACCAGTCCCAAGACTGAGCTCTGAGGGACCCCACTCATCACCATCCACCACCTGGACATAGAGCCATGGACCACAACTCTGGCTGTGTCCATTCAGCCAATTCCTTATCCACAGAATAGCCCATCCATCAAATCCATGTCTCTTCAATCTGGAGATCAGCCTGTCGTGTAGGACCGTATCAAAGGCCTTACAGAAGTCTAAATTAGGACATTTGTTGGTCTTCCCCTGTCAACCGTTGCCATCACTCCATTGTAGAAGGCCACCAGGCTGGTCAGGCACAATTTGCCCATAGTAAAGTGATGGTGGCTGCCTTGGAGGCCCTCCTTGTCTTTTACTTGCCTCAGCACATCTTCTAGGAGGATCTGCTCCGTGATCATCCCAGACACAGAGGTGAGGCACACTGGTCTGTAGTTTCATCCTTTATCCCCTTTTTAGAAGTGGGAGCAATGTTTCCCTTTTTCCAGTCACTGAGGACTTCACCTGACTGCCATGACTTCTAAACACATCAACAACGTCAGCCAGTTCCCTCAGGACCCTGAGATGTACATAATCAGGTCCCACAGACTTGTGGCTATTCAGCTTCATCAAATCGTCCCAAACCTGCTCTTGGCTTACAGTGGGAGGGACTTCAGTCATCCCCCCCCACACCCAGAGGATTGGGGACTTGAGAAAAGTGGGAAGTCTAGTGGACCAGGAACAAAGTGTCTGCAATTGAATCCTAATATTGAGCCTATTACTGCAGCTATGCCAAATATCACCACACTGGTAACACAAATTCAGGGCGCAGCCCCCTCATGAATGGCAACCCTGGATATTCTTTTTATGATTCCCAGTGAGAAAAGGTACTTTTGTCCTTAGTCCAAGCAGTTAAACAAGTTGAGCCACAAAGGGGTAACTACGCAGAATATATTTTATGCTGTTCAGGCACATACAACCATGTTTTTGGCAAAATACGAAAAGCATGTCCAAAGGATAAGCTATTGAAAACTAACAGCATTTTATTTGGAGTCGTCACTTTGTGCTTCATCTTCTCCAGTGGTCTTATTTCTTGCTGAGTCCCTGTACCCCATTACCCGCTCTCTAGATGGTCCAAGATCTTCCAGCTGTTTTCTTTGTCTGGTTTCTAGTTCTTCCAACCGCTTGCCAAGCAGGGCAAGCTCTCTTTGATGCTGCTCCTCCTTGAAATTAAAAGGAAAAAAATGTGGCTCTATTACATTTTACACACTTAGAAGGGACCAAAATGAGCAATGCTTTCATTTTCTTTAAGGAAAATAAAAACTGTGAAGTCCAAAACCTCCTTATTTGTTAAATTTTACTCATCAGTGTTTTGTGGATATTGTTCTGCCATTCTTGATGAACAGAATCAGGAAGAAATACACTTGCAGCTGTTCCTCCTCTCAGATGAAGGAGCACACAAACCTGAGGTCTCAGTAACCACGAATCTGTAAAGTCAACCTGATCAGCCTCAGCCAGAGAGATTTTCACCCTCAGCAGCTCAGCATAAGACTCGTTTAACCACACAAGAAATCAAGCTTTGTAATAATGAAACCGTGGTGTGAGAACAACACTGTACTACTTCTTGCTCAGAAGGAGCCATTTAAAGCCTGTCAGGAGAAGGACAAAGTATGGAGAACTGCATTAAAACTGCCCGTTTGTTACATCCTGTAACACATCCTTTGTCTTTCAAGTACTCCTTCCTGTTGCAAGGAAGCGAACACATCTAGATAACTCCAAGTTTCTTACTTGGAGTTATCCAGATGTGAAATACACCTTCCTTAAGGCTAAGGTCAGTAAAAAAGGACTGTTCCTGTACCCTCTTTTGCTGTGTTATTTTCACAACTTGTAATATATCACCACCTGAAGAAGGGAGAAGGATGCTTCAGGCCCAGGAGGCAAGGCAGACGATGGCATTACACTGACTGGATTGAGTGACGGTATGTTAGGATTCAGAATTATACTGCGGAATTCATTGTGCCGACGTTGCAAGTCCTTTAGTCTCTTCTGGAGGCGAGCATATTCTTCAGCAGAAACATTCTGTCTAGGAAATAACAGATTTCTTATTGCTCAAAATTTTTGTTATCCCAACACAGCAGCATGGCTCTCCACAAGTGCTTTGCTGTTTAACATCCCCAGTTTCTACCTGTCCTTACACACCAGAAGAACTGGAAGGTAGAATATCTGTATACATTCTTTTGCCTACACGTCTGTCTAAATGTACCTCTACATATTTAGCTATCTGCTCTATTATAGATTAGAATTTACATAAAATAAATCAAGATTTTAATACTATTCACAGTAGTGAGTCAGAGAAGCCACATTAAATTAATTATTCAAATCAAGCCCTCCATAGGTGCTCAATGAAGAGAGAAAAACCAGGACTTCATCTTTCAACAAGGATGCCATGTCTGTTTCTCTTGCATATGAATTCTTTTCCACTTCCTTCTTTTAAAGGGATTCCTGCAACTGTGTCTATCAGGTATTTTTTCTTTTTCTTCTTGAAGAGACAGCCCTGCAGTTGTCTCATAAGCTCTCAGCTGCCCATCCTAAATAGACACTATTCAAAGAATTCTAGTGCTGTAAAAGCCATTAGACTGGACTCTGGTTACTAATCTAGGTAGCACGTGTCTTCAAAAATACTTCATATTCCTAAGTCATACCTTGGGCATATGTAATTTTTCAAGCTAAGAAAAAGCAAAGTTTATTACCTATTTAACACTTGATTTTCTTTTTCTAGTTCTTCCATCTTGGCTTCCAAAAGTTCTATTTTCTCACGCATCCTCCTCTGTTTATTGTCATTGAGAGTCTTTCTCTGTCAAACAGATGTTTCAAACAGCTAAGTAATACCTTGATAGATTAGATCCTGTAAAAATTAAATCTACATTACATGGTTTCAAGCTGTTACACTTTATAGGATTTTCCTTCCTTAAGGAGAGATGCTGTGTTGTTTGAAGGTGCTTATATTGCCATGCTGGGAAACAGAAGAGATGGGAAATAATCCATAGTTGTGAATGAAAGAGGCACAGCTGCCAGTCATTTGTTGGTCAGTGACCAGCTGTACTAACAAACATTAACTGTATCTGAGAATCACAACAGTCATCCTTTAAATGACCATGTGTAAATGAGTATAAGCATAACCAAAAAAGTATGCTTCCTCTTTTTTTTTTCTCTCTCCTGTTGATCTTAACTTTTCATGACCTTAATAGATACTGGTAGGTTAACCTATGCTCAACATATAACACAGCAAATTAATCTTGAGCTTTTAGAAACAATCTGCTTTTTCTTTCAAATTATTTCATAAAAAGTAAGCTTAGGAGAAGAAATAAAATTTTAATATTCCATCAAGGAAAAGTAGCATCATTTGTCTAGTATCTGAAACATCATCCTCCCTCATCAAGGGGGTCCACCTCTTAAATATCCATCACTGCACACATGTGTGTGCAAAGAAAGCCTCACAAAATCTTTGATGGCATTATAATAAAGTTGTTCGTTGTAATATTCTTTTGCATGTCACTTCAACCTATTTCTATGCTAATCTTGAAGAACCCAATATATTTAGTTATTATACACAGTAGACTGCAAATAAACTCTTAACACTGAAACAATTTTAGCTGGCCAACATAAAGTTGAACTTTACACAGGCTGGATCATTCAAAAAAGGAAGAGATAACATGCCTTTTTCTGAGCAACAGCAGCCCGACACAGCTTGTTCTTCATTTGTTTGTATTTCTCTTCATACTCTGCCATGTGCTGAGTAAGCATATGCTTCTCCTGCAGCCATTCCATACGTCGGTATTCTAATGTCCTTTGGAAAAATAGGTTAAAAGATTAAGAGGTTATACAAACAAAGCAGCGTGTTCAGTTAATGCCTTAAGGCTCTTAAAATAGATGCATCTTTTCACAACTCCTACTTTTATATGCTTAAAGAATCTGATTTAAATTTGATTATGTTAACAATCTAACTGTGACTATGACATTATCCTAGGTTTTGTTCAACCATGAGGCAAATTTTGAAAACTGATTCCAAGAAGCTAATTGTTGATGCCTTGTTGGATTGGCATGCTGTCAAACCACCCATAGAAAATTCCTCAATTCAGGTCAAACAATCACACTGGAACACAGAGTAGACGCCTATGCCAAACATCAGTTGTTAGAAGAGCTGACAACTACCTTCTCTGGGAGAGCAGGGTGTTGCCCTATGGGGTCTACTAAGTCTTTGTAACGGACTTGCTTAGGATGTGCTCCCAACCAGAACAAACACCAGCTCAACAGGAAGCTCCCACCAATACGGTTTCTAGACAACATTCCAGCTGAACACACACCACCAATGGCATATGTTATCTGTTTAGACCTTTGCATGGTTACAACATACTAAAATTAGGCTGTGTTCTCTAGCAGTGGATAGGAAAGGAGCCAGTTTCTCCATGCTCCCTTGTTTGTTTGGGCTATCTGCATTGCAGGTCAAAGCAGATGAGAACTAATGGCATATTTACTTACATTACTGTTAAAAATTAAAATAAAATGGTGAGATTCTATGCAGCAGATTTTAAGAAGGCCAAGGCTTGATTGGTATTAGTGCATCCACAGTGCTCCAGTCCTGGGCAGATGCAGTTTCCCTACAGGGACTCTGAATGCATCTCCATGAATTTCTCACCAAACCACCTCTCCCCTCCCCACAGCAGAAGTATTAGGCATTATCCACTCTCATATGGGAAACAGGGTCCTGGCTCACGTGTTACCTGTCACCGGCTCTTTTAGTTGACCCAGCATGGCTTGTACCTCACTCTTGACTGTAAATAATACTAGTACCCAGGAACCAAGGCACTTTGGACAAGCACTGCTTAGCAGTAAAAGGATTTCAGCTGAGGCAATGGTTAAAAATGCTTGAGGTTGGGTGTGGGGGTTTCTGGA
>VWZT01008915.1:476763-497150 GCA_013397055.1 Pachycephala philippinensis
GGTGTTACTTGTTTTGTTAAAATGCCACTAACATTGTTCCCAAAATGCTTAACAAGTGCCTGTTTGATCTCTGATCTCTATCAGTCTCATAGTTTGCCTTCAGCTCTTTTTCTCCTTTCACATGTTCATTTCCAGGCTTAAGATTGACACAGTCAGACATGCAGCTGCTTTGCCTACTTATGCTCAACGCTCAGCCGGCATTACTTTATTTATCTGAAACTTTTTATCTTGTGTTTTCTCATTTTTTGGTCCCTATTTCACTTCCTCTTGCTTTGGTGCAACTTAACTCTTTGGTGTTCAAGCTCATAAAAATTTACTGAGCTGAAGAAGGATGTCCTATCACTCACATATTCATAAAAAGAACGAAACATGTCCCAAGGCTCCCAGGGTAGCAATGGCACAAACCCGCAGGACTTACACAGAGGCTACAAAGCTGCTTCATTTCTGCAATATCAGCCTTAGTGCATCTCCCAGTACCTACATACTTATATAATGATCTCTGAGGACTGACAAGTTCCTTCCCAGGAAAACCTAGTCCTGACTGGTTTGTGATCCATAAATATGTAAATGACACTGACAATCTCATTCAAGTAACAGCAACCATCTCACACAACATGTGAATGTACCTCCCTAAAGCATTTAATGTGAAGTATTTAATGTGCTAGTGACATACTCTGCAGTCCAAATGCAGGAATACCTTCAAACGTTAAATTGAAAAGCAGTACCTAAACTAATGAAAACAGAGCAATTGCAGTACCAATTAGTAGCAAAAGAGATGTTAAAAAAAAAAAAAAGACACATGCCTTTTGGAGATTTTATACTTAACCTGGGACACTGACTTTTTAAAAAACCCACCACACAATAATCCAGTACAAGTTACACACATACTTGGTTACTAAGGTAGGAAATTCTGAAAAGCCACTTCAGACTGACAAATTAATCTTTAAATTCCAGGAAAGTGTTCATTTCTATATGAAATCTGAATAAGATTTGGCTTCCTTCCACATTTATTATCATATTTTGATGGTATGTGGTCAAGCTTGTGCAAAAAAAGGAAAGCGATTATTTTTAATTTTGATGAGAGGAACTAGAACATATCCTATAAGCTTTTACTTACCTCATATCAGCTAAAAGTATCTAGTGGGAAAGGAAAAGAAGTATATGCATATATACTGACTGGGACCCCGGAACCTTATTGAAGCATAATACAATGCTTGAAAGCTTTTTTCACCCTTACAGCTTAAACTCTCTTAGAAGAACTGTCTGAAACTCTAGATCCATTTATATCTACAGAAGTTTGACATTCACTTCAGTGTAAGTAGAATTTCATTTTATATAAGCAGTGTGTCTCACTAATCAATAATTAATTTTAACAGACACGAATAGAAACAAACTCCGGGTTTTAAAGCTGCCATGAGGAAAGCTTTTATACATACTATGCAACAGAATGTACAGCCATTTTACAACTGTCCAGTATTTCCTGTTCATTTTAACTTTCTGACTTTATTCAGAATCTACAGTCCATAGTTAAGTAATCCACGTGAAACACAAGCAACATGAAAAGTAAAGCCAAAAGAAAAAGATTACTTCTCTGTTTCCAGTTGAGCTTTCTCTGCCTGAGCCCTTGCATGTTGACATTCTAGTTTCGAGATCTCTATTATTTCCTTCAACTTGTGATTAGACTCCAGCAAATCATTTTCTGATTGAGAAAGTGAGGCAAGCTGGAGTTGCATATCATGTATTTGCTACCAAAAAAAAAAACCAACAAAATTTTCCATTTCAGAAGGTATGCAAATAACCAACAATTGATTTTGAGATACTGAGACAATGCAAAATGGAGACACCAACTGGCTTTAGCTTTTCATTAGACTTTTTTACTTGTTTCTTTTCACTCGACAGTTTCTCCAGAAGCTTTACAGTAAATCACTACAAGACAAAGGGTTTCTATTGTAGTTAAAATGAGAAAGGTAGGCAGGACTCTTCAGTCATTGAGTGTCCCCCAGAACTTCAGAAATGAAACGCTTCAGCCCCAGGGCTGAACAAGCTGTGGAGCTATCCAGGCTCCTGTGTCCTAACACCAATGTGTTGCAGCCAGCAGTGACTGTACCAACCAGTTCACAAAACAAGGAAGCACTGAAAAGTCCAGCCTCTGCAGCCAGCATATAGAAATGATCATTTCCCTTTCCTTTTCCGCCCCCAAAAGGACACTTAGATCCCCCAATTTCTGATTTCTGGAGGAAAATAATAATTGCCTCTAACTTCAAGTGCACACAGCTTGCAGAGTACTTTGATGCACAGCTATTGTTGTTACCAACTAAATAACATCACAGGCGAGCAGGAGTTAAAAAAATTGTTTTATTTTCAACTGCCATCAATTGACTCTGCAATAGAAATATAGCTCTTTACACTAGTTTGTTCATTTATGAAACATCTGTTAAACACTTGAAGAACCTCAGATGAGAGATGCAGTATAAATGCAAAGCATTACCTAGAAACAATTTATAAGTCTCCATGGCAACTGAATCTCCAGTTAAATAGTGCATAACCGTATTCAATATACCAGTCTATAAACATTCAGCTTTGAAATGCCTGGTACCCACAGAACACATGAAGCAAAAAGCTGTAATCCATTTATAGAGGTCCAGGAAAGCATGATTGATTTCTGAACACTTCTCCTTTTAAGTATCTGTAGTACACATTTCATCCCTCAGGGAAAAAAAAGCCTTAAAAATTCAATCTAATCTTCAAACACAGCACATGGTAACTACAGGAAGGAATGTATTTCTCTATAAAACATTACAACACAATAAAACCTTACCTGTTTCAGATTAGCATTTTCACGTTTCTTTTCTTCCAGCTCCTCTGTCTGCATAGCTTGCTGTTGAATTTTTAACCTAAAATTGTGTAAGACATCCTTATTTTTATCTAATCAAAATACAGATGTTATAAATTAGGAAAAATCAGCCTGACAAATAAATAGCATTATTTGAAAGGCTGATAAATATTTAACTAAAAAACTATTAAAAATACATTTCTATTCATTCTTAGAAATCACAGAGGAGTACGACTTTTGGAGTATGACTCACTTTATCATACTGACCTTCATACAAAAACTATAGAAATGCAAGTAAACTCACAACCATAATAACAAACTCAGAGACATCATATTAGGGTCTCAGCTTGCCAGGTGCTCCTATGGTGCCATTGTGGAAAGAGAAATGGTTTACTCTTAACACTGGGGCTATGCCAGAAGCCAGAGCTGAACCAGTTTTAACAAACGTGTATTGCTAAATTATTACTTCAGAATGGTCATTGAAAATAACATTTAAAGGTTCGGATGAAAAGTGTTATTCTTTTAAACAGCTCATTTCTGCACTGTTTTTTATATAGTGCAAAAGATAATTTTGTTTCATCTACTATAATGAACATTTCACAATGAAGATTTCTGTGTCTATGAATAGTAAGCTTTTATACTGTCTACTGTAAAGAAATTAAGGGGGGAAAATGAGAAATTTGTGCTGAGATTGGAAAAGCCACGCTACCGCAAACGCTGAAGTTCCTTTTTGCTAGATTCTTCTGCCATCTGCACAGCACGTAGTTTCTCTTCATACTGATCCTTTTCAGATTGTCTCCAAGAATCTTGTTCCAGTTTCATCTTCTCTAGATCAGCTAATCTGTTCTCGAGTTCTAACCTGAGACATTATTCAACATGTACATAAGAATCACTACAAAATGCCAGAAGTGTTCAGTTAAGAGTGACATTTTTTAAAGTAACACAAAACAGTCCTCTTTTAGAAGTCGAGGAGGAAATCAATAGACATACTTTTCATTCTGTAAGGCTGCAATACTGTCAAAAACTTCCTCTTTGGCAGCTTGCACTTTACGAATTAGCTCCCGATCCTTTTCTACTAAAAGCACTTTATGACGTTCAACAGCTGCATTAAGAATTTCCTTGTCGGACAGCAATCCTGCATTATACATTAAAAGAAGTTAAACATGTCGTTATTGATAAGAACCTGATGAAATCCTGTATTCAAATAACTTTATACATTCATAAAAGGGAATGAAAAATCTCACTTCAAATGACAGAATGAATGGGGGAAGGGGAAAAAAACAAAACACAAGAAAACCAGAAGAGATCTTTCTTAGTATAACAGTAATACTTCCAAAACTTTTGAAAAGTAACCATTACACTGGAATCATGGCCTACGAGAGTTTCTTACTTTAATATACAAAAGCAATTAAACAGTTGATGTTATTACAGATTTAAACTCTGGAGCAATTTATACTAAGCACTTGTGTCTGGATTTAAAATTTTTTAAAAATTGTTCCACGATAGCTATGGAAACGTCAAGCAAGAAAATTTTCTTTTTCTGGAGCAGTTTACAGTAAATAGTAACTGGTTATCAGTGAAACCAGTAACTGGGCTACAACAAATCTCACATTTTAATCCACCTATATTACCAAATGAGGCATTTCTAAAACTGACTCTATAGGCAGGGACGAATGATACAAATTAAAATCTTGTGATTAACACCTGTGTTCACCGGCAAATAAGCCAACATGCTCTAAACAGTGCCTCCTGGTTATTTAGCTAATTCAGTGATGCAAATGGAATTCCACAGTCATTTCAGGTTAACTTAGATCTTGTCTGTATTTAGTTTCATACTTCATAGGCCCCAACATTTTTAGTTTGCAATATACTGTAAGTATATTGTCAATACAGAAAACACCACTTTTTCGTTGCTCTTAGTGAGCTTAACATTAAAGCAAGTGGACAGAAACAATTATTTCAGGAAGACATAGGTACTATTTTGGGGCTGCGGCCAATCAGTAAGAGAACAGTTCTCTTTAGAGCTGTGTAGTGATTTAAACATAACTAGTACTAGAAAGTTTTGGCCTTTTCACTCTAGAAAGCTATTTCGAGTTGCCTACATAGTCAGCTGCTTCAGGTATCTTAGAACAATGGCTATTTCCTTCAAAGAATGAGCTAGGTACTGTATTTTGTTTCATGTGGCAGCCTTGTGGAATGGGTATTAATTCCACAGACACAGAATCAAAAAAAAAAACCCCAACCACTGAAGCCTTATAGTACATTAAGGTTTCAAGCAGAGTGTGAAAGACTCTAGAATTTAACAATAATAGAAAAAAATAACCATATGAAGTATATAATTTGAAACAGATTATGCTCAAGTTGTGTCACAAATGCACTAATTTACAGAAATGAAAAACTGCTGTCAACTGTTCTTCACCTAGTAGAGCAAGTGAAACACACAATTATTTCAAATACCAAATGAATTGTCAGATCTATGACCTAGACCAGAAGTAGAAGGTGAAGGCTGCTGGGGAGTGTTCAGAGAAAAAAATCATTGTATTATTCTAACTAGAAGTAAACAGATGAAACAATTACAAAATAATTTCATACTTTACCATCCATTTCACTTTGAATCTTGTTTCTCTCTCTTTCTATCTCACTCTTTGTTCTTGCTGCCTCCAGTTTGACATTTGTTATTTCCAACTTATGTGAATGTTTAAGTTCTTCGACCTGTGAATTAGAAAAAAACAACACCAAATTAACTATAATAAATTTATATACATTTACTTCACTTCCGACTAAAGATACCTCAGAGTCAAGCTAAAATAAAATTAAATTTAATCTCCATAAGTAAATCAAAACAGTGATATCCAAAGCCAGAATATCAACTACTTCCCCAAGTAATTTCAATTTGGTAACTACCTATAGTCCCCCTGGCCTCCTGCAGTGCTACATTACTTTCTCAAAATCCAGGTTTTCACAGTTTGAAAGTGCATTTTAAATCAAATACTTCTCTACAGACACATCAAATGGCCTCATAAAAGTAGGAGCTTTAAGAACATCAAATCAAAGAAAATTACTGCTTGCATGGAAACTTTCTATAGTTTAGGCATTTGAACACAGTAATTACATGGTCAATGAGAATTAAATATCTGGAGGAAAGCACTTATAATGAAAATCCATTCACAATGACAAATGTAATTACAACCTGCTAGCATATACAAGTGGCAAAAGGTTAAGAATGACACAGTAGCTTATTAAGTAACTACACGGAAGATTTAGGTGCTTATATACTAAGTTGATAACATTTCAGGGCAACTTGAAAAGATTTAAGGTGGCTTTTTTAAGGCAGAAAATCCAGAAGACAAACACATGCACCTGTGCTCAGGAGTAAGTTTGAGTGGGAGCAGAAGCAGGTGGAGGTTAGTATAGTAAAGCTTCTATTTTCCTCCCTTTGAGAAACACCACTGGAACATTCTATTTTGTCCTACTTCTGGAAGTGAGCAGAGAAGACCAGCTGATACAAAAGTAAAGACTGTAACAATCTTCTATATGTTCTGGGAGATTATTGAAAAATGTTTAACAGAAGTTTTCCCGTCCTATTTAGCATTCATGGGGGACAGGTATGGCATATTACATAAAGAGGCTTTAAATAGTGGCACAGCTATATCCTATTCCTAGGTAAAGTTGAACTTTTTTTAATGAATGACCAAAATTAAATACTTAGCATTCACAGATATGCAGTGTAAAAAGATCTCAAAAAAAAAAAGGAAAAAGCGTACAAACATAGAACAAAACCTCTAAGATCTGGTGCTAACCCAACAAAGTTACTCAGATATGTTTTAAGACAATGGTCTACTTAAAATGCCATGATGCAATTCTGTACTGAAATGTTTCTGTACAAGCTATGCTGGCATTAGCCCAAGGAAAAGGCTATGCTAATGTCACTACCCTGCTTCTAACATAACCTAAATCTCCAGAAGTAATTCCAATGCAGCTTGCTTCCTGTAGCTAACACAGCCCATTCAGAGGATACTTTTTAAGATCTCCAGAAGCCATAGCTCCATTACCAAAAAAAAAAAAAAANCTAAAGGCTGGCTGTTTTCATGAGCATTAAAAACATGAATATAAAGATACCTTTTCAAGTCTTGTTCTGTTCAGGAAAAAGATCTAGAAGATGGAATAATGAGAACATAGCCTCAATCTTTAGAGAGAGTTTTATGTATGACATTTCTCCTGTAAAGTCACACTGCCTTTCAACTGAAAACTGAGGGGAAAATTCCATACCTATTTTAAGTCACAGCAGAAGACATTGTTACTTTATTCTTGGTGCAAAATATAAACAGAAAAACGTAACAGGATGTGAAAAATGTATTTCAGATACCATAAAAGTACTTACTTTAGCAGCTAAGGAATTGACTTCTCGTTCAGATTTGTGAAGTTTGCTAGTTAAGAGAATGTTTTGCTCATGACTCATCCGCAGTTCTTTCTCAATTCGATCAACCTGTAGTTCAGCAGACTTCTTTTCTGCCTTGAATGAAGGAAGTATTTTTAAGATTTTTGGAACTGGGTTGCCTCTTGTTACTGATTTGAAATGTTTGATTGATCTTGGCTTTCAGATATTACTGACTCATTATAATATATAATATGATATATAAATATTCATCTTTGCTCAACCATATATTCCAATACAACAAGGGTCTTGAATTTTACTCAAAAGTCACAACTGTTTGTACTAACACCTCCTACACAGAATCATACACATTTTCAATCCTCCTTCATAAGGAGGTGGTGTAATCTGACTTGGTTAGGAGGCAGCAGGTGTGCTTACCAGTAAATTACAGGGCTGTAAACAGTGTAACTACAAATGCTGCTCAAAAAGGTGTCATGTGCTGGCCTATGCAGTTATACTGACGGAAGAATTAACATCATGGAGAGGAAATAAAATGCAATTACTGTATTATAGACTGAAGACCCTGATCTTTACTGAATATCAAAAAGGTAATCTAACATATAATTTCACCTTCCTTTTTCTGAACACTTCTATTTTCAGCAGAGCACTCTTTAGAGTTGTCTAAGAAGATTACAACACTTTTTAAGTTGATATTAGAGCATTTTGTAACTAAGGTATACAGCACTGACAATATTAAAAAAGAAAATGAACCATCTATCTGCATGCTACAACTGTGCGAAGAATCTAGATGAAAAGGCTCACTAGAGAGGCAGCAAGAACTGACAGAAGGTCTGAGGACCACAGATGAGGAATACAGTGGAATCCTGGGAAATGTACAACAGGCCAGAAATACCAAAGTTTCGTTAAGGGAGAGCAACAGCCAAGAGCTAAACAACTGCAGTAATGTGTTGGGCAAAGAAGAGGCACAGATAAGCAAAAAAGATGACAGACAAGGAAAGGATTAAAGAGAGGAGCATCATGTGACATTTTTGAAAAGAATAAAGAATTTACAGATTATTAACATATTGGTTTCTAACTCCAGCCAAGTGGCAAGTGCTGACATGACCTTGTTACTGACTACAAATACGGATATCACTCGCCTCTTTAGAAAGGAGATCATTCAACAGAATCTCTCAGTTGAGAGACTTTCCAAAGTTGAACTGGCAGTGCATGACTCCCAGTCAACTACAATTTGATTTTAAATCTGAAATGTACAAATTCAGATTTTGGAGTCAATGACAAAATTATCAGTGATTTCAGTGACAGTTCTGACAGGCCACGTGTTATTCTTACTGCACTCTACAGGGAGGCAAAATAATTTAAAAAAAAGTCTTACCTCTAGAGACCGCATCATGGTCTGCATCTCAGCTAACTGTCGTGCTTGTACTCTTTGAACATTTTCTGCTTGCACACCACAGTTGTGTCTTTCTGCTCTTAGTTCCTCTACTTCTACTTCTAAGGCTTTCAATTTCTGACACAGTTGTGCCTTTTCTCTAGAAAGTGCCTCCACACGTTTATTGTCCCTTGTGGGATCAATGCTAAGCAGCTGATTATGGAGTTCTTCCTTATCTTTATCCAGTCTTGCAATCTGATAGTTGTTAATCAGAAAAATAAAAAGCTCTTACATTGGTTATATGTCAGGCAGCAACAATTACAGCAGTTAATTCAGAAAACAGCAGCAGTGGACATTTAAAATATTAAGAAATTGAATTAGCATTTGTTTTCTTGCTCAGAATAGGAAATTCAAAGCAAGACCACCTGACTGCCTGTAACTAGTGGGGTCTTTTTGAGAACACTACAGAGTGCAATACCGATTGATGTCGTCATTACCAAGATGGATGATGGCATGGAGCCACTTTCAGCAAGCTTGACTGTGACACCAAACTGGGGGGAAAAGGTCAATCTGTTGGAAGGCAGAACTGCTATCCAGAAGAATCTGGACAGGCTGAAGGAATGGACTGACCTGGGTTCTCTTTAATAAGAAGAGCAAGTCATGCATCTGTAATAGAGTAACCCAATGCAACAGTACAGGCTGGTAGCAACTGTCTAGGAAGCATCTCCATGAAAAAGGATCTGGGGGTCCCAAGTGGACAACAAGCTGAACTTTAGTCAGCACAGTACCCTTGCAGCAAAAATGGCCAATTGAATCCTGGCAGATTGGCAGAAGGATAACTAGCCAGGGAAGTGATCCTTTGTTCCCCTTCCAGTACTGGTAAAGCTATATCCGGAGTTCGTGTCAAGTCCAGATGGCCACTAAGGCGTTCAGAGGGTTGGGGAACGTGACATATAGGGACAGGCTGAGAGAACTAAGCCTCAGCTCGGAGAAGAAGATGCACAGTGATGGGAGGAGAGGCAACAGGCACAATTTGGAATATGTGAAGTTCCAATTACATATTATGAAAAAAGTTTACCATGAAGATGGTTAAATACTGAAATAGTCTGGCCAGAAAAACTATGACATCTCCATCCTTGCAGATGTTCAAGACTTGGGTGAACGTGGTCCCAAGCAACCTGATCTCATTACACTTCAATATTTTAAGCAGGACTTTGGACTACAAAGAGTCTCTTCCAACTTACCTTATGATTCCACTATTTTATAGTTACAACAGAACTCAAATCTGCTAATAACTCCAGACGGCCAACATGACTGGGCCGCAACAGACAGTACACCAAAAAAACCACCAAAACCCAAACCAAAACCCAGTAACAACAAAAAAAAAAAATCCCCAACTCTCTCTTACACAGTAGTACAAAAGGTGCAAACTAATCTGGAGACTGTAATTAACAAACATATAAATACATAGATTGTTATGTTTCAAAACAAGTTACATGGATTGAATATCCTACTGAGGGCAAAAGAGCAAGAAAGAAAGGTATGTAAGCATTCTCTCCATATTTGGAGACTAGTCCAAACTCTGATCTGTGGCAGGCCTTTAAAAGTTTTGCCAGCATTCTCTATGAACAAACCTGATTTCTGCAGCAAAAGCCCTTCAAATGCCTTTTACGAGAAGATTCAATTGCATGATATGCCCAAGCCATCATTTAAGAATTAGGATGTTTTTATAGCCTCCTTGTGCTAATTGACATGGAATGTTAAAAAACCTTTGAGAGAAACCAGATCACACTGTGCCCTGGGCTCAAGGTAGTTTCATTCTGTGTAAGTCTGCTAATTAGCTGCAGGACTAGCACAAACTCAACAAGCCCATGAGAGAGGCAGGCTGTAAAGCAGCATGTGGGTTTAGCTCCAGGAAGGACAACTGTTCTGTTTTTAATGCACTGCATTTGCAAACTTGGATTGATTTTGAAAGTGATGATTGCTTTGATTTATGTCTGATGTTTGGAGTAATACATTCAAATCTGGCATCTTAGGATATATGCTTCCAGACAAATACTTAAATGGATATACAAATGACATCTGCAACTCATTTACAATGCTGTATATATTTAAAACAAACAAGCTGGCAATTTATTTAGCTACATACACTTTTGAAAGTCCAAAGAAATGAATGAATAGTTTCTTCAAGAGCTAATACAATTGAAATAAAGTTACCAAAGTTTTCAGTATCCTTTTGATTATCACCATCACAATCCAAACTAGGATCATGACAGGCACATTGCAAAATGCACCCTTATCTGCTGTTAACAATATCTTCCTCGGTAAGTTGCCACGTAAGTAATTTAAAGTCTAAACTTACATTGGCTACTCAGATAATTTATTAATTTCAAATCAGCATCATGTCTCAAATTCCATCACAAATGTGATTAAAAACAGCATTAGGAAACATACTGGCAGTCATTTACCAGAAAACAAGTTATTCTTACTTTTAATAGCAGAAATAATATTGCAACCCATCACTGAACAAATCTACAGAGGCAGCCTTAGGCTAAGTCACAGAAGTGCTTTGAGAATTCAGAGAATAGAAACAAACATTATGAAATGGTGTCAAACTGACAACCCTTCAAGTACCAACAGTTCCACAATGTTCAAGCAGCTTTGTCAGAGATACTTTCCAAGCTACTATAATGTTCTACGTACCTCAGCCTCATATTTTATTTTCTTCTCTTCTAAAATATGTGCATGTTCTTCCTTTTGATGTTCAAATTCTGATTTCAGAAAGGTAAGTTCGTAACGAAGTTTGTTATATAGTGTTCTGTATTTTTCTACTTCCTAAGTTAGGCCAAAAAAAAAATCAATTAAAAGTTTTCAAATTTATTTCTTTCAAATGTCCATGCAATGTTCCTATTGTTTCACAAGCTATCTTTGATGATCTGAATGCCGCCTCCTCCCTCTTGCATGATTTCAACCTTCCCTGCCTGGGACAACAGTACCAGACAAATAATGTCATACTTTGCTCCCCTTTCAGTTTTAATTTCCTAAGGTTTTAGGAACAACTATAAAGCAATGATCACTGCTCTAAATGAAACAGAATTTCAATACTTATGACTTACATTTTCTAGCTTCTGATAACGCTCTCTCATAGGAGACTCCAATTTCTCATATATTTTTGCTTTTAACAGTTCTAATTTTTGAGGAGTTAGCACCTTAAAACAGAAAAGTATCACAAATAATTAGTCATATTCAGTTATTTACACTGTGATAGGTCACACAGCCAAGAATAAAGTATTTCAAATATGATTTTAGGAATTCTACTTAATTTTCTAGGTTTTTCTAAAGGAATTTCAGTAATAGTTACAGAAGCAAAAAAACATACTAGTGAACTAAAAATATTCTGGGAAGACAACAGAAGCATTTAGAATGTCAGTATTTATCAGTAAAAGCAATACAAATTTCAGGCTGAATTGCCAGGAGATTTATTTCCTTTGTGGGGGATGGGGGAAGGAAGAGCAGTTTCACATTAAAGAATTAGTGTCTAGAAAAACTTAAACAGTAAGTGAACCAACCCCAAAAGATTAAAATGAGCAACACCAAACAATTATTTGCAAAACACATTAGATGTGTGTTCTCCAACAGATACACGGTACTGGTTTGCATGAAAAAATCATCAGGAAAGATTCCTTGCCTTAAGCTCCATTCTGTATGGTATTTTGTTAAAATTTCTTGGTATGGTTCACACAGCAAACTATCTACCAAGAAGCAGAGGTTAAAACAAAAAATTTCATCCACAACTGTGACATATTCTAATTTATTCTACTTTTCTTTCACTTATATGTACCCTGAAGTCCCTGGAAACTAGTTCTAGTTATGGTACTGAGGTGCATCTCCTCCATTCAGAATCTGGGATCCTTTGTTTAGAGGTTATATTTCTTTCCTAAGAACATGCATTAGTTTAAGGAAATTTTTTTAAGGACATTTCTTAATGTCCTGCATTAGTTTAAGGAAACAAGAAGTTACATAGAGTGTCATCCAAGTTATCTTAAATGTTGAGGAGTTTTTTATTTGAATTTTGTTTGGGATTTTTTAAGAAAAAGAAAGAAAGAAGAAAGCTGTCATCATGAAGATAAACAAATATGTATTTTTCTAGTCACTTATCCTAACAGGTTTAGGCACCTAAGTTACCCTCCAAGGCAGATGATTCTCCCCTTAACAGCAGAGCAAGCACAGATAGAGAATGAGGGTCTTGCACAGCACCTAACAACAGGATTTGGATGATTCAGTTAAATGAGGAAACCGTGATTTCAACCCATAGTCACTCTAGAGAAGAATCATTACTTGGACTGGGTGAATTTCAAGATATTTGAAATATATCCAAGCTGGGTATATATATGCTGCATTAAGAGAAAAATATGCATGGCCCTACTACAGGATAAAAATCCATACTTAGTCCTTCCATTAAATTATCTCACCTGCATCCTCACTTGTTCCAGCTCTTGTGTTTTACCCAGCAACTGATCTTGATATTCAGTAATAAGCTGCTGAAATTTGTCATGTGCAGTCTGTTTTTCAACTAACAACCGTTTCAGTTCATCTTGTGATTTGGTATAATCCTCTTGTAATCTGAAAGATAAAATACATACTTTATATTCACCTTTTAAAATTAGACCTTAAAGCTCAAAAGACCCACACATAGAAGCAAACATACAAACACCAAATAAGAGCAAAGCTATTAATAGTCTCTTCCTGTAATATATTGAAAAGCTATCCCATATTTACAAGCATAAAAAGTACTGCAGAAAAATCATCTGCAATATCTTAAGGTACTTTGAATTGTTTATTTTCTAATATGAGCGACGCTCAAATCTGTCCTTACACATAGAAATAGCTAACACACAAAAAAAATCTCTTCCAACACTTAGTTTCACCTTTTAAAAACTCAAAGAGAGAAACTTGTTTAAATTGATATACCTTAGATGTTCTGCCCTTACAGTTTGATAATTTGCTTTATGGTATTCACTTCGCATTTTTTCATCCATCAAAAGTTTCAGTATTTCTTGTGAATTAGCTGCATCACCATTTTCACCCACAGGAGGAAGGAGGCTGCCCAAACCATCCATTTTATGATGACTGTTCACGATGAGTATGGAGAAGATAAATGTATAACTAATCTACAAGACCATCCACTCCTTCTGCTGACATCTTAGAAGATCAAGACACCTGAACAAATACAAGGACATGTAATTAGCATTCAAGTACATTCACAGTTCAAAGGTTTCACACAATGCTTTTGCTTTAAGTACAGAAGAATCCTGGTTCTGCTGTAACTCAGGTTAGAAACCTTTACTGGAAATGCAACTCTTCTCTGCTCATGCAGCCTGCCCTGAGAAGTAATAGCCCTTTCAGGGACATAGAATACACTTAAACATGAAGGTCATTTGAGTCAATACAAAATAAGAACAAGCACTACTATCTGACAGATTACATGAAATGTTATTTTTACTTATGCTATACACTGAGATTTCAACTATGATGCCCTAATTATGCCTTGTTAATCAGAGTTCAAGCAGAGGCCACAGACAGCAGACACATGCAGCTTTTCTTACCACTTATTAAAGTCAAAGACTGTCACACTATCCTAACAGGTTGTATTACTCAATACACCACTATTTCAGCTGGAAGAAAAGCAGATAATTCTCTATTGAATTCCTATCAAGCCCTCTCTGGAGAAGACTTAAGGTGTCAGGGACAGCCTGGAAGACACCTGCCCACAGTTCAGTCCTGAAATATATAACTGATACATGTCACTTCCTTATTTTCAAAGCTTATCTTGTGGTTTCTTGTGACCTTTCCAGAAAGAGTTTTGCAAAATGTGATAATATCAGATTGGTGTGAAGAAAGCTGCAAATCAAGAGTTGCTGAGAAATGAGGAAGTATTCTAATATGCCCCATTAGTGCTTTTTGATATTTGAAGCTATAAGTATTAATCTGATCCTTACTGACACTTCTACAGGATCTGGGGGAGGGAGGACTGTAACTGAATTTTTGGGAAGTTACAAAGCTTTGAAACCAACTACTCTGCCATTTTAGCTTTTTGCATAGCTGGACTGATGTCTAAGAACTCCATGTCTGCAGTGTGCCAAGAGTACCTTTGTACAAAGTACAACTCCAACAGAAACAATGTTAAATCTCTACCACCACTACAAATACCTCACCTTCTTTATATGCACAGTTGTATGTACGTTTTCTACCATGGCACTCTTTCATGGATGTATCTGAAACACAATTTGATTTTATAAACCGCTGCACTATAAGCAAGATGAAAAATCTGTCTTCCACACAGGAAAATAACACCCATTACACTAAGACATGATAATGTCAAGAAAACTTAAATGTAAGACTTTCTTCCCCATTTTTTCTTCCTCCATTGCTAAAATGGGAAAAGGTCAGAGAAAAATCTACCACTTATAATGCTAGTCTAGGCAAAGCAACAACAGCAACTTCGCATTCTGCTTTACCCAAATTTGCTGAGAGAATGAAGAGGAAGAAATCACAATAAAGAACATTCTCCTCCATGACTGTCCCATATGCACAACCCATTTCAAACATTGATGACATAAGTTCTGAAGAACCTTCTAATCAATAAAATCTCTTTTTCACCCCTGAATTTTGTTAGCTGTTGAGAAACAAAGGACAACAGCAATTTTCAAACTCAATATAAAGACATTTTCAATTGTTAAACCAACAGCTGGATGAGGAGAACAGGTCAGTGATGCTAAGGACAATAAATCATGTGAGAGGACAGAGAGCTCTGGTACACAGAGAAAATTCAAGGCAGCACATCCCTAAGAATTTCTAAACATATCAACAGGGCTAACATGATCACTGTTAAAAACAAACAAAAAAACCCACACAAACAAAAAGAACAAACCAAACCAACAAAGCAAAACAAGAACAAAAAACCCCCCAACAATAACCAGGCAATAGGACTTCTCTCAATCTCAAGTCTTTGCTTTCATATGCTACAGATATTAAATGTAACTATCAAACTGTAAGCCAAAGCTCAGAATTAGGAACCCAGCATTTAAAGTCAGGTCTGAATCCTGCTGCTTACTTGAGCAAGAAGTATTTCTGAAGTGGCATACTGGATATAAAGTCAAAGACACCAGGAAAACACCACGTTTTCTGAGCATGTCAGCCAAAAGATAAGCTGAAACACAGCCTTTTGTACTCTCTATTCCAAGCTGCTGCAGGTGAGAAGTAGATTCTCTGCTCACAGCTTTTGCTACTATCAAAAAGTGCACAAATTACAAAGCAAGACACACACCTGGCCATGTATTCATATGCATGAAGATTTCATGAAAAAGATAAAAGGAGAAAAGAGAGGGAGATAATTGCAGCTGACAAAACAATGCTCCAGACTGCAAAAATCTAAGCTGTATTTAAGGAAACAAAACTATTTTGCCTTGCAGGGACATCTAGCGGCAAATGTCATGATTTGCATTCCTGGTGACAACTGAAACAAACAACAGAGATTTCATTACTTCATGAGAGCTCTTTCCTCGAAAACACAAAGAGCAAGTTGTAATGTTTAACCTATTCACATTCTTACAGGCAAAAAAGCTTTTTTTTGTTTTGGGGTTTTTTTCCCCACATCACAAAATAACTTCTGGCAGTAAACTGTCAACAGTCAACACCATTTAGGGATACAAATCCTGTAAGTATATTACCAACCAGAATCTCTTCTGTGCTAATGGCTAACAGTACTTGCTCACAATCAGTGAACAGACCTTAAATAATCTTCAAAATTACACAGACTACACCCACAATTTTTGAAAAATACTTTAAAAGAACACTATGTTCTTCCTCTCTTGGAGATGTGTTCAAGAAGTAGAGAAGCATAAAACATACTTTAAAGAAACTAAACCCACCACCATATCTAAACTTAATTCTACACCTACATATTCGCCAAATTTTATCAAGCTACCAAACTGCAAACTTGTATCAGTTGTCCCAAATTCATACTCTGGAACCTTAACATCATTTTCCACAGGTATAAATATAAAGGTATTGGTGCAGAGTCCTGAAACCTAGGAAATGCACACTCGGTAGGTAAAATGGCAATACTTACTGTAGAATAGTTACGTGAAGTAAATCAATTGCATTTCCAAGAATCATCTTTGTTTTGCCTTTCTTCTCCAATTATTTCTTCTTCTAAAGTGAGAAACATTGCTGAAGTTCCTACTACACGTTTCTCCTCTTTAGACCTGAGCATCATGAAAGGGCTTTTCTTTTGCAAGATTTTTCAGCTATATTATTTTAACTTTTTTTTGCTACAAGCTCTTAAAATAGTGAGAATACTTGCATTTAGAGAAAATATGATTATATAAATACAATTTTATTTCCTTATATTAATTTTATGGTATTTTGTTTACAACAGCAAGGCTTCCTTCTTGCTCACCTGGCATAACCAAATGACATGACTGCACTGTGTATTGGGAATTCCTGAGTGCCATACATAACTTACTCACGTCTCTCTTTTCCATACCACAGCCACACTTAAAACACTTAAATTTATCATGTTTGAACACTGTTTTAAAGAGTTAGATGATACAATAAATATGATTTTGCAACTACTGATGAAAAAACTAACAGTATTTAGCCTTGTGCCATGTTTTGCTCAAGCAGTAAAATTCTCAGGAAAATCTGTGGAAGTCAAAGAGCTTCTTCACACAATGTACAGTCTAATTCCTCCGCCTATTCCTAATTCCTCTGTCACAACTCCAGACCTCTTTATTTGCTCTTTTTTTTTTCCTAATTGAATTAACCAAGATCTTGTGAAGCAATGAACTATTTGCCTGAAAAAGTAAAAAACTCAAAGAAAGCAGAGGCTCATGAAAGCAACTCTTCAAACACCACCCCCTTCTCATCCCTGCTCAAGAGTCGACAGTAAGAGCAGATAATGAACTAACGAAAAAGGGTAATCCAGCACAAGAGCTCACTGTCACCAGGAACGGGAGGTTCCACTCCTCATTTCTTTATCCTCATTCCTGTGTTTGTCATTCATCAGACCCCTTCGCGAACTGTTTTAACTCAAGAAGCCAACACACTCAAACCAGCAGAAAACACTCAATAGTTTTTCTGTGAGGTCAGTGAGTCACAAGAGCTCATGGAAAAATCCAGCAAGCGACATCATCAGTGAAAGTGGGCAGCTGGTACGGACTAGGGGAAAGGAACAAAGAGCCAAGTAAACAGACAGGAGGAGGAGCAAGCCTCTCTCCTTTCAGGAGCAGAGAGCTGGCACAGCACGGAGCTCAGATGTTCACAAAATCACAGCCTTGATTCAGACAGCTACAATTCAGTGAAACAAACCCTATCTTAAACAGCTACGCAACACACTTATAAGAGATTAGACTTCCCATGAACACCGAGTGTGTAACAAAAAAACCCCAAACCACCTTCTACGTAATTTGAGAAATATGACAGAACACTGCATATTACTTTAACAGTCCGTATTCTACTCCTCTATCATCAGCAACTTGCAATAGCCAAGGTAATCACCTTAAAAAAAAAAAAAACCAAACACAAAAGTAGGGAGGCAAAACCAAAGAGAAACAGGAAAACCTTTGTTATAGAAAGCTCCATAACCTAGACACCGCTCAGATATTACTGTAGAGAATCCAATGAAAAAAACACTTAATAGTTCTGTCCACGTAAGTGCAGAAATTTTGGATAACATCTGTATTACAGCTGCATTACAGAAGACTTCAATCGTATGCAAGCTACTATCACTCCCTCCACAACACTGCTCAAAGTACAAATTTCAACAACTAGCTATATATTATTGCAGTGTCCATCCCTACACATGGCACACGGTACCACCCTTTCAGTTTCTGTCTTATACTACAGATCTGGTTACTAGTTAGGTGAAAAACAACAAACAAGATTCTGTCTTAGCTCAGGGCTAAAAATTGTGCTTTAGCCACATACAGTACCAAGTCAAACTGACAGCAGTTACTGATCAAACTGAATTTTGAATAGGAGCTACAGCTGGCAAATTGAGCTGTACTCAAGAGCAGCCAGTCTACATATGCCATGTGTGTTTTCCGCTGTTTTTTCACGGCAAGAAACCTTCAAGCACAGAAACTTTCGCTCACTAAAATCTCATTCAAAGTTCTACTCGGGAATACAAATGTCTGCTTTTGCACATATTTCTATAGTCCACAACCAAAACTCTTCTGCAAAATGACTTCCTTTCATATTGACTCAAAATTCGAGATGTTCAGGCAGGGCACAGCTTTCACGTTAGTATACGTATCCCACACCTTCTGTAGGCAGAAACATGATTTTATGTACACTCTACAGTCTGGGCGAAGATCGAGTGAGAGGCCAAGAGCCGCTTAAGTCACCGTGACCTTTTTACTGTTAATTTTTTTGACTTATGGACGTAGCAGCTCGGTCAGAGGAACAACACTAACACGGCTGACACACATCCAGAAGCCCAGGAGAATAATCATTATCCTCCCAGCGCACGTGGCTGAGGATCGCTGGTGGAAAGCAAAGCAGACAAGCGTAAACAGTTGACAGCCTGCAGCGAGCGGGCTCCTCCTGCCCTTGAACTGTGCCAGGCGATCCCGAACGCAGCAGGCCACAGAGGCCGCAGCCCGCTGTTCCCGGAGGCGGCACGGCGGGCACAGAGGAGCGCTGGGATCTCCCGTCCCGGCTGCGCGGTGACAACGGCCCGGGCCCGGGGGAGCGCGCGCGGGGCCCGAGCAGAGCCCCAGCGGCCTCCCCGCCCGTTCGCCAGGAGGTGCAGCCCCACGCACGCACAAGGGCCGCGGTCAGCCCGGCCCCGCTCGCAGCCCGGCCCCTCTCACACCCCGGCTCTCCCTCACAGCCCGGTCCTGCTCACACCCTGGCTCCCCCTGGCACAGCGGAACCCCCCCACAGCCCGGCCAAGCGTGGCTGCCGCCGACCCGAGCGATTTAAAAATGGCGCCTCTCACCTCCCGCCGGCGGCGCCGCCCGCCGGGGCCCGCGGCGCGCGGGGCACGCTGGGAGCGTTGCCGGGGAGACGGAGACGGGCGGGCTTGGTAATGGCGGGGTGAGCACTCAGAGCCCTCAGGGTGCCCGGCACACACAGAGGCGCTCTGCGCCCGGCCGCTACGAGTAGCTGCAATACTGTAAACACCATCTCCTCGTAAACATCCTCCTTTTCCCTCTAAAATTTCTTTGACTGAAGCAAGAGATTGAGCGTCCTGATCGGTATTGGCATTCCTCTAATAAAGCTAACGGCGCTTTAACAAGGATTAAAATTGTTTTCAATTAGTGTATTAGAAGGTGGGTATTGGTGATGACACACACACATACCCAAAGAAAAAGTGAAAAAAAAAAAAGCCCACCCCAAATGTCATTTGCCAGCAGCCGGAGATTACAGCTGAAGCCNTTACAGCTGCAGTCACTCCCCAGAGGTGGCTGCAAGCTAATGAAGTGTCTAAAGCATCAGTGATTTCCACAGCTACAATGGCGAGAGTTCAGTGCTTCACTGTCAGCCTGGCTGTGCAGACCGATGTCGCTGTGCGGGTTTGCATGGATGTTGCACTTGTTGCAATGTTAGAAGTGAGATATCAACCGTATTCCATCTATACCAATGTACACCTCTGGGGAAATAAATAACACCACAAGACTCTGCAATGAATTAAAACTTCATTTTTATTCAAAACAGGTTTTGATGAAAAAGGTGAAAATAAAAAGCCATAGATCTAAACGGCTCTAAAATGCAAAAAA
>VWZT01008915.1:497183-637686 GCA_013397055.1 Pachycephala philippinensis
AAAAAATCTTTCTAGAAAATATTATGAAGTTGCATTCTCACTTTCTGTATCGAATTTCCTTCGCCCCGCCCACTATCAGCTCTACAAATATTAATGCTAACTAAGGTCAAACAGAAGTTTTTCTCTGCTTCAGAGCTGCATTAACAGGAATGGTAGAATGGCACGGATTCTTTCTTTAGTTCTATTAGTGTCTGTTCATAGCAGGATTACACACAATCTGTTGGAAAACAATTCATTTACGTGAGAAACATGGCATCAAGAATCTAGATCAGTCAGTGTGAGCTCTGCAGGGGATATAGCAAAGAAACTACAAAATCTAAAATTATTTAGGTAACTAAAATCAACAGACAGGGCTGGGTGTCTCTTGCCAGCTAATTTATGGAATAATTATTGTGTAAGAATATCCAATGTGTAATCTTTTTCTAAGAGGATAACTCAAGATGATGGAAATTGTGTTACTTTTTGCCTCCATGTTTTTCACATTGATCAGAGAAGGGTTCTTGTTTCCTTCCAAGACCCACTGAGTCAGGCAATTCCAGTTACTCACTGATGGCCAGTGTTCCTGAAGTGTGGGTGGTAATGGGGCTCTGCTTTGTCACAGGGACCGTCCTACCTCTGCTCGCTTTAAAAGGAGAGCTGCTGTAGTGACTCAGATGGGCTTGACCTGGGAATCTTGCACAGTACCAGGAAAGAGAGAAAAAGCAAGAATCAAGATGGAGTTCAAGGGCACAAGGAGGAAATGGTTGAAGGAAGGAGGAATAGACAGCAGGGCCTATAGGAATAGAGGTGGGGCCAATGCACAGAGCAAAGAGAGAAAAGACAGTCAGTCGAGATGGATCTGGACAGCAAGAGGTAGAAACAGCTAGAAAAGTAGGACTTTAAATATTACAAGACAAATATGGGGGAAAAAATGAGGGAGAAGTAAATATGAAGCCACCTTGTTGGGGAGAGAAGGGAACCAGATACTGGGGTTGGTTTGTTTGCTTTATGTTTTAACTCAGTACCTAAAGGAAATATGTATAGCATCATTATAAAAAAAGGATTATCCCAACAGTGGCGAACTCCCCTTTTTGAAACATCTCTCGTAACATAGGCAGATTTCCTTGTAAAAGTAGAAATTTATGCAGCTACATATCTCAGTCGTTCATTTAAAAAAAAAAAAAAGTCTCTTTAAGGGACGCTTGAAGTTCACTGTGGCTTGAGTAAAAGCAAAGAGATTTCATTTAGAGATCTTGCAGGTTTTGATCAACAGTATTAGAAATTGTTTGTGACTCTTCAAATGTCATATTATATTAGTCCTGGGTAGATCAACCATTTCACAGAGCAGCAAGGTTCGCCCTCACACAAAGAAAGCAATGTATAAAGAGCTGTAACATATGTAGAGAAGCCCAGGAAAATATTTCAATGCATTTTGCACATACACTCTTTGGAGGACTATACTGTGTAAGTATGGTCAGAAAAAGTCTTGAGTTTGAAAGCTCATTTAGACTTCTTTGCTGCCTCAGTTGAGCAAGCTGAAAATAGTTGCTAGATTAGCTAAATCCTCAAGCTCCTGTAGCCCAATAACATAAGAGAAGGTTTTGTTGTTATGTACACATGCTGCTGGTCGTACCTGTAGTTTAATCCATGCTTAGTCTATGTCACCTTGACCTGAAGCCAACCTGGCAGGATAGAGGCCAAGTGGGGAATTAGTGTTGGGAGTACAAGCTCTGTTCAGCATCTGAGTCAGCAGATCCTGAAAGCATCCAAATAGTTTCACTGTCCCATACAATTGTGGCAGAGATGTCTGTGACTAAGTAGTGTGCTATTTGTGGTAGAGACTTGAAACCATACATTGTAGTGGGTACATAGCCTGAGAAAATTAATATTTTTTGCATTACAAAGTCAAAAGACGGAATTGCTTTTAAGTGCCATAGTGCTGCAATAAGAGTCTTGCTGATTTAAACTCGGAGGGGTTTTTTACCATTAAGCTCAGTAGGACCAAAATACAATTTTCAGCACAGAGGACGTCAGTGGATATAAAGCCTAAGGCAGTTTATTAAGCTATTACTCAGCCAAATGAGTTGCGTGGGACTGCTGACCACACAGGCATTGTGTTCTCTACTTTTCTGTTCAGCCTGGACATACAGTATCTCGTGCTGATCTTCTGTGTCTTTATCACCAAGTGTCTATGACTACAGAAGAAAAGGATGTTTTCCTGATGAGTACCAACTCATTAAAATGGTATTCAACAGAAAAACATAAAGAGAATTTGTTAGGCTACAAGGGTATTTTCCATGTATGTATATTGTTTTCATATATTACAGGTTTCAGTCCTGACAGTGCTTTTATTTCCATTGGATTGATTCCATTCTAGCCTCAATAACTAAAGAGTTTTTCCAAATTTACACACACAGATGGGTAGAACCACTCAGCAACTGAAGCGGTCATGACTACATCAAATGCAAGCTCAATTCCTAAAGTTTCTGTCAAAAGCATGTCTGTGCTTCTTTCAGAAGCTCAGCACTGGCCAGCTTCAAGCTTGTCCTAAGGTAGAGTATCATAGAATCATAGAATATGCTGACTTGGAAGACACTCATCAGGATCAAGTCCTATTCCTGGCCCTGCACAGGACAGCCCAAGAGTCACACCTTGTGCCTGAGAGGGTTGTCCAAACTCTCCTTGAACTCTTGTCAGGGTTGGTGCCATGACCACTTCCCTGGGGAGCCTGTTCCAGTGCCCAGCCACCGTCTGCATGAAAACAATCTTCCTGATACCCAACCTAAACCTTCCCTGACTGTCTTTCATGCCGTTACCTCAGGTCCTGTCGCTGGTCACAGGATTTAAGAGGTCAGTGCCTGCCCCTCCACTTCTCCTCAGGAGGAGGTTGTAACTGCAATGAGGTCTCTCCTCAGGTATTCTGCAGGCTGAACAGACCAGGAGACCTCAGCCACTCCTCATATGGCTTCCCCTTCAGACCCTCCACCATCCTCATGGCCCTCATTTGGATGCTCTCTAACAGTTTAATGTCTGTTTTATATTGTGGCACCCAGAACTGCCCCCAGCACTTGAGGTGAGGCTGCTCCAATGCAGAGCAGAGCAGGACAATCCCCTCCCTTGCCCAGCTGGCGATGCTGGGCCTGATGCCCCCCAGGACACCCCAGGATGTCCCTCCTGGCTGCCAGGGCACTGCTGGCTCATGTTCAGCTTGCCATCAACCAGGATCCCCAGGTCACTTTCCGCAGCGCTGCCTCTCGTTCCCCAGTCTATACACAGAACCAGGATTGCCCTGTCCCAGGTGCAGAATCTGACACCTGCCCTTCTTAAGCTTCATTTGGTTGGTGATTGCCCATCTCTAATTTGTCAGTGTCTCTCTGCAGGGCCCCTTTGCCCTTGAGGAAGTTGACAGCTCCTCCCAGTTAAGAGTCATTGGCCAACTTACTTAGTATTCCTTTGAGTCCTGCATCCAAGTTGTTAATTAAGTTGAAGAGAACTGGGCAGAGGATGGAGTCCTGCAGAACCTCATGAGAGGCTGTCCAGTAGTTCAGCCTTTCCGCTTTACTTCTCTCTGAATCTGATAGGCTACACATAAAAGGTGACATAGCATCGATCCACTAGGCAACTTCACAAAATGAATGAGTTGTCACCTAAGTCACAGTCCAAACAGGCACTGAGGAGGATACAGCATGAAAATTTCTCCTTTCAATTACATCAATGCAGTACCAGTTGCCAGGGCAGGCAGAACCTGCCGATTGACTGCTGCACCTTCTGCAGCAGCACAAGAGAGAAATAAGCACAGACATTCAGGAAGCATTTATCACTAAGTTTATAAACTGTTCTGCTAGCACTGCCTCAACCAGCTGGTTCAGAGCAGTCTGGGTGTTGCAAAATGAATTGCAGCACAATAGCAGATGAAGTCTTGGGTGCCTTCAGGTGGTTTCTGGCACAGTCACACAGCTTTGGTTCTGGGAGCTATTTGGGGCACCAACATGAAGCATTTTCAGAGTACACTGCTCTGGTATTTGAGGATTATTTGTCTCATCCAGTCATCGCTAACACTGCAGAGTGTCTGCTTCTTGGTGACATGTGACACTTCTCTTTCTGTGCTGTTAAACCAAACTGTTACATTTTACTCTCTGCGTTTCTAATTTCGGGTGTTAAAGCAGTTACCAGGGTGTGTTGTGCACTTTCCAAAGCCAGAGTTTTGAGCACTGAGAAAACTGATGATGAGTGAGGTGCATTGTTTTATGTCTGGTTTGTCTGGTTAGCAGGGATTATTCAGCCCATGCCAGAAATGAGCACTATCATTGGTGGTTGTGAGAGAACCTGCTGTTTGTGAATGGAGGTAGCCTTAATATAGAACAAGTTCCAGGAACTCATGTGAAACTCAGCATGACAAGACCTTGGAAAGTCTGCAGGTGACACAGGAGCCCCTGTATACCATTTCTTCAAATAGGAGAAAATAGGAAGTACAGTGTGATTGCAAAGCAATCTGTTATGGCACTGTTTCTGCTCTGTTCTTGGAATAAAAATAACATCATTCCCAATGGCTGCCAGTGCCAGCTGACAAGACCTCTGCTTTATGAAAAATAAATGCAAACATTTTGCTTTATGCCAGCTACATTAAGTTACATTTTTGGCACATGTGACCAAGGTTTCTGACAATAACATAAAAATACATCTTAAGTTTCTAATTCTAAGTTAAAAAAAAAATAATCCACAGTGAGTCCAGCTGCTTGGCACAATAGCACGACATTTGCATAGCAAATTTCACACAAGCTTTGGGTAAAAGCAATGATGATACCTAGTTTGATGTTTGCAGTTTTGCCATGTCACAACTGTAAGTGAAACTCAACAGGTTTTGGTCAAAACTGCAGCAGAGCAGAATGCTCAGATTTGCCAGTATATTAAAACTAGGCCTTGTGCTCAATGGGTTAACTTCATCACTGTCAACTGAATAATTTGTTACTGAGAAAGGAAAACTGATAGGGGTTTCAGTGATCAGACAAAAAGTTTAAGAGACAATATTCTTCATCAAATAACTGTAAATATTTTATTTTTAAAAATGTTAATGGCACCTTAGAGGCAGTCATGACTACACAACCAAATATACAAAAATTACATTTTTGTAGTTGCATCTTTCCACAGTGCTGCACAAAATGGAAATAATACGAGAAACATTGCAGGTCACACACAAAGACAATTAACTTTAGTCAATAAAAGCAGACAATTTTTGGTACACCTTGATACTACCAGACCCAGGTTCCCTGGGTAAAAAGGAAAGGTGGCTTTGTGCAAAACTTTTCAACAACAGTACAACTTAATATGCTAAACGTACAGCAAATCAACTGTACAAGACAGTGTGACTTGGCCTCATGCAGTCCTTATATACAGCATCATCTCTGTTGGCTTTTTCAGGGAAAATAAGCAATTTCATTGACTAAAATAAAACTTTTCTTAGTCTTTCACTGTTGCAATGTAAAATTGTCTGATACTTTGTGCAGGATTAGCATCAGAGAGACGATTCCAACTTTATCTGAAAACAAGCCCTTTAAAGTGAAGCCACATAATTAAAGGCCATGTTCTGGCATGATGGTGAATGAAGAAAGCAGATAAATATTTGCTTGATTAAAAAAAGTAGAGAAAAAATTTGCCTGATTGCTAGTCCTAGATGGACTTTCAGAAGGGATTAAATTCTGTTATCGAAATTAAAGTGTTTAATTACAATAATCTGCGTTTATCTTCTGTTGTATCATTGAATCCAGAAGTTAAATGTCTCTATCACAGTGGAAACAGACTTGGTTTCCCGAAACCAAAACAAACAAACAAGAAAATTGGCTCTTGTATCTTCTAAATGAACCATAAGCTTCTGTGTTTTCTTCTTCCTTTCCTGAATTTCTTGTTCAATGATTCTGATTTCAGAAAGCACTAGCTGTTATTATGCAGTTAACTTTGTATCAAATGTAAGCCTGAACTGATTCAATTTCAAATGTTGGAGTCCTTGTCTATTATGTTATTCAGTAGCTAATAATTAGCTGGCAACCCTTATGATTGCAAACCTGAAGCTTATGCTTACATTGGATTTGTCTTGCTTCAACTTCTGGTCAGTGAATCACGAATCTTTCCTACAGCAAATTGTCTTCACCTATTGAGTTTCTATTTCCCAGATAAGCAGTCCTGATTTGTTCAAAGAAAACCACTGGCTTTTAAATATCCTTCCTGGAGTGCAGACATCAGATCTATATTGACAAATGTCCTGCAGCAGAGGCACTGCATAACACAAACATTTTGATATTAAATTAAAATGCAGTCAAATTTTTTAATGCCTCTCTAAGAATTTAGAGCAAACAGACATCACAGGAGTGCAATAAAATGAGAAGTTGCATGAATGCATATCATGTAAAGCAGAAAGAAGGAGGAATTTAAACTGGGTCTTGTTTAGTCCTGCCAATCACTAATTGGATGTTCAACAATAATGGAGTTAAGAGTTGAAGCTAGCAGAGGGATCCATTAGACAAGTTTTAGAGGAAAACTCATTTAGTCCTGAATGCTGAAATAGGAGGAATCAGGAAAATTGTGCTAACTTCCATAAGAAGCTAAATCTCCAGAAACCTCTGAACAAAAAGCTGCCAAAAGCTTATAGAACAGGTATCAACAACTCATTGAAGGGCTTTTCCATCAGAGAACTACTACCAAAGTGAAGTGAAATAATTGCCTAGCAAGCAGCACCAAGCAGAAAAGACACTGTCTGGCAACTTTTTGTTGAGTGGGAGTGTTTTAGAGGCTCATGATGAGTAGGTGTAAGGAGTATCCTAAGAATGTCTGATGTGTTGTATGAGAACACAAAAGCAAATGGTATCCTGACAGAACACAGTTAATTGATTGAGAAGCTGAAGAGAGTTCTCATTAGGAGAATGGCAGTTCTTTGGGCTGGCCTAGGCATCCTTTCACGGGAAGCACAGCTCAGACTGAGCCAGATACTCACACTAATACGTAAAATACATAATCCCAGCACAAAGGGGGGAAGTGATGCTGATACTGACACTAATAGCAGAGGCATCAACCCTGGCTAGCTCAGGCACCAGCCTTGTCTTGATCCCGAGTACAGACACAACTAGCTAGCCTGTCTCACCACATCCTGGGGCCGTTTGTATCTGTTCCCTGTAGGAAAAAGCTAGGAAGAATTTTTCTACACTGAAGCTGCCCCAGCAGTCTGCAGAGAGTCTGCCTGAAGCCCAGTTTTAGGGGCAGCTCATGATTCACTGCAACAAAATGAAAAAGGCTCATCTCCCTTAAAATCCCTGCTTCATACTCATGGGACTTCTCTACCAGCCCTTTAAGTCTCTAGACGTGGAGAACCATCCACCCTCTTTCACCAGGTTTTTCTTCCAGTCTAGTGAGCTAACATGGCATATGGAAGACTTCACCACATACCAGTGTTAGCACAAGGTAGGAAATGGGAGGGCGAAGGCAGGATAGGAGGCCTCTCTCCCTGTCTGGTGGCCTTCCATATGGCAGAGCTCCTGGCACTGTAGTCTCAATCTGTGCAAAACTGTAGCAGTTTCACTCAAAAGCAGGCTTTTGCCCTTCACTTTACTTTTTTTATTATTTTCTTGATGCGTCACATCCTCCAGTGATTTAAATCCAGCAGAGAAAATAACCTAGAGAAGCGATGCACCCATTCACCAATTAGGTTGTTTTAATTTGCATGACTAACATTATCCAGCCTTTACAGCTTTTTCTGTGTCCTCTGCCAGATGTAAAGCCAATATGGAAATGCAAGACCTTCCTGTTTCCAATCTGGGCCCAGTCAGATTCTATCAAGACAGCAAGCAATCTTTTGTAGAGCCATCGATTTTAGATTCTACCCTCATTTTGCACTGAGGTCATAGTCCAGAATTGTAATAGGATGCCCTTGAAGCAGAAGCCTTCACATTCCCGGGTTGTACCACACCAACATCCTTTGTTATACAAGAAACCCTAACCTTTTTCCTGCCTGTCCTTGAGGCTACCTGATGTAACATTTCAACTACATAAACTACCACTGCGAGGATTATTTAAACATATAACCATGCAATAGGTAAAGGAGTTTTTCTTACGTAAACATTATTAACACACAGTATTCCTTTCTTGCACATCTACCCTTCTGAACCCATTTAATAAAATGCTGAACTATTTTCTCAAGAGGCCAATGCAGAAGTTGGCTGTGCAAGCTGAAGAGAAGAATGGAGATTGTAATATAGATGGCAAGAAAACAACATGGACAGTCACAGCATTCTTAGGATCAGAACCAGTTGTTGGTCTTGTTTGGGCTCTTGTTTGTTTAGTTTTGGTTTCCACTCCACTTCCCTCTGAAGATGAGGTAGGGCTGGGTTAGGATAACATGGGTGTGCCTGATCTGATCCATTTCCAGTGACTGCAAACCAGCACAGTCCTTCCTGATTCTCTGTTCAAAGATGTAGCACATATAAAGAATTCTTAAAATATTTGTAAGTATTTTATTTGAATTTTCTAAATGCTGAGTTATATCATTATTTATTAAGTTAATTCTGTCCTTTCTTCAGTTCCTGAAGCCACAAATAGTAACTATTCACTGTTTATCTGATTGTGGTAAAATGTCAAAGTTCTTCCTTGCCTTCCCCTCACCCACTCCCCTTCCTCAGAATAAAGTCTTCACAACTTCTACACCAACTATTGCACTTGATTAAAAAGAAATATACACATCAAGCTATGCCCTCCCTCCCTCCCATAATACCAGCATAGAAAATACTGCAACTGAAAATAGAATATGTCATGACAATTATTTTCACAGTTACTAACACTGAACATCAAATAATTGGAGACACTGTTTTTTCACTTAATGGAGAGTGGAGAAGAATTCTGGTTGTGGTGGTTTGTTTTGTGGTGTTTTTTGTTTATTTATTTTTAATAAAGATCTTGTTTTACATTGTGGCTGAAAGCCAAGCAGATTTCAGGGAAATTTTTTTTGCAGTTCTTAAATCAAGCAAAATTAATTCCAGTGGGAAAACAAACCCAACCCTGTCTCCTAGTAGTGGTACTGCATGTTAATACATTATTTTAAGGAATGTTTGTTGAGAGTGTCTACAGTTTGTATATTTACAGAAGTTTAACTCCCTGCTCTCCCTACGAAGCTGTTCCCTCATGTTTCTGCCACATTCTTTAATCTGACAGAAGAAAGAAATCCACTGTACCCAGGGTCCCACCACCTGTATGCTTTGCAGTCAGTTAGAACACCCCAACAATTCAGTGCTGACAAAGGCTAACCTCAGTGTTGCCTTTCCATGTACTTCTTTCCCCTTGCAGGTTGCAGGGCTTGAAACAAGTGAGTGCTTTGGTGTGCATGACAACTTACCTACCAGTTACTTGCTTCTTTACTTCTTTACAAAGTTTCCTGCGGATCTTATAATTCAATTCAGTCCATCTTTGGAAGTCTTGTGCCACATGTATGTGTTTCCCAAATGTGACAAGGAACAGTGCCAGGACAGAAAAACTGCTGACTGTTGTAAATAGTCACCACTGGTCTCATTTACAAACAATAAACTCTGTGCAAAAAGTTACTAGCAGAAGCATCAAGTTTTGTTAGTCCTGAGAACTCAAAATCCCATGTAATGATACCCATCAATTTAGAATCTAGAACTATCAATGCACATGACTGCATGGTTTGGCTTATCATTCTAGCTGGATTCAGAGAGAAAATTAACTTATCAGTCGAACAAGAGCTGATACACATTATGGCACTCCCTCCTGGTCACAGTGACTCTTTGCACTCCAGCCTAGTAAAAAGCACACCTGACACTTGCAGTTGTTGGGATCCCTCCCAGACCATCATACCATCTTTTGTGGGTATGGGTTTGGAAAGTGGAAAATCTTTTGGATTAAGGCAGAAGACTGACTTAAGTGAGCAGTTCATCACAGATACAGCCAGTTAGACAAAATCAGATTGAACAGGCAACTGACTGCCAACGAGTATACTTTTATATATTTACACCAGAATTTGTATACACACAGTGCTTAAAAAACAGGGAGGGGAAGAAAAGAGGGGGGAAAAAGAAAAGAAAAAAAGAAAAAAGAAAGAAACAGCCAGTCCAACAGCTTCATCTTGGTATAATCATCCTTTCTATAGCACAAATGATATGATCCCAGTTTTTACAAAATATTGCCAGCAGCGTCACTGCAAAAAAAGTGCAGATGATATGAAAACGGCTCTTCATCATAGGAGCAATGAACTTTGCAATAGTAGAAACGCACACTAAGATGACAGTCATGAAGGCCAGGATAACATTTATACACTTCCCCAGAAGCACTTTGGCATTAACTGTTTCAGACTGCTGTGCTTGCTGTTCTTGCTGATGGAGCTCCAGTTTGGAAACCCGGGTCTGGCATGATTCCAAGGCTTCCTGAAGACAGAAAACAACAATTAGGGCAGCCATATTTCCATTCAACATTTGTTCACATTTTAGCTGCAGAGCCATCCATCAGCTAGATTAGAAGTGTAATTTATTATAGAATGCTAAAATTTCAATGAGCCACCAACTTTTAAAAAAATAAATGCACATATGTGTCTGAATGAGTGTGTCACTGTTTGCTCAGGCATAATCAAGTCTAACAACACTGTCCAAAATGTAGGTTTTTTTCCATTTTCATGTTTGAGAAAAAGTATCCTAACTCTAATGTTCATGACAGATGTTTCCTATATATACTGTTGATATAAAGTACTAGTAAAGCTGTTGCCACAGCAACTATCACTGAATTAAAACAGCAACAAAATTAATTTCTTTGTATATTCCATAGAAAACATTAGGGTGGGCTTGCTGTGATACTAATTAAATCTACTTTGCAACATGTAGCACTTGGTTTACACTGCCTCTGTGGTCCACATTAATTTTTGCTCTCAAAGCCACCCATCCTTCAATGTTGGGCTTGAGTCATCTGTAAGATCTGGCCTTCTCCCTCTATCAGTGTGACAGCTCATCAATCCATACTCCAAGCGGACAGTGGAAAAACCTGTGGAGATGCTTTTATGAGATTCTCTCTCACATGATCTATTCCACTTCACAATTTGTTCTAAAGAAAGCAGACCTTCCTCTTCTGCTTGAGGATGGACTAAACGTGGTCTTTGAGTAAGATGCTTCCTAAAGACACTATCCCCATGCTTAAGCCCTCCCAAAGCAAGACAGAAAAATTTCCAACTGCTTCACTTATTTGCCAAAATGCCAGCTTTTTGCTGGAGTTGGGATTTGGGCACAACTGCGTAACATGGTGCAAAGCTGTAATTTCATGAGATTGATCAACTTGACATAATCTTTTACCACTGTGTGACAAGGAAAACCAATGCTCCAGCATCCCAACTTTCTTCCCCTCTCTCAAACTCCAGGTATTTTCGTTGCACTAGCAGGGTTGTTCACCTGATCACAGAGTAAGCTGTTTCAAACCAAACCTTTGTGTATGAACACCCAGAGAGTTACCAGCTTTCCCTTGCTGGGTCAGTTCTTTGTTGTTTCAGCTAGTTGAACTGGCTTACCAAGCGACTGGCCAGGCACCAAGCGCACCACAGAGAATATGGCACAGTGCCTTACACAAGACTGCTTCCTTTCACTGCTCTAGGAATTAGTAACAATGTAGAAGACAGCTCTCAATGGGTGGCACAAAGTCTGTTACGGTTCAGGCATGTTCTCCACTACACACTAATGAACTTTCCTGGTCCTTCTTCTCCTCTGACTGCAAGTTATCCTCAAATTGTCCTGTGGTGCTTTAGAGAAAGTCCAGCTGCAAAAGTCTGATACCTTCAGCTCTGCATTGAGAGGCTGAACACGTCTTTAAAACGATCTGCACATCCTTTAGCAACAGTTATGTTGTTACTCAAAATATCCAGAGCTTAAATTCTTATGCTCTATTTTAGCTAATTTTCCAAGCCCCCAAAGAGATAGGTTTAAACGGGCCCAACTGTACAGAGATAAAAGAAACAAGGTTGCATCAACATAGCACTTCAATTAGAAGTCTCTGACACCACTCCAGGATTCTGCTAATGAGTTAGGAAATATTTCACAGCCCTTCTGTTGGACAACTCAGGTTTCATTATGTTTTTATCCTCAAGATGCCTTCACAGAAAGAAGTCCTCTTTTCTTTAAATCTGTGAGAGACCTCTCTTCTTTAAACCTACAAAGGAACCTATGAAATGCTTAGATTCAGTACCATCCCTTTCCCACTCTGTTCCTAGGAGCTTCCTAACTCACAACATTTAGGGAAACGGTGATCATCCTGCTGCCTGCACTCTCTATGTTTAGAAATGTGAGCACAGGTGTATACAGGTCAGGTTTTAGGTTCTTTTTCCATCTGAACCAATATGAAGACAGTCTTTGAGCATTCTTCAGTTGTTCATGAATAGCTTTTTTCACCACTTGCTCAGACTTGGGGTAGAAATATTATACGTTATATAAGTGCTTGTATATACATATTCAAGTATCCACATAACTACATGCTGTCAGGACATACTTGTAGACATTATTACTGGCTTTTGACTGAAGTCAGACATGACTACAACTGATCACTAAGGTGAACACACCCCACAGCTTTGATTATAGAGGTTGTTGTGACCATGGCTTAAAACTCTTTAATTATAACTGGCAAATCTACAAGTCTATTTATAAATCAGCTCTCTTACGTTTTACCCTAAGCTCAATTTATAATAAACCATGCCAGTGATGAAACTACATATTGGAGAAAGTCTGAGCAAGAAGTTTGAGTCAGGACATTGTCAGAAGTGTTGTGTTACACAAAACAAGGAGACTCAATTCCTTCCTCCTCTGTGAAAGAAATTAAAACAGGCCTTTCTTCAACCACAAGTCTACCTAGGCTATATCATCAGTTCCAGCAGAAAAAATTCCTGAATCCAGAGAAACAAATGGAGACTGTCACTGATTCAATGTGCTGGGTTTTCACCTTAAAACAGACAAAACATGAGCTTAAATCTTTCCCCATATTCCTTATTTAAAAAGATGTAGAAAGATGCAAGCATTTCATGGTACAAGATTTCTACAAAACGTTAGAAGTTCACAATAAAGAAAATAAGTACCTGAACATCTCGTGATCGCTCGTAGGCCTGATACGCCACTTTCTCCTCTATGCTGGCTAGCTCCTGTTTCAAGTTTGCTGTCTCATGTTGATGAAGATCAGTAAGGTCATTTAACTGGTCTTCCAATCTTTCATATCTTATTAGGAAAAGAGGTCTAAATTTAGTGCCTGCTATTCAAGTAATGCCAAATCATGAAAATAATTGCACATTTTAAAAGGTAGTTTCTCAGCGTATGATGATTTAATCTGACTGGCATTACAAAGTACATACAGAAATCATTAAAAACTTTCCAAACTTTCCATAAACATTTATTTAGCAATCTGAAAGCCTTTTTTGAGTATTTCTTGCTGGCAGTAGGCGTTAAAAAGCAAATATTTTTACATCATTGGCAAATTATATGAACTATAAACAGTGCCTAAGGATATCCAACTCACATTTCTCACTCTTCATTTAGACAAGATATGGTTTCATAAGTAAGTTTGAGACAGTTAATAGCTCGCCAGTAATGACAGGAAAAATATGTTCTCTCTCAAATACAACTGCAAGGTTCTGCCATTTGTGTACAGTCTGTTCTGGCATGCCTCTGCATGATAAACCAGTTCAAGTCAATCATCAGGAAACTAGAATTTTTTTGGTGAGTTTGTCACTTGATTTAACACACAAACAGGCAAACACTGCAGTCAGCACAAAAATGATGGAGGCAAAATTGTCTAGAAATGGGTGCCAGGAGGCATGAAATTTTACTGGCAGTGAGCTGTCAGAAAAGGCCGCTCTGCCTTCTCCTGAAACCAAGTCATGAGTTCAGTAGGCCATTTTCATTGTTCTTTCCTCCCTATATTACCATGAGATATTAAGCCTTTCCTCATATTTCAAGAACTATAAGCAAGGGAAACATGAAATATTGCCCTTCATACCGAGATTTTGCCGACTGGCGTAGTAAAGACTTCAAGAATCGACTGCCACTTTAACAAGCCATAGGAAAAATGGGATATAGGTACAGCAGGTGCAAGCCCTCTGTAGAACATTTTGTCCACTTCTCACAGCGGATGATAAAGGAATTAATTGTCAAGCAACAAATGCAAGACAAAGTTGTGCTACAGCACTTAAAACTACATCTCACAGCTGCGTGTTACACCAGGATACTAGGTGACATTGCATCCACAAGGTAGCAATGTATATGAGAAGTATTTGGACAAGGTACTCAGGAGTCAAGGGTACACTTATCAGCTGTAAGTCAGTTCTGCTACACCACAGACTGATTAGCTTTTTTGAGTCACACTTGATGAGAATCCTTCCACCAGTTACAAAACCATTGGCATCTCCTATATGCAGTATTCACGTAATTCACATAACAAGTATGACAGAGGAGAGTTTTCTGATCAGCCTTTGACAAAAGGCAAAGGACATTACACTATTTGATAGGAAATGTTAATATTCTATGTGTATTATATTTTCAGTCATTGGAAGGAATTAAACATGTTGGTACCAGACATTGACTGGAATTAATTTTTCCTCATGCTTCTGAAATCTCTCTCTCACACACACACACATTTACACTTTCCAAATAGTTTCTATACCCATTCAAAGGTAATTTCAAGAGAACAGTTAAAAAAAATACCTATATCTTTCCTCTTGTAGCATCTGAGAAATAAAGCCATAGTCTCTTTTAAACTGGGTTTTTAAATTCTCAATATCATCAGCTAATTGGGACTGTGTCTCCTTGATTTCCCTTAGTTCCTCCAAAATCATGGAAAGCTTTCCTTGGCTGTCCAGGGTACTTGCCACAGCAGGACTAAAGGAAGTATTCCCATTGCTGTCTGCTGATCCAGAAGTCCCACTTGAGCATTCATCATCACTAACATATTTTGGTTTGGCAACAATGGTGGCACTGCCCCCATAGGTTCTAGAACTCGTTTCTGGCCGAAATTCATCCAAGGTATTTTTGAGATGAGCAATGTTGTCTGCACTACCAAATTTGTTTCGGATCAGGTTGGCAAACTCTCTAGACTTGCTGAAAACAAAGACAGGTGGTGTCAAAGATACACCCGGCACACCCGACTTGCTGCTCTCTGTTCCATGCCCAGTGGTACGAGACTTTCCATGTTGAACATCTTTCAAGTTATCTTTGGAAGTATCCTTGGTAGCTTTGGAAGATCCATTTTGTTCAATATCCTTGAGCTTTTTGTGATACTGTTCCAATTTCTTCTGCAGCTGGGCAATGGAGTGGGCAGATTTCTGGTTCTTTTTCTCAAAGACTTGCTTAATGCGCCCAGCCTGTTGCTTGTCTGCACTGTTAACCAGTTTCAAATACTCAGCCACGTTTCCATCTCGAGCTGTTTGTTCAACCTTGATTTGCTCTGTAACCTTGAGGATTTTCTGTTTCAAACTATCTGCATTGAGTTTGACTTTGTGAAACTCTAGGACCCCATCTGGTACATCAAAGTTCAGGTTGGTATCAGAACCTCCACGGCGGATGTTAAGTGGTAAACTCAGGGTATTCATGTCATGTCTTTCCACCTGAGAGAAAATAAAATGAGGTAAATGGAATTTGAATTCTATTTTTCAAAATCAAACATCCAGTTTCCTTTTACATATGTAATTATATCAAGTACACAGTATAAAGTAGCTTATATTAGCAAAGCATAATTAACTTTTCTTTGAAATTAAGCAGCATTTTTCTTGACTTCCACAGGTTAATAAACAGTTGAACGAACTTCTTGTCTCTCTTAAAATAGAGTAAAGATGAATTAGAGAGAAAACTATTCAAGTATACAGCTTTTCAGAATCACTTACAGTTTTCCACAAAATAACACCTAGTTAGGAAAGGTTCCTAAGTATATTGTTTATTATTAAGAGTTTCAAAGAGACCATGGCCAATAATCACTCAGTTTTTTCTCTTAGAAGTGGTCAAACATCAATGGAGATGTAAGCAGATTTTTCCCTCTACAGCAGTGCCATATTGCTCAGTATGTTTTCCCAGGTTTAACGCCTTTTTTGATACATCCCTTTCAAAATCCTCCCACAATTCAAATTTTTTGCAAAACTAGCTGAAAGCTCTTGGAAATTTAGTGTATGCTGCAAACTGGAAGCAACTGCTGTTTTTCAAAGCAGAGAGCATAAAGAACTGGCCTGTATTTGACTTTCCAGCTTGATGAAGGCACTCAACAACTTGATCTGCTCTGCTAATTCTGTTTTAATAGGAGGCTCACTGAGTGGGATTTACAGAAAGAAACTCAGGACAGAAAACTGCATTCAGTTAAGTATAGGATCTGTACACCTTAAATGCTCTCTGGAAGCACAACATAAACAATTAGGCAACTCAGTCACAACACTGACATGCAACAGATCATTCATCTTTCTCAAAAGAAGGGCAAGATAGTCTGATACAAAACATTAAAAAGTGTTTCCTTATACTAAGTCAAAGTTATGGGGGAGGCATGAGAAGAATGATCTAAACAAAATACCTTCATCCCTATTACCATCTTGGTTTAGCCTGTGTGACAAAGAAAGTGCATTTCATTGCAGCTGCCACAATGTCATGTCTACAGAGACTGCTTAACAAATGCTCTAGCCATAATGGGTTTTCAGAGCCTTAGTACCAGAGGGAACCAATTCAATTGCTCAGGCAAGACCATTGCAGAGACAAGGCAGAAGCTATATTAAAGTATCTCTTAGAGATGCATTTGTGAAATGCTTTAACAACTGGTTGCTTCAAAATGACTGAGATACTATGTTAAAAGTTTGATTTCCAACTACAGTGTTTATTATTATGTACAATACTGAAGATCATGCAGTCAGACCTATGTGTACATGTCCAGTGATCACCTTACAATCTTTTTCTTGAGTAAAAAAGCATAAGCTCATCATTAAGTATTGTAAGGTTTGTTTTCCCATTCTTGTACAGTTTTGGCAGGTTTCCTGGAAATTCACTCAAGGATCCTTGTATTGTCCTCAAAATACAAGCTCAGTAATCAGATAAAGTGTTCTACTGTTAATAACATGCATTGTGCACAGCTTGATCAGAACTACTCTGTTCTTACCATGTTGGGGTATAAACACAGAGGGGGTAATGCACCTATAAATCTGGATCTGACCATCTCAGAGACAAGATCATCTCTACTACTTTATATTATTTTCCTTACAGAAAATAGTCTAAAAATAATAATTGGATACAAGCCCAAACCAGATCCCTTCTCCGTTAGGTCCTCTCCAAATGCTCAGTATAAAACAAGAGTTTCTTGAAACAACCTAAGACATTTTTTAATAAGCTTTGGCACAAAATTATACTGTAATTAGTCACAGAATTGTATACACACACAAAACAGATCCATCACTGATGTCACTCAGGACAAGCTGTACATAACTTCCAAGAATGGGTGGGTCTATATCTAACCTTTACACAGCAGTAAGTGTTTACTTCCTTAGTAAAAAATAGTCTAAAATTGTATTGTAATAATTGGATACAAGCCTGAACCAGATCCCTTCTCCCTTACATCCTCTCCCTCACTGGAGTCTCTATTGGTCAGCCTTCTCTGCCTTCCTGAAACTTCAAGGTCACAAAAGCAATAGAGATAAAAAGAACAATAACATTGAAGGAATACATCTACTGAATGCTGCCGTGCTTTTGGACATGAGGAAATCTGTTAGCGTGTGGCAAATCTGCTCGTGACATGAATATAACCAATCATAGGGTCAATTCAAATTCAGTAAGTTTAGAAAAGAATTGTGTTTAAATTCCCAAAGCACTGCTAGCAGTAGGTTTTTTTACGTACTGGACTGAGAGCTCACTAAGGGTACAAAAGATTCATATCCAACATATTTTTCTGCCTGGTTGTATTTGGACAAAATGGCAGGTGTCCTCTGCCGTCATGTCAAGGAACAGAGGCTCTTGAAATCCTCTGCTGATGTACTACACCTTTTTGGGGGGGGGAATGTGGAGTGTGGGGTGGAGTTATTTCTTTTTTTGATGGGGGGCTGGCTGGTTGGGTTTTGTGGGTTTCAGGGGTTTTTGGGTTTTTGGTTTGGTTATTTTAAATCAGAAGCAAGCAGACAGTGGGGGAGTCAGGTATGTCGAGACAAGTAGCCTCTCACCTTTCTTCTACCTTGATGACGTAGAAGAGTCTTGCAAAGATCTATTTGTGATTGCTTTATAGCTCAGCACTAATGCTATCCCAAGACATCAGACTTCCATCTTCAAATCCTACCCCAAATCCTTCTTGCTGCAAGTCTCATCCTGTGAAGAGAAGAATTAGCTTCACTTCCTGCTGTATCGAATGCCTCTTTCTTTATGCTGAGCACAAGACTGCCAGTAGGAGTCTTGAGATGCTTCCTCATCCCTGCAGGGACTAGTGCCCTCTCCTGGGATGCAGGCTGAAATCCTCCCAGTGCAGGAGACTGAATGCACTTCTCCTTCAAACTGCGGGAGTGCTCTTCCACCTATGCTACAGGAAGAAATGATGAATGCCATCCATGCCATTGTTCCTTCTGCGACTCCTGGGTCACCAGCATCTGACAAGGCCACCAAGCTGTTAATAATAAAGAAGTTGCTGAGAGATTGTTTTTTTATTTTTATTTTATTGAGATTTTCATTTTAGTTGCCAAGAGAAAAATATATTTACATACAGTAGTAGCCCCAATAGTTAAAATGGATCAGCCATCTTTTTAAAAGTGAGAAGCACTTTAAGAAAAAAGAATCATCATACATCTCTCCTATTATGGTAATTAATAAGGAGCTGGGCATTAGCAGTAGATGAGAAGCAGCAGTCCTGAGACGTGGTACAAGACAAAGCACTAGCCCACAGTCTGAAGAAATACTGGAGACATGCCCTTGATCTGTCTTCTAGGGGAAAAAAAAGGAAAAAACCAATTTGCATATGGTACTGGGATAGCCAAAACTGATGTTAGCCTGAAAAAAGAAATCTGGGGCTTGGAGAGAGACCACTGCACTTTATGGAGCAGTTCACATATGCACTTTGCTACAAACCCAGTTGAGAACTAATGGTAATGTTTGTGCTGCTGAAATATGAGCTTTTAAGAACAGTGATTTAGGAGTAAAGCAATTCAGGCTCCCTGCCTGCATCAGAGCCTGGCACCACAGATGACTAGATAGGTAACTCTCAGAGATAGAGCCCCAATCTCCATTTTTCCAAGAAGCCAAGCAGATCTTTGGCTGCATGACCATGCTATTCATGCAACCCATCCCAAGCCAAAGTCCTTCAAAAGGGGCAGTGAAATCACTGCTTGGTGCAATGAACACAGTACACTGCTAGGAACCTGTCACTGCACGTGAATTGTCAGGTTTACTTTTTGTCTTAAATGTAAAGTGAAGGGCTGGGTAATAGGCAGCCTGCCATTCATAAAGAAGCATTCAGAGCACAAGAGTGATTTGAAAACCCAATCACGGAAGCAAGATAGGGATTTCCTTGGCATCATAATGATGCACATGTTTCTTCACTTACTGTCTGCAAAAGCAGCACAAAAGTCAGACTTGCAGGCCATGTTATCAATGAGTCCAGAGCACAAAAGGACCCGTGTGCCCCAATGCCACAGGCAAGACTGTTGGAAAGGGATTCCATATGGACAGGATCTGCTGAACAGGTGAGAATATCATGTTTAATGGCCTGTAGAGATTGGTCATTGTATCCTCTGGTTGGAAAATATAAAGCAGACCTAGAAGGTTATTTCTTCCCCAAAGATCCTGGGTGGGATCCATCTGGGAGAAAAAAATCCACCCTCGTGCAACCCACATCCCATGGCTGCCCACATGAATCGCTTCCTGTGTTCCACTGACTGTGTCGATGGCTCTCCACTCACAAGTGAGAGATAAGCCACCTATATCTAGGTATCAGACTCTGCTCTTTAGGTCATACATTTCTTTTATGCTCTTTTAAAAAGTACCTTTAAAAAGCACAGAGGAAAAAAAAGCATTTACAAGACACATGCATATATGCATCAGGCTCCAGAAAGCCCACACCTTTGGGTTGCCTCACTGACAGAAACAAGCCATGAAGACACAAAATGATCTCCTTATTTAAATAGGCTCAGTTTACAGGTGTTTCATTCTTTTTCTTTCTCCGAACAACCTCATTACCATCACCAGTCATAGCTGTGCAAGCTAAACAAAAGCTTATGATGACAACTTAAGTCTATCTTGAAAGAGTTTTTGATGAATGCTTAGAAACAGAATCCCATAAGGAGCATACAAAATAGGATTAAGGCGGCTTTAAAGCTTTTAGAATTTGGCAATAGGAACAAAAAGCATCAGGAGCAATTCTGTTCTTATCAAGAAATATGCATATACCAGAAACACATGTGTTCCAATGAGTAAAAGAGCACGCAGAGGGGGTTTTAATACGTGTTCGGTATATTCCAAAGCAGAAATGTATTTGGGAAGAGAGTTTTACCATCTCTTTCAAGTTCACTGTTCCTTCTAAAATCCACATAAGAATCCTTCATGAAAGTCTTAAAATGGAGCTAAATCATCATAAAACATTTTAAGTACATAAAATCAGCCCCCAACATTTTTGTACAGTATGTTACAGCAAAACACCTTCTGCTCATGTTTTTTTACAGAGCTACTTATATCTAAGATATCTAGATATTCTAGTAATATCTAGAAGTACCTATACTCAGAATATCATGCTAATAATCATGCAGAGGGTTGAGAGTATATGGGAATGGAGGGAGTCAGCAAAACTTGTTTCTACTTTTTACTGGGGTAATGGAAGATCCTGGGTGATTTGTCTGAGACCCCCTGGCAAATGCTGATGGAGTCAAATAACTGAAGCCGTTTCTTTTATCATCAACAATTCCTCTATTACCTATTAATCACCCTCCTCCCCGCCCCCCCAAAAAACCATTGAAGCTGTAAGGCATCTCACTAACACACATTAGGTGTTTATTCCATGTAGGAGTCAAAGATAATTCCAGATACCCCTTGGCAGTTATCTGCTCTTCAATATTCAAAGGCTGGGAAACTTCAAGGCCATCCCATGAGTAAGGGGCAGAGTAGGCTGTAGAGATTTGAATCCTTTTGCAAATTTTCTGCACTATGCCAACGTGGTCTGGTAATTATAAAAATTCTGTTGTACTACTAAGAAACTTCAGCAAGATCTCAGACAGAGACTAAACTACTAAGCATACTAGGCCAGATGTCAGATGTTGAATCCAGTCCTTCTCAGGGTCAGTTTGAACACCAATCTTTCCCTCCATTTTAATTCATTAGCACCACAGAGTTGAGACTGTAAGCACAGGCACCTCGAGAAAGATGAACATGTACTTGCAATTTTAGTTTAAGTGAAAAAAAAAAAAAAAAAAAAAAAAAAAAAAAAAAAAAAAAAAAAAAAAAAAAAAAAAAACAACAAAAAAAAAAAAAAAAAAAAAAAAAAAAAAAAAAAAAAAACCAACCAAAAACCACCTGAAGTTGAAAATGCTCTAAAACAAACTCTAGAAAGCATTTGCAAAGAAAGCACATGCACTGAAGTTCTGGTGTGACTAGAAAGACAGCTTTTATTTTCTTGGTGTAATCTGGTCAAGGCCAAATACCCATGTATAACCTGTGTCCCAAACAGTAAAGTTCACACCAACATTGGTTTGCCTCAAATGCTACAGACATGCTCAGTTCAAAGAAGTATCCCAGAAATAACCTTTTCTCTAATTTCTATTTAAAGGACTGAACAAAGGCCAAATTTTCTAGGTCACAGCTTGTGTGTAAGTAAGTTTTTAGATATGGTATTACTTCAGATTAGACCAATGGGAGAAGAGAACAATGGGGGGAAGAGGCAGTTTTCTTATTCACTTGTAACACCAGCTCCGTCAAAACCCAAGAACATCCACTGAAAAGTCTCTTGTGTCACAACTCACACTCAGTCCTGTTCCAAGTTTTTTGGCAGCACAAAACTGACATGAGCAAACTGGTTCCAATACAACAGCTTCTGTGCCTACACACTGAGAACTGAAAACAACATGCCTCTATAGAAGTAAGCAAGTTATCTTCCATTCACCTCCCAGCAGTCATGTGAAGAAAAAAAGAAAATCATTGTCCTGGCTAGGGAAAAAAATACAATGATTAACTGATACTTGCATTTACTAAGCTTAAGTTTCTTAAGCAGGCAAAAGGTAGATTCCACACCCCTTGGTTAACTATTTTGCTTCAGATCAGTCCTCCTCTTTGGATAAGAACCATTAATTGAAAACAAGCCAATAAAATACCTTCTCCTAACTCAAATCAAAATAAATGTAACTTATGTGCATGTTCCTTCTGTCTCAGGGTTGCACAGCAACATAAGGAAATGCCTGGGAGCCCCAGGTGCCAAATGGGTGGTTCCACTGAGCAGTGCTTATGAGAAGCCTGCACTCCTATTCCCCGTGGAGGAGAGCACCTTTCCCCTGACACAAATCCCTCAAGGTACTACCACTATGAAGCTGGGGGAGTGACATATTTTTGAAGAGTGATGCCAGACATTCTGTATCCCTTCTGGATTAATTGTTCAGCTTACTTTTAGTGTTTCTAATAAGCACTCCCCCTTCCCTTTCCCAGCTTTTATGGATTTTTCTTCTCCTCCCATTCAGTAATAAGCTTTCTTTTTCTAAAGATGTCTGAATAGATGGCAATAATGAAATTTTCCAGACTACTGTGAAACATTCTGTGAGAAGTCAGCCTGCTACACATTTTCAATTACTAAATCCTTTTCCATGAATGAGAATTTGATAAAAAGCCAGCCACATACCTGCTATGACTAATCATTCCTCATAGTTACAGCATATGCTTCTGATCTCTCACCACTTGTGATTTAGAGTGTGCTTTCCTTCATATCACTGCATTGTCTAATTTCTCATCACAAACTATTCCACAGTGATAAAGGTGCAGCAGGTCACCTTCTTCCTCCACCTGGTTCTTTTCTGTTCCACAGTCTACTCTTAATTTCATTGCTATTCAGATAGTCTAAGCATTTTCTGAAACGCCAGTGCCTGGAACTGAACAATCATAGAAGAGAATTCCAGGAAATACTATGAAGTTTCTTGCCCTCAGTTACAGAGAAACAATTCTCATATCTAACTTAATAGTCAACAACCAACCAAGTCCTCCTTGTCCCAAAACAAAGACAACTTTAAGGAAATTTTAAATATGTAATTTACAGGCCTACAAAAATCAACCCCACAGCTCAATGCTGATTTTAATCTAACTCATGACTTTTTATTGCTTTGAGCTGGCAACATTACATAAAACCTATTTTGTAACAGGAACATTAAGGCTTTACAGTAGCAGGGAATTTTGAAAGTACTACCACTGAGAGACAAAACACTCTAAATCCATATAGACTGGCCACCACAGGCAAAAGACTCAAGACTGGGGGATTTTGTTTGTTTAAACCATCACAAAACTTCTGTTTATAAACAAGAGAACAATAGCTCCATCAGGCATAGGATCTTTTCACTTGCGTTAATGCGGTGGCAGCACATCCTGAGCATATAAACAATCACATCTTGTCCTGTACATGAACTGAGTTGCTTACTTAAAGGAACCTGCTTGCTTCTTCCTTTCCCCCCTCCCCTGCATCTCTCCATGCTGGGCTGATAAAGTCAAATCTCAAAAATACATGTCTGTTACATCAGCAGTTCTGCCTATACCCAGGAGTTTTAGTTCATTTTTTATATAAAGGAGTAATCAAAAGATAAGGTCTGCTTTACTACATTACATGACTAAGCAGCTTATTTACCTCTCCACAACAACTAGTACATCTCTTGACAAAGCAACTTTATCAAACCTCCATTACTTATATACACAAGTACACTTTCACTATTTTCCACATGATACATATAAATGCATGTTTTTGCTCCACACCTGGTATCCAAGGCTTGTATTTGTACCCAAACAACAAATAACCCCAAAGGCAGAGAACGGCATGAAGACTGAGCCACCAAAAATCAAAAACTTTGGCCATACTTCATGATGTACACAAACAAAAAAAATCCCCAAAAAACCAAAAAGAGAAGAAAGAAGCCCAGAATAGAAAGAAGAGATGAAAAGTTTTATTTAAAAGACTGCTTTTAAAAAAGTATTTATTTCAGTGGGCAAAATAAAGACAATTAAAATTTGAATCACACAGATGCATATTATGCAGGTCATTTGTTATTCTAAACCACTGTTGCAATAATGGTATTTTAAGCCACTATACACAACTGATTAACACTGCTCTGACTTAACTCTGGAGAAAACATCCTAACTGCAGTGCATTAAGAACCAAAATTCTCTGCAGAGTCAATAGGTTTAAAGCTGTGTTGTTGTGATCCATGGGAAGTTAAAGTATTTTCTTATTTATATATAAAGTAGCAAAAATATTTTCCTTTCTTTTCACTGAAGGGGCAATATAAAGCATTAGGCAATGGAACCACAGTATCCTGCTCAGGTAGAACTCTTTCTGTATCTTCCTCTTGGAAGAAAATGAAATGTTGTCCTCCAAGTTAATATAAATAACATTGTTTTGAAAAGCAGAAACATTTTCTGCTGCTGTGACTATGCCATTAAAGTGGGTCACAAGTGATGCTTTCCATTTATGAATAGATCTACAGTTCTCCTTATTGTGGAGGAAGTCTTCAAATATTATTTCTATATTTGCTATCTTGTTATTTATACAAATATACACACATAAAGATATATTTTTAAAAATATTTTGTAAAATATACATGAAGTTATTGTTATTATAAGTGAGTACTAGTCCACAGAGAATCTCATATCCATGCAGTGTTTCAGCTGCTGTGCACCTTCTGGAGAACCTGCTCTTGGCACGGTATTTTAAGGTTACACCCTAACAATCAACTCAAATAGTTACAATCAAATCTGAATTCACAAAAAAAGATAACTTTTCCAGTAAAAAGACCCAAAGAGAACACTTTATGAAGATGAGTGTGCCTCTACAAGCACGTGTCCCTGAATCCTCCTCTTTAAAGAGGCTCCACACACACATTACAACAACACATCAAAGCAGTACTTCCGCCAACGCTTTGTGCACCCTCTAGAAACATGTTCTGCGTGTGCACAGCGTGTTGAAATTTCTCATATAATCTTTTTAAATGTTTACGAGCTGGTACTAGCAAGAATCACTCCTATGAAAGGTTGGCGATTTGTCTTTTAGAAAAGTATACTAAACTTTTCTGTCAGTCTATTCTCTCTGCACAAAGCTCAGCTAAGACTGTTGTATCAATTTTATAGAATTAAAATAACCCACTATTTGTAAATAGTCATGAGTCATCTTTAAACTCCATTTTTCCTTTCAAATTTTTGCATATACCATACACTTCAGATACTAACACACATCACACAAATATCTCAACCCATAAAAGAAACTCTGTTGTAGAGAAGTTCCATGAGTAAATAACATCTATTAATCAGAAACCCAAAATGCAAAAGGCTTGTCTAACTGAAAAGAAAACCAATGACATTCACCATTCACCCAATTACTGAGAAAGAAAACCCTACAGTAAAATTTTTATCTAGTCTTAAAAATATTCCTATTCTGAGAACACAACTAGTAAGTTTTATTAAACTGAATTACTTAGAGAAAGCAATTCAGATGATTTTGGAAAATAAACTAGGCTAAATTATTATTCTTCTGTCACCATATTACTCATAACAAAAGTGTTAAATCATAGTTTTTTTAAAGTTTTACAGATAAAGTAACTATTTTTGAACAACTGCCTTTAATGAGGATTCACTAAATTTTTACAGTATGGCACAAATCCTCTGATGTGATTTTGAAGATGTCTGTAGCAACCATTATGTTTTGCCACGGTAGCACTAGCAAGTGAAAGCAGACTTTTCCCCTAAGAGATGTTTGCAAACTGAAAATACATTTATTTCTGTTTTGCCAGAACTAAAATGTCACGGGTAGAATGAACTCCTGCAGAAGGGAGTCCTGCTGATTCTAAAAGCTCATTACAAAGCTCACTGCTCTCTACTCTTAACTACAGGGCACATTTGCTGAACATCTCCTCATGTAGTGTAAATACACAGGAGAATGTGTATTATGCATAAAATTTTAGTCATAAATTCAGTGCTTATAAACCAAACAAATAAACCAATCCAAAACCAAACAAAACACCCACTCCTTTCTCTCTGCCATCCAACACAAAAACCATACCCAAATGCAGGACTGCAAGATGAGAAGCACAGGCAAGAAACAGTAGTGACTTTGTTTAGCAGGCTAATGGAAAGTGCTCAGAAACTGTACAGTTGCACAGCACATTAAATTGCTTAGAACAGAATAAATTCAGTAGGAAAAATTGCTTTCAAGTTGATATGTCTTAATGTTAAAACCATGTTGCTAATATAAAAGTAATTTAATGCAGGAAAATGAAACCTGCTTATCTTACCTGCTATCTGTTGTAATTGAGAGGATATATAAAATATTATAGGCCAATTTTATGTAAGATCTTTGCTTCATTAATATGTTTATGCAAAATTGAATTCAATTTGGCACAGGTCTGGTCAAGACCTACCACAGGAGACAGTAGGGCTGAAAAGGCAATGCCAACAATGCACCAGCAACAGTAAGACTCACTTAAGAAAGTGGCAAGTAAAGATGGCTTTGCAGACTGTGTTGCTTCCACTGCATTTTCTTGCCTTTGGATAAGTGTTTTAGACTCATATCCTTCATAGTCGGGGCCCTTAGGTTTTTTGATTTTGTTCAAACTCTGCCTAGGAGGACAGAGGGGATTAAAACCTTCATAACGCTTTTAGAGTCACAATTTAATTTGGATCTCAGCATCATTATCTTAGGTGTTTCATCCTAGCAAACCAAAGGATGTGATGGTGTCACAGGGATTATTTATTTAATTGAACAGGGCAATACTAAAAATGTTTCATGGAGATAATTTCTCTCAGGAAATTATAAAATTATTCTTCAAATAACATTTGTTGAAACATGATTAAAGTTCAGAGTGGTTTACTTGATCAAGACATTTATACCGTCAGATGCCACAATTTAGACTCTAAAGACAAAACTTGTCAGTTCATCTCATTGAGAACCACTGAGATTTTCTGGAAGAGGAAACCTTGATATTGTCATTAGAATACTGTAGTACGGTTACCTTTACATGAATAAAAACAAGTACAGCTTGCTACAGAAATGGTATCTACACTAACAGTTATGTGCTTTTCATACTCTTAGTTTGTACATTTTTCTTTGTTGTATCTTTCCTCTTTTTGCTTTTGCTCCACTAACATTAGCAACTGCATCCTTTGATCTTAAATCAGTTTGATCATGTTTTTTTATCTGGGATATATTTTACCTGCTAGGGAATTTACAGAAATTGCCAATCTGTGCTCTGATAGAGCTAAATTTCATGTATCTCCTTCTATAAGGCTCTTAAGACTATCCCAGAACAGTTTTTCTTTTTAAGTAATAGTGATACTTTATATGATATCACACAAATAATGAACGCTTATTCTGGATACTGTGAACTCTAAAGCACATGATTTTACGGAATCCATACATTTCAATTTGAACAGATACTTGACAACAACTGATAACATTGCTTAATTAATAAAATACAATATTAAAATAGAATGGATCTACATCTTCAGTAACATCCATTATTAAATCCGTAATGATGGGTAAGTCAACTGCTATAAATACATAAGATAAACCCCACCATCTTCAAGTTAGGTATTAATATACACCTCTGTTTTACTCAAGAATCTCTTTCAGCACTGCTGGCAAGCTTCATGTGCTATAAAGAAACATAAAGCCACTTATATGGTCTAAGCAGAGATGGTAACAGAAGTTATTCATATCACAACTAACAAAAACTTCATTAAGCACATAGGTACTTCAGATTCTTATACAGCTGTAACCCTTAACAGCTAGACCAGGGCAGCATTTCCAGAACAGGAGCTCAGGCTACTGCTTTTCTGCTTGGTCAAGTTGTCACACGCTCACCATCCATGACTTACATGTCCCACAAACTGAGTCACAGAGCTCACCCATCAACTTCTGTGCCAAGTGTATGAAAACAATAGAAGATGTTTCAAAGCATTTTTAGGAGTTATTTTCAGCTTGTTGAAAGCCACTGCCTCTCTTGCCTAACCACAGGGAATTGGGAGAGCCTCTATCAAGCCACTACGATGGTCAAACTGTTGCTCTTATCTCCTTGTAAATTTTTTGTATGAAGCAACAGCCTGCCCAGCCTAAGTAAGTTTGTTCCCCATGTTCTTTGGCCATTACAGCACAACAGAACGATTTAAAGCAGGATACAGAAGTTCCCCATATAATTTTATTACACCATAATACAACAATATTACAATCATTACAACAATAAACCTAATGGTCTTTTTAAAGTAGTTTGTAATTTTAATTCAGAGTGTTTTAAAAAAATTATCAACAGAAAATGGCATGTGTTGATCTTACATTCAAGCCAAACTGACTGTACAGGGTTTCTCAGAAGCACAGACATAAATGCTAGTTGCCAATTTACTCTTAATGCCAGTTCCTACATATTAAACTCATATTAGATTTTTCTATTTTTAGAGTTGTGGTGATGTTAGAGGCCTATTCACCAATATGATTTGATTAGAATGAAACTGAAATCAATATTCTGCTCCTAGTCTGCCTGCCTGCCTCCCTCCCTCTCCTTTGAACTTTCTAAATTGATTCTTTTTTTCCCTCTCTTAACTTTCTATTCAGACAGTCGAGAGGATATGCTTTATCACATGGTTTGGTGTAAAAGACTTATAAACATATTACCATATTCAGTCATAGCAACAGCACAGATAAAAAGGAACAAAGCAGAGTTCAGTGGGAAAGGAAGCAGATAAGAGTCATGCTGTCCTTGGAGTCCAACCATGGTTACTGGCTCTGCTCTGAGCCAGAGCTCTGTACCTGAGCAGGGAGCTGTGCTTGGCTACAGGCCCCAGAATCCTATTGTAAACAGCCTAACATTCAACACAAAAGATCTCATTCCATGACAGTGGAAAAGCAAACCAAAACCCAAACCACAGTGCTCATTTTGATCAAGGTGTTAGAAAACTGTCTAAATACTTTTTCCCTTTATCTCTCTCGGTCATATGCTTAGAATGATTTTAACCTAAATAAAGTAACATTAATAAATCAGATTTTTAGAGGTCTCAACAGACAGATGAAGATCTATATCCATTACTAAACCCTCAAAAGCATGCCCTTTGTGAGATTATGCCAAATGATGTTAGTCTAATTACACACAGTGAGTTAACATTCTATACTGTTACATGTTGAAAAATAATTTTCCAGACTCTCTTCCTAACGAAACAGACTGACAAATACTCTTACTTTTTGTAGTCAGTTGCTTGACAGGTTTGAGAAACACACAAATTGCTCCAAGAAAATTATAATGCAAACTGCAAAGAAAGCTACTTCAGCTTATGCCTGCTAGCTCTTGGTATATATATTACAATCAAAGCAGTCTGCCTGCAGGTAAGCAAGTGGAAGAAACACATAAATTTGGGCAAAAATTTATCTTAAAATTTAGCTGCTGTAGACTTAACACTATTTATAATAAAACAAAAGTTTGAGGGAAGAAAAAAAAGCAGGTGGTAAGCTAAAACCAAAATTACCTAACTTTTCAGCAACTCAAAATGGCCTGAATGTCTTTTATTCTATTTCAGCTAGAGAGGAAGTCTTTAGCTATGCAGACATTTACTAAATGCTCTGGGACACTTCAACGAATTGCAGTGATTTGCACTGGACAAAAACCTTCCATGCAAATATGACTGTAAGGAGCTCTGACCTCCCACAATGGAAAGAGCAAATCACGTCTTTTACCAATGTGCTCTCCAAATTGAGACTTTAAGTCTGTTCCTACGCATGCTTCTGGTACTAACCAGGAAACATCACAATATTTTAACTTTATGGAATAAAGTGACATACTTCATTATTCATCCCATTTGGTCTGTAGGCTTTTTACGTGCTTTTTATTATCTTTCCTGTTCATTTACTGCTTTAACAAGAGTGTTATAAAAATAAAGGTCAGTACAGAAATAAATGCACCAGGTGTTACGTTCCTCTGCATAATTTAACAATATTTAGACAATAGTCATATAATCTGAAAGCTATATGATATAAGATATTGAAAAAGCCTGTAAGGGCTGTTTGCTAGCTGAAAGCCAAAGATTTATCAAAATGAAAACAGATACATGTTCAAATATATTTTCAGATACTTAGCCACAGGTACTGGGACCACTACGATGTAGTATATCCATGTAACAACTTGTAAGCACATTGAAAAGTTAAAAATACTACTAAAAGTCATTAAAAATAAACTAGTAAAATAGACTGAAAGTAGACTAGTAAAACCAATTATTTGTCATTTATTTAGCTTTTCAATGAAGAGCTGGTTTACTCTCTTTAGTGTGATAAAAGTGATGTTTAGTTTCTGATACCTAGCTTCACAATACAGGTCTGAAAAGATTCACACACAACGCTGTGAATACTTTCTTGTTTAGAGTGCAGAACTGGGGCTGGGGGTTAGCAGCATGTAAGTAACCAAAGACACTTATGATGTGGTATAATAAAAATTTGATACCATTTTAACACTGCTTTTTCAAGTTCTCTAGATGGCTTCTGGGTCACATAAGGTAACAGATAAGAGAAGTTCTTACTATGTTTAAAAAATATCACAATATTGTGATATTTGATCATCTACTGTATGAAACTTGTGTCAGAACTGATCACAAGTTTCTTGAAGTTTTACTGTTATCTGTAGGGAAAGGAAAGAAATCATCCTGGAAGTACTTACTGGAAAGAGCATTGTTTCAGAAGGTATACAGCTTCATTGCACGTAGCAACAACCAGGGAAATTGTGTTACTGCCTTGAATGCTGAGACCCAACTACGCGCAGTTATCTCGCTGTCAGACAAAATCTCACAGTGTAACTCAAAGACAATGTAAGGGATTCAGTAGATTCACTAACAGACTGGTCTTCTAAAGACTGCTACATGTACATAAAATCACTCTCACAGACTTGGCAGCCTGCCAGTATCCCTTACAGTGAACAAGTCTAGCAAGGTCAAAATACTTTTAGAGTAGTATTTTCAGAATTGGGGTATTTTGAGCCTATGATCACCTTTTGAAAAGCTCCCATTGTCCTTAGTGGAATTTAAAAGTTGTAACTGGTAGTTCTAGATACCTGTCCCTGGCAAAACCTGCCACAATGATTTGAGCTGTACTTCTGATCTGCAAAAAGGCAAATCCTAGAAAAACTCTACTAGTTGTAAGAGAAGCTCCAGTGACAAACTGTATCTCAAAGGCTGCATTGAGATAGTCATGCCAGATGTATTCAATGAGCTATTCCACAGGAGTCTGACTCTCTCCCCACCCCCAAAGCACGCAGACACACTGGCATGCAATACGAGGTAGAGGTGAAAGTAACAAAATCTAATAATCACATGGTTACTTCAAACTGATTATGAGTTTTAAGTATTAAAACATGATTTAGTTATTTCCTTTTTGGTCAGTGTTGTCTCCTGAACATGCTTTGGGGGTGGGGAGAGAGTCAAATTCAGCATAAGTTCTTAAGATTTTGTGATCACCTGTCCACAGAAGAGAAAGTTCCACAACTGCTTCCATGTTGAAACATCCAAGGACTCAAGTTAGGCCACAAGTCAATAAAGTGTGTCTTTGACAACCACAGACACTCGATCTGTGCTTACATTTAGATGCCACATAGCTCCTGCAACCACTTCAGGTGAAATTTCATCCCCAGTGTGATACCACAGGAATCTAACACCTTGCACATAGTGATTCTGCCACCTAAAAATCATAACCTAGGCTCTTATGTCTTCACTGTATCTTATCCATTACATGGCTGGCATCCATGAGTGATGTTGGTAGCCACTTTGATAGGTGAAAGCTGAACTAGGCGCTATTTTGGGTGAAGCAGGAAGGGCTGGAATTTTTCTAACCGTTAAGATCAGGGAGGACACTGCAGGACCTGTTCCTCTCCTTCCTGAAGGATGGGAGGATGCCACATACAGGGACTTTGCTTCAAATCACAGCTTATTGGCTAAAAAAAAGCTTTTGCATTTTATTCATGTGAGCAGAAGCTAATGTGAGTTTTTGCCTCACACGAGATCAGGCTTTCCGCTTAACCCCCTTACCCATTCCTCTATCTCTCCACACTTTTTTGTGAACTCTTCAGTTCTCAGTTGCTTCTGTCACTGCTTCCCTCCCACTTTCCTATTAACATACCTTGTATTAGGTGAGTACCTTGCCATCACCCAGAACTTCTGTAGGATCTACCTACGCCCAAAAATTTCTTGACTCAATTTAGATTTTTCTCACCTCAGAGATAAGGGGTTTTGAAGCCAGGATCTAACTTTCTAACAGAACCACGTAATTTCTCACTAGTGGTACAACTTCCTGTAAATCAAATCACTACCCATTCACACTGGGAAATTTGAAGAAAATCCCCCTATTCAAGCACAATCTTTTGCATAGGTCATTCTTAGTCTCTCAAAAGCCTTATCAAATGTAAAGATATTCTTTAGGTTACACAACTTCACAAGGAAAGCAACAGCAGCTCTAGGAGTCTAACAGTAAGTTAACTGCAGCAATGCAATGCAGCTGCAGAAATATGAGCCAATGCAAAAGCAGAAGAAGCACCTCCAAAAGCCATGGAACAAGCACCTCCAAAAGCCATGGAACAAGCTCTGACACTCAGCAATCCTCACAAGCCTGGAAGAAACTTTCCTCTCTAAGCTCTTACGTATGCACCTTCAGTTCTCAGAAGCACAAAAAAGTATGAAAGGGATCATATATAAAACCAAAACAAACAAAACCCAAACAAACACAGGCCAATGCTGAAAGCCTAAGTGCTAAGTTGTTATCAGACACAATCTACTTTTGAGGCTATCCAGGCTGCCACTTGCCTGTCAAGCAAAACCAACATCTGCTTTAAGTTACCATTGCACCATGCTATAGATATTGCAGGACAGAGACATTATTGCAATTGTACTATGAAATATACTTCCCTTTTTTTTTTAGTCAAACTTTTAATTTTTAAGTTTACAGAAATTAATAGAATAAATTAAAGAACTGTGACACCTATATAATGAAAAGAATTACCAATATGTTTTTTGTTTCTCTTTTATGACACTCAAATAATGAAGATTGGAAAGATGGTAAGTAATACTTCAAAAGCATTTTTAGCTGACTGAAACAGAGCCATGATTCTAAACAACTTACAAGAGAACTAACGCAAGTAGTCTGAAGACTTTGTACTAAAACAAATGTCACTTTGCCAAGTGAGATGCACTTAGTAATTTCCTGATTTCTTTTTCCTTTATTTCACATATTTTAAAATGTATTTTCCTGAAGAATTTGTTCCTTTCCTCCAGAGATTCCTTTGCAGTGACTCCGTAATAGTCTACTAACAACAGCACTGATATCCCAATCTCTTGCCAGGTGAATCAATTCAGATGCAAAATGTATCATGACTTCACTGCAGAAATCAGTGGGGAAGAAATACTTAATCACAGATGAATTACATGTTCAGTCATATGTGCCTTCAAGCAAAAGGCATGGGGAAAGTAGGTTTACTTATCAGCCAGGATTGTCCATCAAGAAACTAACAGTTGGGTTCTAGGCTCTCTTTAGCTTAAGACACGTTCAAACTCTCAGCTTCAATGCAGACATCCCAACCACCAAACTGACAACTAAGACAATGACATTCCTCTGCCTCTCCTGAAGAATTAGGGCCCCAGGACCACAAGATTTGTGGAGAGATTACAAAAGATAGTAAGACAGCGAGAACATACCCCAGGAAGGGGAAAGCTGTCCTCACACCACAGATGTGTTTTGAAGAAATGCAGGAGGGCACACTAGCATGTTGCCTTGCATTCTTGGGCTTGCTTTTTTTATTCTTCAGCAGCAAACTTGCTGCCCCTCAGAAGCAAACTTGCAACCTGCCTCAGGAGCCACAGAGGCCTCAGTCAGTTTCCACACCTCAGAAATGCAGGTTCCCATGGAGCTCAGCAAATAAGATGGTAGGGAATACTCAAGGTCTCCAACAGACTCCTTTCTTTTAGTTCAGCAGCAGCTTACTCATGCTGCAGTACTTCCATGACACAAGTTAAGTCTAGTTTTTGTCCTATTCCTGTAAAAAATTTACTTTGGACCATTTTTTCAGTACATTATTAATCAACAGTGTACAAGCCACACACCTCTCCCATTAAAAGAGTAACTGTGCTGTAATGGTCCCCCCACCAGCCACGATCTGAATGGAGCTTATCCAGAAAACATCCATAACTACTTAATATTGACAACAGTAACCTGGAAAATGGTCCTGCATGCAACCCAGAGCATTCAAATGGACTGCAGGCACAACCTGCTTTCCATGCATTGTTCTTACATCTTCAGCAAGCACATAACAGAATCAATGTCATCTAGTTACCTCTAAAATCGTGGTAGACTGAACTGCCTTACGTACCTGAATAATTCAGCACTGAAGAGAGGTGATGGCACTCTAGTTTGAAATCAAGCTGTGAGAGCCTGGAACTGCTGAGATCCTCTGTGTATATTTACCTATTTAAGAACCTCAAGCTGTTGGTTACAATTTTAACAGTTCTGGTTGAGCACTTCACATTCTTTTACAACTCTACTGATTTTAATTTTTTCTATTAAATATATTCATGAAAGAGATTTTCATCAACTAGACAGAGGACAGCAAGTAACTGCACAAAGTAGGTTACGTTCTTTGATACATCTTATTGGACAATCCTGCTCTAAACTGGAAAAGTTAAAAGGAAAAGTCTCAAAAAAAGATGAAGACTTCTTTATTCTACTGAAGCTTCAGTTCTTCCGGTTATGAATCTTAATATGGATGCCTAAGTTTGGCAAGCCAAAACTGAACCAGAGCTAAAAAATTACCAGCAGTATCCAGCCTTGTATGTAAGGTTCAACCTGTAGTAAGTTGTATTTTATTTTTTTAATGAAAACACATGAAGTATAAGCAAGCTATTAAAACACTTAACACTTGGTAAGATACTACACAACAATCCATTCAAAAAAACCCTCAAAATTTTGTGTTTTTAATGGAGGTCATGATTTTCTTGCTTCAGTGCTCATGAAAATGAAGTATTAATGTCATGCACAGGAATGAAGCATACTGAAAACCCCAGAGCTCTGTCAAGACCTCTAGATCAAGAGTTTCAGAAGCAGCAACCAGAGTCTTTACCTCAGTAAAGACCATTCTTCCACACTGTGTGGCAGCTAAGCAGTGCAGAAAGGCATTTCGAGTATTTGACCAACATCAACTGCTGTTTGTGTTCACAAGCACGGATGAATCCAGATTCTCAAGAAAATTATTAGGAACATCACTATACTATGCACCTGCAGACACTGAAACACTGTCAAACAAAATTAAGTGCATCTACTGGCAGAAAAAAAGCCCAAATCAAACAAATCACTAGACAGCAATGAATACAATGTATTCTTGGAGAGAGAATTTAAAATATAGATTGACAAGAATTTTCCATGTATCCCCTACTGCATGAAACATATGCCCAAATTTAGTTAACACTAGTCTTCTGTGAATCTTAAATTAACTCATGAAACAAGGATAGAAATAAATCAAGACCAACAATTGTTTAAAACTAAATACTAAGATTTTAGTTTCAAATAACAAATGCAACCATGGAAATAGTCAAAAAGACAAAAAAAAAAAAAGAAAAAAAAAGAAAAAAAAAAAGAACTAATCCAGCTAAAATTTCAAAGATGCAGTCTATGTGTATCCACACAAACACTTCCTAACAGCTCTTGTTCTCAATGAAGAGAGCAATGGCATTATAAGAAAAGAGGCACGTCAGAATGGAATGGTACAGGATTAACTCTGCACATCAATTGTGGCAGGAAGCACTTTGAGTAACACCAAGCACCACACCAGCACAAAGTAGTCTGCAGTCAATATGTGCTTCTTCACTTGACGTGTCACGCCTTCCCAAAGGCACACCATCTCATTCTGAAGGCATCTACAGTGCTTCCTTCACAGTGCTTTCTCTGGCCACCTATTTGCTGCTAAAAGCACAAGAGTTGGTTGGGATATTATATTCATACAAAACTGCCTTCCCAACGTTCCTAAGGAATGCTCTTTCTTTCTACACTCCAACATGAGACACTGAAGATGCTACAACACCTTCACCTATGCACTTTGGGAAGATCATTATTCAAGTTTTCACAATTAATATACTTTTATCAGTTCATCACTACGCTGATGATATGGAAGCTTAATTAAACTAGAGTATAAAGCTGCCTTTTTTGGCAGAGCTCCATGGCACAGACATAGACACTATGAAGCACTTTAAGGCCAGGCTGCACAGGGCTTTGAGCAACCTGGGCTAGTGAAAGGTTCCCTGCCCATGGCAGGAGGGTTGGAAGTAGGTGATCTTCAAGGCCCCTTCCAAACCAAACCAGTTTATGATTCTGTGATGAGAGGGCACACATTACACCTGATCAGTGGCTGAAGAGGCACTACTTAGAGATTTGAGCCTTAGCTCAGCTTGAACAGCAGAATAGAACAATTGCTGCATTCCCTTGGACACACGGGAATTGCTACAGAAGAGCCAGGGACAGTCTGCTGTATAATCCCTCACAATCCAGCAGAAGCAATAGTTCAGGGAAAAAAAAAGGAATATGGGAACATATGGACCTTACAGTTATTTCCTAAAGCAACAACACCAGCAGCATCTTCCCAGATCTCCTCACCCCACCCCTCAGATTTTTATGCCCCCAAAATGCTATAGAGTATCTTCTGCTTGCTCCAGTGTCTTTAATTGTCCTTTATAATGGCTTCAGCTTCAATAGTTCCTTGCAAAACCTTTCCAGCCCAACAAATGGGCAAGAAGGCATATTCTCTGCATAATCTTAAACTATCTGCCTGCTGATGGACTGGCATGCCAGCCAGTGGATAACAGGAAAATTGTCTCTGACTTCCACTCCCTAAGAGAATGGATAGGTGCCTGGTGAGGACACATGAAAATCATTTTCACAACATGTCTGGGTTCATTACCTTTGAAGCCTCTACTCTCCTGTCATATTTACTAGGCAGAATATAATTCACTTAGACAAATATGAATGATAAAAAAGCCCCAGGAAACATGTAAAATAATTTCCAGGAGAGAAACAAAGGACTTAAAGGAAATTCCTTGCTCCTAACATTGAAATTACAGTCATAAACTTAACAGGCTTCCTTTCCAAAGGAGTAATGTATTTTTGCTGTCCCTCAAGTTTGGAGAGTAATTTGAAATTTACCATGAATAAAAATTTTATATTGATTTACTCTCTTTACCTGCAGTTAGATCTTTCTCTTCTACATCCAACTGCTCCTCCTTGTTATTGGCCCATAGGTGACATACATTACAAGCATATAAAATATTTATACCTTTTCCATGTTTTATTTGTATGCAACCTTTTTCTTTTACAAAAATGAGCACCAACATAACTGAAGGATGAATACTGTATTTATCGTAGAAAATCTGACTGATCTTTCCCTCCAATGTTTTGTTTGTGGGAAAAAAATACTGCGAAATTACACCCTGTGAAATACATGGAAAGCTATTTTTTTTCTTTTTCTCTGGGACCTACATTTCATACTAGTCCCTGCAGTTTTCCATCTCTGGGGAAACTTGTACAGATATTGTAGTTTATCATCATTACGACAGGACAAAACTGGCAGAACAGAGGTAAGGGCTATGAAGATAAGGAAGTCACTGTTAATAATTGTTCATCTGTGAGCTACCATTGCTATTGGCTCAGGACATATCCTCTTTTGGGATTTAATGGCCAGTGTGAATTACATTAGTAACATGTATTAATTATTTTTATTCAAAACATTAGTATTTCAGTAGCTAAATGGATTCTACTCTTCCATGTAACACCATGATTTTAGCCAGAAGTCTCATAAATGGAATTGCCTATGGTGGTTGTAGTGCTGACAGAAGAAAGCTGAGCCTAAGGAATACTTCTGAGCATTCACCATTCAAAAAAAACAAGCACATGTGTTGTGATAATGCTGAGGGGTTTTTGTGTTTGGAAATGAGCTGTTGAATGGACGACACTTTGTACCTTCATTAACATGACAGTGTCCTAAATCTTGTTGCTGTTGCAAAGATAACGACAATAGATAGACCTGTCTGCTCCAGGAAGAAAAAACATTTAGAGAATGATGCAAGTTTATCACAGAAGCCTCAGAACTGAATCTTGATAGTATGTTAAAAACAGCAGTGAATGGTACAAGGCACTACACTCTAAAATCACAGCTTCCCCAAATTTAGCAAAGAGTAATTACTACAGGAATTAAAGACATTGCTTCATGTGTTGGCTAGTAAAGTAAATGGAAAGTTCACTGCTCCTTACATTGGAATTTCAGAAGCTCAGTTCAAATAAAATATTTCCAAGCTGCTCTGCAACCTTAAACCACAGTGATAAAATGGTTCAGTATATTAAGACATGAGATTGATTAAAATCAAACTGGAAGGAGAATTTCTTTCCATTTCCAATTCACTAACCCTACCTTCACTAAAGTATGTATTTATCAGTTCATCAGCCTGTTAGTCACCAAAACAGCATAAGCAATGTATTTGGCTTTACATAGAAACACAGTGATAAATTTTAAATAAGAATTCAGACACAGCTATTAAAATTGTGTCTCACTAAACCACGAGGAGTTCACACCCCTAAAATTAGCAAATTACATGGGCTGAAATCAGAGAGAAAAATTTCCTCTTAAAAATAGAAATTAAAGCTTCTTGCAATGTGCAAGGGATATAAATAAAGTTAATTTAATTCTGTGTGACTGCACTGGTTTTGGCTGGGGTAGAGTTAATTTTCTTCACAGTGGCTGGTATGGGGCTGTGTTTTGGATTTGTGCTGAACACAGGGTTGATAATACAGAGATGTTTTTGTTATTGCTGAGCAGGGCTTACACAGAGCCAAGGCCTTTTCCGATTTTTGTACTGGCATCGAGGCTGGGGTTGCACGAGAAGTTGGAAGGAGACACAGCAAGGACAGCTGTCCCCAGCTGACCACAGGGATATTCCATACCACATGGCATCATACTCACTATATAAAGTGGGGGAAAGAGGGAGGAAGAGGGGAGACATTCAGAGTGATGGCATTTGTCTTCCCAAGACAAATGGGGCTCTGCTCTCCTGAAGATGGCTGAACACCTGTCTGCCACCTAGAAGCAGTGAATTCCTTGTTTTGCATTGCTTGTGTGTGCAGCTTTTGCTTTTGCTACTGAACTGTCCTTATCTCAACCCATGAGTTTTCCAGCTTTTACCCTTCCGATTCTCTCCCCAGTCCCACTGGTGGGGGAACGGGCAAGTGGCTGCCTGGGATTAAACCACAACAGAGACATTTTAAAGCCATCTTGTCAGGGAGTCTACAAAATAATCATAGGCCTTTCTTTTCCTAAAATCAAACATCCTTGCAGTAACAATAAGGTAAATTTAAGATTCCTCTCCTTTCCAAGTCACATATTGGTATTTTTTCATCTTTCTTCCTTTAGATATAAAAAAGCAATGGGAAAGGAAAGGTAACATCCTGTACTGCCAAATTTCTGAACAACAAGAGACCAATGATTTTTTTGCATAATGGCAAAGCTGGCAAAAACACAGTGTTGGTTTTTCTTGAGTTTTCCTAAAACAATTATACATAAGTGAAATGAAGAATCAGTAATATTAAGAATGCACTATGTAAGACGGAGAGCCAGAAAATTCTTTTGCTTTTCTGCCTAATAAAAAGAACTTTAAGTCCCACTCAAGAGTAATTTGGCACAGATGTCTAGATATTCAGTATGTACATCTAGTTCTATAATGCATGAAAAACAGTGAAACTTGCATCTTTTATGCAGTGTTTGCAATATTCACTGCTACAGCTATTTAGACTAGATTTAGTCTTGCCCAGCTTCAGGTATGCAGCTTTATGGGATGTAGTCTAAGCTTCTTCAAAATCAACAGAGATTAGACAGACCAGTGCAAGTGCTTTCCCACTCTCGACTACAAAGGGTGCACAACTGCCTTAAGAGAAAATGGCCAATTTCAAACAGTTAAACAAGACTTACACAATTTGAGGGGAAGAAGAACGTATGGCAGACAGTATTAAAAGCTGCCTGATGTAGAAAGCAGGAACATGCATCCACTGTCTATTTTTAGAAGCCCAAAAAATAATAAGAGGTGGTTTTTCTTTGAAGTATCCACTTGGATGGCTAATGATTCTGAAATATGTATCCTTCACAGTATTTATCCCCTCCCCTGTGCATGCTGGGAGAAACCACATTCTCTTCAGAGAGGTTAAATGACTCCCAGCATTACACAAGGGCTGAGAGCTGTCACAGTAGCCTGAACCCATGTCACCAGAGCCTTAGGCTGTAGTTGTCACCACTGCTCTAGACTTCATCTCAAAACATAGATTCTCTTCAAGGAAATCACTGAACGTCAGCCTTCTCTGACATTAAGTGCCACAGCGCATAATGGCAGAGTACACACAGAGATTATTCTAGCTGACTCTCTCAAGTCCATACAAGAATAACTCAAACAAGGCCTGGGCTATTTGTTCCAAAGCACCACAAGTGGGTGTATCTTCATTGCAAGAGAAATTCTTCAGAATTAAAGAGCAATTTGCACATAGGCTACAGCATAATATACAGTCACCAAGAACCAAGAAATCCCACCTAAAGTATGCATGAAAAGTGGCAACATAGGTCAAAACATCTTTTGAAAGAACAATTTGTAAGCTCCTGCACTCAAAGCCCAGTTTCCCAACCCCCCAAAAATATCATAGCTTCTGGCATCAACAAACACAAACCAACGCTTGACACCAAGTTTTATGAATGTCACCAGAGATTCCACTCTATCACTTTCAGATTGAGCTTTGTTAGGTCATAGGTCCTGTCTTATTCACCCTCTTAAACTCAGCTGCTATTCAGGACCTTCCAGTTACTTGGTGAAAAAGGAGAAATAGAGTTCCTTGGAGGCAGAAAAAAACTCACAAAAACTATGGGCGCACATTAAATTTTTGCTGCAAGACACAATGATGTCCCTCAGGTGTAAATGAATTGAAACCAGTTCTTTAAATATCAGCAACGGAAGATTTGCTCAATAGGATCTCTCTTTGCACTAGAGAGAGGATACCACAGGAGTTAACACCAGAAAGACACAAAGGAATAACCTGACAATGGCACACTTCCTTTTACGAGTGGCAATAAGCATCTAGCTCTTACAGGCAGTGATGCTGCTTGGTACTTCCCACGACAAATTACTCATAACCACATCCATACAGTTTATGGGAACAAACCATGCAAGAGCCAACAAGGACAGTCTCAGAATTTCTTCATATAACTACTGGAAACCAGAGGAGAAGCTCTCACTGATCGTCAAACTTTTCATTGTCTTCACTATTACCCTTTTCTTAAATATTCCTCAGGTCTTGTTTATAAATGCTTTTACTCTCTCTCTCATCCCCAGCCTTCCCATGCCTCTGGTACAAAAGCCCACTAAATCCAAACCACTTGCACACAACAGAAGGAGCATAACTCTTGTACAGATCATAGGCTCTCACCAGAACCAACAACACCTGCTTGTGGTGATGTATCAGAAGGGCCTCAGTCACCCATTGCACCAGTTCACATGTGAAGAAAGGGTTCCACTGCAGAGACCTGCACAAAAAGCTGACCAGGACAACAACACGAGAGTATGGCAAACTCACTGTAAACCTTCTGTGGACCCATTTTAGCAGACCAGAAGCCTGGCAGCTTGAATTAGTCTGCTGACATTTACTATCTGGCTTTAAGAAAGACTACTAAGAATATCCCTTCAACTCTTAGTTTAGGAGAAGGCTGTAATTCTCCTTTTGTTCATCAAGGTGAAACTTTGTAATTTGCTCCAAAAAAGGACTGGACACAGGTGACAAGATGTAGCCAGATTTCTTCCTTAAGGTATGTCAGGACAGGGGAATGAACAAAGATAGCTTCTTTCCCTGGGCAGGGATGGGAGAAGAAATAAATTACAAACCTGATAAAGTGAAGAGATATTTTGCTGTTCTGACAAAACATATCAAGGACAACCATGACACAGGATTATGTTACTCCTGCCAAAACCTCTGGTAAAACAAAGATTCCTAACATAGTAAGAGCCACACAATCCCATATTATGCACATGCATCAGTAGCTGGAGTAATACCAAATACTGAAACATTTTATCTTCAAGTCATCTGTGTGGACTAAAGAAGGAGGAAAAGAAAATTACACCTGGCCTTTGGAGGAGGCTCTGTTCTGGGCAGTGACTCCATTTTAGGCTGAGCACATGAAGTCCCACCTCCATTCCTCTCTTCATCATGTTTCCCTGCTATCTTCTCCATTCCTTGCTATTGCCCGGAACATGCCCAAAGGCTGCTCAGAGTTGCCCAGTCACACCCATACTTCCCCTTCCCTTCAGCCTCCCTTCAGTGAGGGAGGTTGGCACTGGGCACTGGGGTGCAGAGTCTGAAAGCACAGTATGACCACAGGGGGGGTGAAGGAGCCCCAGGCTGGGTGCTCCTAATGGACTTGGTGCAAGACAGCTCTGAGCGGCTTCAGAAACGCTGTCAGGGTGAAGGCAGCACTCTGCAGTGCTGCACACTGGAGAAGCAGCTGTCAATGAGTGAACTGTCAAGTCATCTTTGGTCTTTCTTGAGTAAGAATACTCCTCACACCTGACCTAGGCAACTCTTACTGACAAGACCTGTTAATTGAATTTTTCTAACACTAAATGTCTCTTTCAGACTAGTACTGGGTTTGATCCTACTAGGTTCCAAAGCTTTCACCTGTCCTTGAAACCTTCAATCAAAGCTTCAGGTCTACAATACTCCAAAACACAGTCAAAGGCCACTGGAGTCCCACAGCCAGCTCCCGTTACATACACATTAATTTCCTAGGAAGTGAGGGTGAAGCAGCGAATCTTAGCAAGTTGTTGGCACACTTACAGTACAGTACACTAAGCTGTACTGCCCTGAATTAGAAAAATGTTAGGAGTCAGTTGTAATTGGTCTGTCAGTTTGATCTTTGCTCATCACTCACCTGTACAGACATGCTGGTATAAAGCAGCACATTTTCTGCATATTTACATCGTTTTGCATTTGAACAATGAGCACTAGCTGAATTCTAATTTCTGCATTACATGTACTGGAATAACTTGGAAGAAAGGGAGTGAATGCTGTAAAACCAGAGAAACCTGCTACATCAACTTACCCTAACAAGACTTCTCTTCCTGTAACAGTAATTCTTGTAGTCTAGCACTTAAAACCCACTAAGAAATTCCCCTATATTTAAAAACTAATAATCCACAGACCCCAAAACTCTGACTTCTCACATTTCCTGTAAGCTTGCTTACTTGTGTTACTTGCTTTTTAGGTGGCAGTAGGCAATATCAGGTTTGGTTTGTTTATTTAAGAATGGAAGACTTATACTTCCACTAGCTCTTCTTAATGCTTTTTCTAACCTTATAAATCAACACCTCTTGTATACATAAACTGACTTCAGAGCATTGCAGCCTTCCCTATCTTTAAAACACCAACTTTCATCATAATGCTTCATCTTCAACTGAAAAGGCTTACTTTAAACAGGAGGAGCAAGTCAATTAAAAAAAAAATCTTATTTAGTGCTTGAGAAGCCAGTCATATCGTAGGCTTTTTGAAAGCCATGCTATTAACTTTAACCAAAAAAATAAAAACTAAAAAAATCACATAACATAGCTAATTAGAGTGTTTAATTGCTGCAATCCTTAGATGCAGACACAGTGCCTGCTCTTTTTATCACAATCTTGGCCAGGAAACTAAACAGGTTTCCATACATTTTTAGCCAAACCCACTACAAGAGCATTTATTTACAAAGCAAAAACAAAGTTAAAAATCCACCTACACCATTCTGGTTTAAGCTAAATGAGACTGTAATATGAACTGGAAGCAGCATCTCCCATCCTGTAAAGAACACTTAATATATAGAGAATTTTCCATAAGTCTGTTCTAATTCATCTCAGATTGGTTCCATAGGCCCCTGATGTTAATCAAAAGTTTCCTATTAATTCAACACTACCTGAATCACATTTTCATTTTAATTCAATAGCACAGTGTCAATTCTTCGCATCCCCAGCGTAACTTCTTCATCCAGAGCTACTGAAACAAATATTTACAAAGGAAGGCAACTGTTACCTAAACTGTACACAAATAGGAAAAGCCAAGGAAAAGATGCCTACTATAGTACAGGTTAACTGAGAATTATCAAGAATTGATGCTAAATACTTTATATCAAAGTCCATTGAAATACACAGTGTCCAATACAGAGGTAAGTAAGAAAATATTAGTACCAGTGGTTTCGAAAACTTCTGCCCTCTGGAATTCTATCCAGTTGCAACCCCTAAACAGAACAATAATGAAGTGAGCAAGCTCTCAATATTAAGCTTTTCTGTAATTTTTTTGAAAACAAAAAGCCTCATTTCAGCTTTCTACAGTAACAGCATCACAGTTCACAATTTGTAGGTATTCTTTATACCTCATCCAGTAGAGACATCCCTTCACTCTCCTCCTTGTCCCTAAATTAAAGCTTAGATTATGTATGATGATATAAATAAATGCTTTAGAGGAGTTCTCACTTGCTGAATGTCTGGTAAGGTTCAAGACATTGCAGTACATACTTGGTCCCGTATGTGAAGGCTTTAGATCGGCAGGTTTATTTTTGGCTTTGCAAATTAATCCTCCCTCTTTCAGACTAAGGGAAGAACAGAAAACTTTCAGTAGTAAATACTGCAATGCTCTTTTGTAAAGTTTCTCCACCTGCATACATAAGTGAAAAGGGAGAATTATGTTCCACCATTCCCCATCACTACATAGAAATTTATCTCCCACACAAGTCTTTCCCAAAACCATACTCACTGTGGGGGTGAAGATGAAAGCTGCACACTTGTTAATGTTCCCAAAAGAACTAAAATGGGACACTGTGCAGCAGGAATCTTTTTAGCTTGGACAATATTAGATGTCAAATCCACCAAAACCTTGAAGGCTCAGCCTCTGTGCAGACCTTGCGCCAGGTGGTGCCTAGTGAAAGCCTTACCTATGGAGATGATAACAAGAAGCAAGCCAGGGATCTACAGCTCTTGCCATCCACCAGCATCACTGCTGGCCACCTGACAGAAGAACAATTACACGTCCTTCAAAAGGAAAGCAAATCAGAAGGTTGGCAATTTTCCCCTAGTGACTTTTTTTTATACATATACCTAACATTTAAAACGTGATAAGAATTCCCCAGTCCTGTAAGCAATACCATCCACTGCAATGAGGACGGATCAACAGCACAGCGAAGGAAAGAAGACTCTACGGTCTTCAGAGACGTGAATTTTCCTGGTGGAAACCAAAAATAATGAAAGGTCTAAGTATAAAGATTCCAAACTTGAAATCAGTTTAAACCTTGAAAAGAAGATGCATCCCCCATTCTACTTATTGTTTAAAACTGTCTTCTTGGGTTAGGGAAAAGATCAATCGGGTGAGAACACAACCTTTATAGCTTACAAGTCTACCAAAGAGGTTCACCTTGCAGGATCAGGGGAGCACAGCAATGCTATACTAAGCTGTACAGAAACAACTTCCCCTTTTGTTTCATTTGACCTAACACTGCCCTTTAGCTTTTAGGTGTATTTAATCCCAAAACTCAAAGAAAAATATACCAACTTTGGAAACTTCCTAATATTCCTTTCTGGCACAAGGGAATAAAAAAGTAAGAAGTTTTTTAGACAGTTCTAAACTGACAAAATAATCAAAACATGTTTACTGTTTTAAATTAACAAACCAGGCTTTTCTTCAGTTCTAACAAACTAATCAGTCTTTTTGGGTTCATGTCATAATTATGGCTTCTCTCTCTTATTTCCAATACCCCTGCATCATGCAGGCTACCCTTTTGACAGGTTTCACACATTTCTAATTACATGGTGGATTTAAAACCACAGCTTGGAGGTCCAGGCAAAATTCTGTCTCATCAAAATATATTTGTCTTATGTTCAAACCTGAGGGAACTGTGGGGAAAAATGTGCGTAAGGTCTTTGAGCACAAAATATTGGGAGGTTTGGTTACAGGTCACAAGAGCCCAGAACAGGCATGTCTTCTACAATGATCTTCGTATTTAAAGGAACACCAGGAGATTAAATCTCCACGTCTCCTAAAACTGTGGGTGGAGTGGTTTTTTGTTTTGGTTAGAATGGTGCGGGTTTGTTGTTTGATTTGTTTGCTTTGGTGGGGTACTCTGTTTGGGGTTTTTATTTGTTTGTTTTTAATCCTTTTAGGTTCCTTTATGTCATTTCCTCTAAAGCTACTAGAGATTTTAAGAAATAAAGGGTATTCAAGGACGGATGATGAAAGTGATTAGAGGCTTAGAAAGACACATATGAGGAGGGATTATTAAAGTCTGCCTTGCTTATAGGCAAGATGAATGAGAGGGATCATAAGAGAGACACAGAAAATGAGAAGAGTCATTCCACAGAATGTTTTCTCATCAGTAGCAAGCGAATTTCTGTATTTTTTTTAGTGTAAGCCTTTTATATGTGTGATCACGTAAGAATCTTTTACATGTGTGATCACGTAAGAATTCAATCATCCAAAAAACCACTGATTCTGCTGCTAGTCTCACTAAGGCTGAAAGAACAAGAAGATTGAAATTAAGATTCTCTATTCATTAATAAACAAACCACACCTGTTCCAGGTAAGGTTTTTGTGTTTGTTTTAAATTAAGGAAGGATTCTTACAAGATTAAGTATGTTTTCCACTAATAAAGAGAAAGTTCTGAATAGGCTCCAATGTGCAAGAAATCAATTGGGACTTCCTGTGTCTCTCTCTCTAATGCATCTGGTACGTGTTAAAAGCAAGAAGACTTCTGCATAGACTTCTGGAGGCATGTGATAAAGGAATTTATGTATTTTAGTTGTACTGGAAAAGGATTTTTCTCCTACAAGGCCATACATATAAATTTATAGTCCTGATGAAATGCAGAGGATTTTTGCTCAGTTATGGGTAAGAGACCAAGAGTGAAGAGCAATGTCCTGATCAGCAGATTAAAAAAAAAAAGATAGCTTTAATAGACTCTTATAGAGCCTTGAAAGGCAGTCCTGACACAGTGCTCTTGAAGCAAAAGCCAACACAGTGAGGCACGAGTTAGCATAGCTGGGCTAGTCTGAGCATGAGGAATGTTAACTATTGCAATTGCATAGACCTCTGCGTGGAATTACTGATCAAGAAATAGAGTGTAGCCAGAATCTGAACACCCTAGTCTCCCACAATGCTTACCGCAAAATCAAGTCCCTTAAGAAAGCACTATGACACTTTTATAACTATCCTGCAAGCTACATTCCAGCAAGAGCAGAACTTTGTTCATGACAACTAAAAATGCAACTCCTGTTCCCAAATCTTGTCCTACTTCATATCTTAGATTCTGATCTTGAATGTTTTTCAGAGAGTTGTATTTGTATTTGAAGCATTTCAGGAATCAGCTACTAGTGAATGTTCAGCACAGTGAAGCTGCAGCAACTGGCATCAGCAGAGGGGACCGGAAACATTTTGCATGGCTGTATTGTCCACGGATTCCACCTGTGCCACCAGAGCGAGCTGCAGTAATCCAGATTATAGAGACCGGATACTATTGGCAAGGAGAGGCAGGAAAGGTCTCCTGGAAGGACACCCTTCTTAAATGTGGAGATGGATGATTTTCCAGAACTAAGGCAACCACGTGGCTATAAATCTATAACCACGACATAAAAGCAGAACTGTAAGGCACTAATTCCATTACACTTCAAGTAATAGTGGTTTTATGCCCCGCTCAGTACTGCCATGCACAGCATAGCTGGACTCTCCTGTGATTCATCCAAGGAAGAGAACATCCAAGGAAGAGAACATCCAAGAAAGAGAGAACAGCCTCTGCCTCAAAATATTTGGCCTTCAGCAGCCGCAGTGACTCTCTTAGGTTAAGAATGACCCAACTGTACTTCAATAAAGTGTTTTCTCTCTTTCAGCCACTGGGAACTTCACACAAAATGTGACATATGCAGAGTTATTAGCAGAACCCATGATATCTTATACTTCAAATGGCCTTGAAGAAGAAGATATTGAACAGACCTGTTGCTATATACTGAAAAAGCTTTTTGGCTGCAGCAGAAATGTTTAAATCTGTTTCCCCTCAGACTCTACCACTGACAAACGTCAAAGACAATACTCACAGTAAATTGTTCTAGCACTTCTGCAAACTGAATTTAATGATGCCTTCCTACAGTCTATACAGCAACAATTTTGGAACTGTCATTTTACTTGTCCAGAGAAAAGGTGTCACTTTCTCAGAAGAAAAGTCCTCAGCTGGGCTTGAAAGACGTGTGCAGTAACCTACAGGGTGGAAAATTCCTTTAAAATCCACCTGCCTAGAAACTGGACTCAGTAGCCTTTGTTATACAGACTAGGAGATCCAGCTTGTACTTTGACACCGCTGTTCTCCCCAGACTTTATTAAATGGATCTCACCCTACTTACAACACATCCTATCCTGCTAACAACTCCAGCTCCAAGGCGTTCTTCACACAGCAAGTCTCCCTAGTCTGCTCAGGCTCTGGAGAACCCCCCCCACCAGCTCTGTACTGCTGTGTTCCTGCCCTGCATTGTTCTTGTCCATCCACGTTTGGGAATGGCAGCTTTAACTTCAGCTGCTCTGATGATTTTTTTCAGTCTCTAAACAAAAAACACATTCTACTTTCTTGCTTTTTTCTAAATAATACCACCAGCTCTTGCTGCTCCAGTGCGTGACCATTTCTAACTCCATGGTTAAGGCAGTAAGAGAAATGTTGAAGTTATCCAGGCAATTTGCCCAGGAAAAATTCCAATTTGTCTGGATTAAGCACAAATAGATTTAATGCAAGGTCTTACCACCATCTGGAACATACAACATGCTGCTACCATCCCTAGCAATTATATTACAAGTTCTGTGATATCAGACACAACTTGTAAAGCCCAGACCGTGGACCATCACAATTACATACAACTCTAAACTTGTATAGAGTTATATTTCCAGTTCTCATGGTCACAGGAAGGGAAGAAGACACCAATTCTGATTAGAAGAAATCCAGTATCAGACAGAAGACCAATACTTTTATAAAAATGCCTTAAACATGAGATTAAAAAAAAAAAAATTCAATACCTAAGTATAATAAGCAACACAGCATTAGCCACAATGCTTTATACTTTTAAGCAAATCAACTAGACTACGGAGTAGAGTTTAACCCTTAAATATGCCAAAAATTATGAAGATATGCAACTTTTCTCCATGGCCACACTTAGCTAGGTAGTACACTACTCTTACAGTAAGATCAATGAAGGAAAAGCTAATCAGTTCAACTTTCAAAAGAGAAGAACAAAGGAAATGCATAACATTGTTAACTCCAATATGACTAGCATGTGCATCCACCTTAGAGTGTGAAGAGCATTGTAGACTCCAGTAGTAACACTACAGTGTCTAGGGTTACCTGTTTTTAAAACATTTGATTATTCTGACGCAATCTGAATCACACCATCTCCTTTTCATCACTGTCAATTAATGGGCTGGAGGAATGGAAAATACTGCTAATGCGCAGTACAGGAAAATAAAATTCCCAAACCCCAAAACTTTTACCCCAGTCACCCCCTAGAAAAGATCTTCTCTCACAAACAGTTGATCCTTACACTCCAAACCGTAAAGTTCATTTGTTGTTAGATGCAAGATCTCCACACAGAAAAGAAGACAGAATTTCTGCCAATATCCTAAGTCAGCTAGGGCAACCTCGTTTTTCCTTTCCTGTAGTGCATGGGAAGAAAGGGCCACTTTTTTACACGTCTTTGAGCAGAGCATTTAGGTAAGAATTTTAAACTAGAAAGCCAAGTGCCTCCATCAACAGAACACTTACCATAAAAGCCACTAAATACATGAAAGGATCACAAGCTTTGCCTATACATGTTTATACATATCATATGAAAAAACCATAAAAATAAAGAAAGATGAACTTGCCAGGAGACTGTAAGAAAAACTTCCATAAAGCCATACATCACAGATATACAGTATATTCTTACTTTATCCCTAGAATACACAGGTGCACTTTTTCTGTCAAGTTCCATTCCTGCCACAGCCCTCTTTTAACTTCATAAAAGGAACCATAATACTTCTCTGCTGCCAGATACAATCATCTGCTCCAGAGTTTACTAAACAAACCTTGAGAAACAAAACCAAACCCTAGTATTCACCTCTGTGATCGAGACACAGAGTCACGGCATTAAATCATCAGCGCTATTGACTCTGGTGAGTAAGTTCTCTATTACACTTGTATCCCCCTAGTTTCGATTGAGGATATACCTCGAACACTGGTTTCTATTAAGTCAATGTCCAGTTTCATTTCATTTTCCTATACGAAAAAAGTGTTCAGAGTATTAACATGAAAGAATCACGTAGGAAAAAACCTTCCCTTTATATCGTCAGCCTAGCAAACGTGGAGACCTCACGGGGAACGTGCTGCAGGTTGGCGGCTGCCTCTCGGAGCTCGGCACCCAAACCCCCCGGGCAGCCCCAGCGCCGCCGCCTCCCCGGGCCGCCGGCTCTCACACGCCTTACCCTCGTCTTGCGGCGCCGGTGCCGCTCCGGGTCCGAGTACGTCCTGTCCACGGCGAGCGCCGTGTCGCTGCCCGGCATGCTTGGGCTTGTGCTGTTGTTGCTGCTGCTCGCTGCTCCGCGCCGGGCGCGGTGCCACCCAGGGCCGCCCAAGCACCAGCCCCGCGGCGGCGGGACTGAGCGGGAGCAGGCTCGGGATCGGGATGGGGGTCGCGGCCGCCGGCGCCGCGCGGGAGCGCCGGGCACGCCCCGCCCGCACGGCCCCGCCCGCACCGCGGCCGCTCCGCTGCTGCCCAGCCCTCGGCGCTCCGCGCCCCGCCGCACGGGCCAGCCGGCCGGCTCCCGCGGGGGCCGTGCCTGTGGTGTCCCCCTCCTTCGAAATAGGAAGGACGCCTGAGAGGGGAAGAAGGTGGGAGAGAGCTTAGCCAGAGGGACTGGGCCAGAAGTCCCTTCGTTTGTTTAATTTTCAAGGCCGTCGTGTCTGCGGGGATAGCAGGAGCTGGGACACGATGATCTCCCAGAGGTATGGCTGGAGGGAGGGATGACAGTTCCTCCTGCTGACAGCCGCTGGTTTGGGTCCGATCCAGCTCTTGGACAGAGTTACCATCAAGCAATCTTGTTCCTTTAAAACAAACCTAGACCCTGTGGCTACAGTAAAACCTCACAAAACACAGCAAATCCTAAAGGTTCAGAAGTCCAAAGAGGAAAGAAAGGAAGAAACCAGAAGTATTGTGTTGTCAGTTTTGGGCAGACTCACTTGTAAGGTTTTGGCTTTGGTAGCCTAAGGTACCCTGGACACAACTGAGCACTGCTGCTTGAAAGCCCTTGATACCTAGAGGTTTTCACAATAAAATGGTGAATAATCAAACTAAATAATCAGGGCTTGCATTTTCCAAAGTGCTCAGTGGAGCACAGCAACCAGTTCAGCCCCTTTTTCTGCACATTACACATGTGGGACAAATCCTTCCATGTCCTGGCACAGGGGAGCTTCAAACGATACTTCTGAATGCTCAAGGAAAACTTGTTTTCCAGGGCATGAGTATGCCAATGTACTTAAATTCCTAAGAGCTGAGTGGAGTTTCTGACTGATTTTCACATTTATCTTCAGACTTTCTATGCTGAGGAATGCATTTAAGTGACCCTTAACACATTTTAACCCACAGAAAAGTGTAAGTAAAATACTGCTTTATAATCACTAAGCTGTAGAGGAAATGTACTTCTTTTCCTTTCTGGAACAAACAGAATAGTTGAGTTACCACCTCTAATCATTACACACGTAAATCTGGAGTTCCTTCAGGCCAACTCCCTTGCAAGAGCAGCAGGACTTCACCTTTTAGGTACAGTTTGTTATCATGCTCATACGTGAGTCACACTGCTTTTCTTCTCTAGCTGAAGACAGCAACAGTCCCGAGGCACGTGGGTATATAAACATACATAAATACCAACACAGCCAACTATCCTATGAGGAGCTTGCAGCTTTAAAAAATTTCCCTGACACCATTTGGTTTTTTTATTGGAATCATATGTTCCAAGATAACAGTGCTGTCCGAGGTTAATTATCTGACATGAGGGTCTCCTTGGTGTTTTCAAGTAATGAGGTCTTCATATGAAGAAATGAAGAGAAGGAAATGAAAATGAAAGACCTGGAATTCTAAAATCAAAAGAAATACTAGACCTTGCCTTCTTGGCAGGCATTTCTTCTTCAACTCTAACACCAGTTTTAACAAAGTTATCCCAAAGTAAACAATGAGTGGGTTTACTAAAGGAAGCACTATTTTCCTAATGCAGTATTCGAAGTAACCAAACTAACACTGGATACTGCACACGGGTGGTGCCTTGCCACCCTTCCTATACTTCTTATGAAGCTGAATGAGTTAGCTGAAGTTAAAAGGCTGCTGGGAAAAAAACCAGAAATGGCACCTGTGTTTTTTCAGTCCTTCAGCTCAGACAGGAACATTAATTCATGTGCCAGAGGGTGAGGAACGCTGGAGGTAAAGGTGAATAAAAAATTAAATAGGCAAATTTTGTGGGGCTTGGGGTTTCCACTGAAGTAATAATTGCACATTTCCAAACAGGAATGTGTGGTTTCTAGCACCTAGGATGAAACATCCTTATTTCCTCAGAAACTTTCAGGGTTTTTTAAAGACTTGCCAGATGTAGTTGATCAAAGCATAGAAAGGGTAAGGAGTTGGAATAGGGACACATAAAACACTGCAACTGCTTGATGTTTTAGTAATAGAAGGCTTATTATAAATCATACTTGATTCAAAAGTTTAAGAGTTTTATTTAAATATCTGCCTGATTTAAATAGTACCAGCAGACTAGCCACAAAATGGCAAAACTTCTCTTCAAGATAAAAAGAGGCAGGAATATGCAACATATATTTAAGGGTAATATTAACATACATACTACTATATTTGCAAAGAAAGCTCTGTCCTAATGTAGCCTCTAAGAAGAGAATAATACAGCTGGTCTTGTAAGACCCCAGTGTTGCGTTAGGCACACCTTCCAACCAAGCCTGTGGATCTGTTGCTTGGGCACTGCTCTCGGTGGTGCATACCAGCAACAACAGCTCCCGGCTCCTGTGCCAGCAGCGAAAGCCCTGGCACTGGGCGGTTCCTGGGGGAGCTGTGACCACAGGACAGCAGGCCAGTCAATTAGGAACTCCTGCTGCACACAGCAGCAAGTTATAGTGGAGGAGAAATAGCTGCTTGAGTAGAGGCACCTGTCCCACAGGTCAGGAGAGTCCTTCCACACAATCTGAATTAGGAGCCATTGTCATTTTGAGAGTCTCTGCAAATGCCACATCTCAAGAAATTGTTCTTTTCGTATGTTGGAGTTAAATCATCTGCACCTTCAGAATTTATGTCAAACTGCGGTGCAATGCAATTCTCTGATGAAAGGCTGCTCTTTTCCCCCTTTATCTTTCCTTCTCACACATGTGCCACTAGGTCCTTCCTGGGCTGGAGCAGGAGCATGCTCTTATCCTATGGCACATTTGCAGAATGCATTTCATTTGGCTTGGCTGAACAAAGACCACCTGCCCTCCTCTTGCACACACAGCTGGTTTGTACAGCTCTCCTTCCCCACTCCAAAACAGAGACGTGACGCCCTGAACGTGGCAGAATACTGCACAGCACAGTACTACTGAGAGCTTCACCGAGTACTTCTCTCACTGTTACTTTTAAAAGCCCACAGAGTTTAAATAAATGTTCTTCCCACACACTGCACCTGCTCTCAACTGAACCTTCACTCCACTAAAGCAAATTCTTCCACATACTGGCAGGAACATGAGGCTGGACTCACAGTGACATAGATAGAAATGGTAGCCCCACAGATTTATTCTCTCATCCTTTGTTCTTCTCAGAAACTATTTTAAAATTTAATTTATATGGCTTAAATTAATGATAAAATGTTAAACCATTCCAGCCATCCATTCTGCCAGTTTTAAAGTTCAAATACCTCAAAATCCCTCACTGAGTGCCCAGGTGTCAGTGCCCATCCTTTTCCAGTCCTTTCCCTCACTTCGTCATGCTGGCATGATCCACAATGCTTAACTCTTGGTATTTACATTATTTTGCCAATCTTTTTAAAGTGACCTTTTAAAGAGTGATGCCTATTAGGAACAGAAGGTCTAGTTAGACTTAAGATCACTGTACAAGAGTATTCACCACTGTATTTGGTTTTCAGAGGGACAGACATCAATATTGCATTTGCCTGTATTGCCATATTTTAGGAAAATCAAATCTCTGGAGGTGCAGCAGAGGCACTGTCCAAAGGAGGCCCATCAGCTGGAGCCCGAGCTTTCTAGAGATGATTCCTGTCTCACTCTTCCCTTCAGGACCTGCATCTTTGCTATCCATTTTTTGCCCCATGACAATGTGTGATGCTTGCACAGCAAACACAGCACTCCTGCCTGCAAGCCATAAATTATCCATACTGACTTATGCATAGGCCATGCAGGGAGCAGAAGTGCCTTTGACACTTGTGGGATTGCCTAGCAAAACCCAACTCCCACACAATGTAATCCCCTAGATGGTGTCAAACACACACATTGGGAAGTAACAAAAAAACCCCAAACAAATCTTTATAGAGGTGGAAAACATGGAAACTCTTTCATTTGGAGGCTGGCTCAAGGTTTGGCCCCATTCTCTTTCCAGTTTTATCATGAATCTGGATCTTGGCAATTTACTTTACTTCTTTGGACTTCTACTACCCTGTCTGTAAAAGGAGAAGCAAGAATGGCACATCTCTCTCATGTGGAGAACCTTGAGCTCCTCCGGAATTAAAAGTGCTATTATCAAATGTTGTGTTCTGATGTTTGTGGGGAGAAATTAAATATCCCATGTCAAAAGTATGTTGGCAAAGGTACAATCAGGAAGAAGACAAAGGTCCCTTTTCCCGCAATGGTAACATCTGTACTCTAAACAGGATACTGGGGCTTCTTTTGAGAGACTTTTTAACTTGTCCTCCAAATCTTTTTCCAAAAGCTTTCATCAGCCAGCCTCCAGGGAAAGGGTCTACGTGAAAAGAGACTGTTAGTCATTTCCAAGTCTGAGGACAAGTGGGCTAGTGCTGAGTGACATTGGTCTTGCAGTTAGCCCTGAGTGCACTGTCACGGTTCTCAGTTCATCTGCCAAGGCATGAGCCTTTCACACCCACAGCAACTGAGATACTCTGCTTGTTTGATACCCAGCACAAACTACCAAGGGATCACACCGAGACTTGCAGATTGTATTGCCAAGCTGTGACGTGCATTCAGAAGATGTTGATAAACATTCAGATATCCAACTAAAATTTTAACTCAAACCCTCTCCTCCCCTGTCCTCTCCTGATTAAGAAATGTTTTGTGTGCTTTCACAATAGAATAACTCTGGACACTCTGTGAGTATGCATTTTCTACACAGTAAAAACTGCAAAACAAGGAGTTTCGTGTATTACTGAGATGCACTTATAGGGGGTGAAGTATAAAGAAGCAAGTGAAAAATTCCAGTTCAGGTAATGGAAGTTCTTCTTCTTTCTTTCCCCTGCATACTATTGTGTGTCCCTTGCTGTGTGATGAGAGGCAATTTCAAGCCCTTTCCTCATTCTCATACAGCCTAGGAAAATTCAGCTACGTAATTCCTCACCGCTGCTGCTGAGTGACAGCGGTAGTGCAAACAGTACCTGCAGGATGGTGGCAGTGTTTTGCATTTCAAATGCTGTCAATAAGAGCCACCTTTGTAGCAGACTGAAATGCCAACTGTTCTGTATACCCAAGAACTTGCCTGGAGCTCAGCTATTTACATTAAAGATAATCCACGTTGCAGACGAAAGTACAGAATTCTCCCTCTAGCAACGTGAATGGTTGCTGCTCATCAGCTTACAAATTTTCTTCTACCTCATAATATGTGATTTGTGGCCCTCTGAGAATGAATGTGTGCAGCCTCTTTGTCCCAAATCAGCCACTTTGACATTGTCACAAGGCATGCAGGACCAACAGCTGCAGCCTGCTGGCACACAAAGGTGTACCCGCTTCCAAAACACAAATATGAACTTGCATCGAAATCATTCAGGCTGTTGCCAGAAGACAACCAGCCTGAATCTCCTATTACTTCATATTCTGGTGGTTACATCAGTGCAACATTTTATCTCGAAGTAAAACAAGCACACTAGACATAGCCCATGAGCACAAGAATTGCTCTTGGAATGTGCCACCCTAACCCACTCTGCGAGCAGCAGCGCTTGCAGTCCCCCTGAGGTGGCACGTAGCTGGGCAGCTGACATCTGAGCTCCTAAAGGCTCTGTAAGTTAATACACTGCAGCTTTCACCCTACTGCTCTATGGCCATAGCTGCACAGAATCCCACCTCGGTTTGGGGCTGAGGGCTGCACACAGAAATGGCAGACGGTGCTGGATAGGAACCTGTCAATTTTTTTTAATCTATGAAGTACTTTGCATGGTGGTGGCTCTGTGTAAGTTATGTCATGCTAAATGTGTGACATCAATTATTTCCATATGAAGAGACAATGTCAAATTCAGGATTAGGACTTGTTTGCCAGTCAACCAGAAAACACATATGGGTTATGAGAGGACAGAAAAATTAATGATTACACAAGTAAGCCTACACCTCTTCCTGGTGAGAGTTGTTAAACGTAGCCCTTTCAGTTTTACTACAGTGACTGTCTACAGGGATGCAAATTACAGGGACGTGAAGCTCAAATTCCCTCACCAGTGTAAAAGTTGATCACCTACAACTCATCTAACAGTGGTTCTGTTAAATCTAATTTAATGTTATATGAAAGCTTTCCTTTAAAACCAGGAGAACCCGGTAAAAACAGAGTGTGTTAGGTCAGTTACCTGCTGGGTTAATTGGGCATTAATAAAAGCCATTAGATAAACGTGGTTAAGAGCATTTTTAAAATGAGCATAGTAAAACCTAAAAGCTCCTTCCAGTTTACTTGTCAATCTGCCAGACCTAAACATTCAATTCTGTTTTGGGTGACAGACACTTCAAAGATGAACATCAACTAAGCAGAAAAGCTCAAATGCCGTGATGTTTAACTGGCATAAATTTTCCAAGTGCCTGATTTTAACAACAAATATTCTAAAGGCAAGAAATTGAAAACAAAAAACACCAGAGCATAGCACAGATATTTCTATTATGCTAAGTACATAGGTATCAACCATTATTTTATAAGCATCCAGCAACACACTCCCTTTACTCATCTAAATATAGTAATATGTCAAGAAGCCGCTTCTGGGTTATTACTATATAATTTTACAGGGTAGTTTTCAATGAATAAAGTATTTGCTGTATTTGCTGCTTTTTTTTTTTCTTTTTCTTGCTAACAGATATTACATTTGTTTTACTTTCATATTAGAATGTTTTTTATGGCAAAAATACAGGTCCATTGATCAAAGTTTTGCCAATAGCTTCAGTTTGCAAGGCCTTTATAACATATTTCTGCATATCCCACAGCAGATCCGCTCATTACTACTGTTCCAAAGACAGGAGCAGAACCTCATAACTTCCTGCATGTTAATATTCAGTCTTAACAATATTAAAACTGCAACACCTATATGCATATGTTTCTGCACTTAACGATATAGTTTTGAATATTGGAATCATGTTTTAGATTGGAATTTAGATTTAGTGAATTTAGACATTAAACTATTTGATCATGGAGGCAAGTCATAAGATATAACATGAATGTTATTTTTAACTATCTTGGTGCTATTAGATGCTTCAGAATAGTCTATAACAGATTTAAGCAGAAAAAATAAATAAATGTGCTTTTTAAACAATAATCACAATCATTCTTTGGGGCTTTTAAAATCATGATTTAATAAGGTATTATTCATTATAAAATTTGGGGGACAAATTTTGACAGATTGGAGTCTTCTGCTTCATTCTTATAGAACCAGTGAATTATATGAGATATCACACAGTACCAATTTCTTATCCTTGGGACCTGAGTTTAGCAGGAATATATAAGCAGCAGCTTATTTTGCAATATTTTTGGAAACTGTATCAACACACCAGAGTCCTAGTATTTTAGGGGGAGTTTCCCCTGAACTTCCATTACTGGAAAATGTTACAGCATGGGATCACTAGAAAACAGAACAGCGAAGACACATTTCCCAATAAAAATTCCTATTCTGCTATATAGCAATACAATTTTCTGGAACAAAATTAATGCCTTTTCCCCCAGCATAATTGTAACCAATCTTTTCTTACTGGAATTAAATGTATGAAGGGTAGGGTTTATTTTTCTTTACCAATAGAGCTATGCAGATGAAGCATTTATACATAAAGCAATCCTAAGGCAACAAAAGCAAAGAGAACCTCAGTGTCCACAGACACCTGACAGGACAAGAGAAGACACTCTGCAGCAGACAGGGTGCTCTGGCACTGGAATAAACTGAAACCCTCTTTCCTTTCAGTGCCCACCAATGTACTCATCACCAGCTGGCCTCAAGTGTCACTGAAAAATGAAGCTGCCCCTCTTCTTGCCTTAAAAAAACCAAAACCAGTTTTGGCAGCAGGGTTTGGGTTGGTCTGATATGGAGGGTTGCAAAGAAGTTGCCTCTGCTTCTACTCTACAAGTAGCTCCCCACTTCTGTGTTGTAACCACCTCAGGCTAACAATTTTACAGGTATCAGAATTTTCAAGCCCAGAATAAAGGCATGATGTTATCAACAAGAATCTCACAGACAAACGCTTGTATATCAAAAGAGAGGAAAAAGCTGTTATAATTATAGGCCTACAAGTGTTCTTTTACAGCGTTCCCTTAAATTTATTTGTGTTTGTGTGTGTATCTCACACACGTACAAAGCCTCATCAACAATTTTATTTTAAGTATTATAAGGGGAGAAATTTAATGTTCCAGCTTGTTCATTCTGGCAATATAGATTATTTCATGTAGGTTTTGAAACACTTGTAAATTAGGAGTCTCAGTAGAAAGTATTGGTGCAATATATAAACTAATAGCAGTATAAAGATCATAAAAGCAACAAGGTGTAATTCAAAAATAATTAAGAGTTCTAGGGCGCAGGCACACAAAAGTTACAACAAAGTAACACAGCCAAGAGGAACTCATATTACATGAATTAAGACAAACCCTTCAGAAAGAAGTGGTATCACAAACACATGGGACCAGACAGGTCCTACTTTGCAACTCTGACCCTCACCAATTCCAATGATTTTCAGCATTTCAAACACACAGGTCTGATACAACTACAAAACAACAGAGCATAATCTTCATTTACGCCCACCAAAATCTGGCATTTCTTACAATGAAAAGTTGTCTTTTTTCTAAACAACGTATTTTCTCACATTTTCTGTCCTTTGAGATATCATGTCATAAACCTTACCCAGTCTGAAAACTTAGCAGGAAAACGTTACTAAAAATCATTTTTCATTTCTGCCACAAGTTTTTACAAAAATAACCTACCATTTTTCAGCAGTTCTGTTTTGTTACACTGAACCTCTAGGCATGGTGCGAGGATTTGCTTGAGCCGAAAGGTTCTGCCTTAGCTGGTGAGCAAAGCCGTGCTGGTGACACGCCTGTAGCCCTGCTGACTGCACAGCCAGCACCAGCAGCTGCAAAGGGCGCTCTCCACACACGCCCCTTTCCTAGATGAACGATGATCCCAGCTACAGGTGGGGCCTCCCCAGCACAGCCACCAGCTGACATCAGCGTCCTTGAATTTATGGGCATGGGAAGGTAGCTGAGGCCTCTGGGCCATAAAAAGAAATGGCTGGTTGGTGATATCAGCGTGGAAGCAACCCATGCAAGCTGCCCACAGGCAGTAACTCAGGCAGAGGAGTATTCAGACTATGTACTTAAGCTGCAACGAAAACCACTGACTGCTTGGATGACACAGCTTCAGAGTTAGTATGTAGAACTGATGGCTGGTAGCCTGTAATGCTACATGTGTATTATCAGGGCAGAGAGATGTACCTTTAATGCCTGTGTTTAGTCTAGAATCTTATCATTTAAAGCTGGCTTGTAATTTAGATGCAACAATGGTGAGCTGCTCTGAGAGCTGATCCAGGTGAGAGCTATTTCTGTCAAAACAAAATAAATTATTGCATTGTGAAAATACATACGTCTGAGTTTTATTAGCTCCCTCATCTTCTACTGGCACATCTACTCAAGCTGTGGTGTTGACTCAGGAAAGTGGGCAGGGAATCATGCCTGAGGGCAGAAGGCAGAACATAGCAGAAGTCAGAAGTAAAAAACTAAAGCTGATCATGCAATTGCATTCTTAGTTGCCAAGATTTAATTGTGTCATAGCATATAGGGCACATTTGTATCCAAAGACTCTTAATGTAAATACTGTGTAGCTTTATAAAGGTTAGTTAGCCTTGTAAAAGACATGGAGTCAAATGTTAAGGCATCCATTACTTATGAAAATTTTTTAAATCATGGGCACCCCAAAATGAACTATTAAACCTTTAAAATGAACTGTTTTCCTCACTTTTTTTCCAACAGAACTTCAGTAATAGCATGAATCAATTAGGCTGTGGAAATATAAAAAACAGCTTCATCCAAGCAAAAACCTAGCAGGAAGCTTCAGAGTGAATCTTCTGGTAGAGCTGAGATCAGCAGTTATATCTGAATTTCATAATACCAGCTGCTGAAACTAAGATGAGGGAAAGATGAAAACTAACAGAACTGCTTGAAGGACCAAAAATGCAAATATGGCATTAGAACATCTGTGAAGATAAAGCATCATATATAAACAATTATCTGGTTTGCAAGAAAAGAGAAAAAAACCTTTCAATATAACTAAATAGCTGACCCAGCAGAAACATGCTCATCTTCTCCAAAAATGAGTCATCTCCAGGAGATGCTTCACTAAACCTCTATAAACTTTCCCCTTTGATACCAACAATTTTGCTACTTTTGCTAATTTTGATGAATTTCCTTTAGTTATCCGGACTTCATATGGTCAGTCTCCAAAACTATAATGTATTTATTTTTCTAAGGCATCCAATAGTATGAAATGAGGGTGCATGTATATACAACTCAGCTTCATTGATGGAGAAAAGAAGTAGGTAAGTTCAACTAAACCAGCAGGGAATTCTTGCATTCCTCTGCAGTGAATGGAGACAGCAGCAAATAAACATTAAAAAATTAAACAAAGTCCCTAAGCATTCAAATAGCTTAACGTGAATTATCTTCTTAATATGACAATAAAAACAAACAAATGTTCAGTAACTCTCAGCATGACATCTTCAGCCATCTATCAAAATCATACAGCAATTTAAAACCAGAAGAGATTAACTGACCGCAAATCATCAGGTCTTTCCCCCCACAAGGTGTCTTTTGTATTTGTGGATAGCTTTTTATGTCCTCTTTGCATGCACAGAGCTGAACTTGCTGCAGCTTGTTTGCATTGTGACAAACCTTTTTTTGACTTGATTCCCCCAGAACTTCTTGACATAACTCTCTTGACCCTGGGATTAGCTCAATTGTCAGAGCATGGTGGTAATAATGACAAGGTCACGGGTGCGATCCCCATACGGGCCATCCACTTAAGAGCTGGACTTGATGATCCTTGTGGATCCCTTCCAACTCAGAACATTCTGTGATTCTTGTTTCATTTTGTAACTTCTAGATCTGCACACAGACAAATGTGTGTTGGCAAACACATGCACATGAGCATTTCCCACCCTCCTAGTTTTCCAGTATTCCTCAGCAGTCATGAATGACACTTCCAGCAAACAAATCCCTTCATGCCTATTGACAACATCCTCATATTGCCCTGCAAACCCAGAAAGAAGAATAACACTAGACAGAAAACTTTGAGGTTAAAAATATACTGCTTGAGCTCCCTTCTCTTTGTTCATTAGATATTCTACAGACATGCATAGGTATAAACACACATTATTAATTTATGTCTCCCTGGTGCTTACAGCATTTCATAAGCAGTGAGCAGTTTACATGTGGCACTGCACGGTGGGCAGGGGGAACACCTACATCATGCAGCCTTGACTTCAGTCTTCCAAAAGGCTGAGCAGTTGTCAGCTGCGCACTGTGTTGGATGGACAGTAAAACAGGGCAGTGGGAAGAAACTAAAGAGTTGCTTTGAGAAAGGATGTACCAGTCTCGGTACATTTTTACCCCAAAAAGAAAATAGTAAGTGGACTTGTTCTGCTTGTTACAGGTTGACTGGAGAGATTTCTGAGCTGATTTTTAAGAATCAGTTCTTGCAAAAGATTTTTAAAATGTCATGAAGTTGTGATAAACCTTTAGATTTCTGTGAACATTACCAGTTTTCAACAACTAAGGACCCTTCCAAATCACTTCTGTTATGGCTGGTGAGTTTTAATTCTATGAATTATGGACAGGCATTAAAGCAAGGGAAAAACCAGTCTGGTAATTGGAATGAACAAGTGCTTTTCATATTCTGCAGAACCATTCAAAAAAGTCACAACATCCGTGTCTCTAGTTTACCACAGTCCTGCCGTAGATGTGCTTTAAAATCCTGGTTTCAACCACTAGTAAATTTGAAATTCTTTTCACTACAGGTTCTGTGCCACTTGGATACCTTTGAATGTTAGATATGGAGCTCTCAGTTACACTTACTTGTGTGTATCAAGCTAGAATTTATATACATAAATTACATGTGTGCACATAAACACACCAATACATATACAGATAGCTACATATAAAATAAAGAATATGCAATGGCATCAGTTATTGAATCAGAGATATGAAGTCTTGCAGTTTTAATACTGGGCAGATGCTGCGTTTTCATATTACTAGCTGGGCTGCAAGCTAGCAGGAGCACTTCTATCGGAACAGTGTCTCAGGAGGAGGGAAGAAATACATAATTTGTTCTAGCTGGCTTTTCCTAATTCCATTTAGTAGAATTTAATTGAGTAAGTGCAGAAAATCTACCTAAGGTTCATATCCATGACGACAGTTTGCTCCCTGCAAGAAATTTCAGAAACATGTCTCTAGGTTTCTGTATGTATGTTATCTTCCTGATTCAAATTTAACAACAGTAATTAAACTGATTTTCATCATCTAGGATTTGATCAGCATATAGTGCCACTGCTTTGACAAATGGGGATTTCTACCCACACATCACAGTTTAGTCAGACCTTGTAGATCATGCTGTCAGTACTGGTCAGCATCAGTCTCTGAAGCAGCTACGGCAGAACTTACCGCATAGGTGAGATACCTGCTGCAACGGATACTCAGGACTAATTTTTTGGACTTAGAATTTCATGTAGTTTTGCAAAGAAACCAATGTATTTATGCAAGTATTGAATTACAGAATGGATAAGGTTGGAAGGGACCACTGGAAGTCATCCAGTCAATCCTTCCTGCTCAACTAGGGTCCCCTAGAGCACATTACTCATGATTGTGTTGAAATGGCTTCTGAATATCTCCACAGAAGGAGACTCCACAGCCTCTATGGGCAGCCTGTTCCAGTGCCCAGTCACCTGCACAGTGAAGAACTTCTTCCTCATGTTCAAGCGGGACTTCCTGTGCATCAGTTCCCGCCCATTTCCTCTTGTCCTTTTGCTTGGCACCACTGAGAAGTCTGGCTTCATCCTCTTGACACCCTCCCTTCAGACACACATTGAAGAATCTGATAACCTTCTCAGATCATGTGGCACCTCTGTAGAACACAGAAACTATTTTCGAAAATTTAGGAATGCAGTGACATAGAGGTCACTGACTTAATTTATGGCCAGTGGCTCTTCCATAAGGTTATTTCAAAGGCACACTGATATTTTACTAAATTATCCATCACTTAGGGCTATAGTACAAGCACCATTTGTTAAAACTTAACTTTCCCAGGATAATCTACTTGGTCTTTTCACTTCATTTTTGAATCTGTCTTTCCTTAAGAGAGATCTGGAGAGTATCAGGGTGAGGCACTAACAAAACAACAGAAAAAACCACCAGAGTTAATATTCAGACATGGTCCCAGTACTAACACTGATAAACAGGGACTTTGAAAAGCCTCCCTTCTGCTGCAACCTTTTATTAGCATTCAACCGCAATCTTTGTACACCCTTGGATTTTGTGGTTTGCTTGAAAGATTTGATACATACAGGGATCTCTCAAATAAAGCCTGAAGGATATTTTTTATTATATATATAAATTCCTTGTAGCAGTTGTGCTTTAGTATCACCTAAACAAATACAGCTAAGTGATACTGCTAAGCAAATCAGCAATCATACTGTTCCCGGAGCAGAAACTCTTGAGCATTGTGTTGGGCTCCATACCACCACCAGGGGTATTGTCATGTGGTTTTGCACTGTCAGCACAGGATGAATTTTTCTCCTCAGACAATTTACAACTAATCTCATTTCTGTCAGATTCTCTAAAAGGTGCAAGACAGTGGATGGATGCCTGAGACAGCTGAATTTGAAATAAATTGCAAGAAAGATAGGTGTTGTTAACTGGACTCTTCTGCTGAAGGCTGATGCCTCAGCTGTGTACTGATGGAAATTCTTGTCAGCCCAGATTGGTTTTGGCCATGCTATGTCATTTAAATGTTATAAGAATAACAGAAATGGGGTTATTTTGTGGCAGCAGCCAGTTTTCAAGGGACGTTAAAAGCATAGGGGCATTGAGAAAGTTATAACTGATACTAAACATGGGAACAAAGCTAAGCAATCTGCTGTGTAGGTGATACTGCAAGACACACAAAAGCTTGCCTGAAATAATCCATCCCAGCTGTTGGCATGCTTCAGTGTAAAGGTGCTGTGTTTTAAATTTGCTCTGAGATGAAAAGACTCAATGTAAACAATCTGCTTATATTCGTGAAAATTTATTTCTCAATGTAGATCAATCGCTGGAAGCCTAGAAAATTAAAACCAATGTGTAGTGCACATTTTGGCTGCAGCACTGGTAAAAAACTCTGCATTTTTGTCCCAGGGGAGGGACAGCAAGCACTTTCAGTTTGACATGGTTTCATTTGCTCTGGAGTTACACATCTTGTCTTTCTGCAAGCAAGAGCAGAGGATGAGGGGGCTGGGGTGGCAGATGTCACTTATCATGTCCTCAGGGAGTTGACCTGCAGGTACACATCCCGCTTTGTCCACTCTTGGAGTGGGTGAAAACTCTGCTGAGAGATATTGTTGCCTCCACTGCTAAGATATGACAAATTTTTAAGCAGTTTTTTTCTGTTTAAATCTGCCTGTAGACTTCTTTCCTAATGCCAGCTACCCTGGATATATGCCCAGCAAGAACTGCTTTACACCAATTCTTCTCAGGAGGAAAAGAGGTGCACCACAGGTAGCTCCACATTACTGTTGCTATGTTTTTCAAATATTTTCACATTACAGGACCACAGGGACTGTCATAGAAAGCTACCTGGGCACATACAATTTTATGATCCTTCTCCAGGTGCATTTTGACAAAACGGACACAGGGATGGGGACGGAGGAACCAGCTCAGCTCAGCATCTGAGGCTTCCTTGGAAGCCTTTACACAAAAGCAGAGATGAATCCTACGTAAGCACCTGACAGACAAAATAGAGGAGCATGTGGTACTTGGCATCTGCTTTTGTGCAGGGGGGAACAAGAATGGAAGAAGGTACCTAAAACACTTCCCTGCTTCATGGGCAGCCTCCTGAAATAGCTGCTACCTTTGCCTTTGTCTATGCTTCCCAATGATGAAAATAAAATGCATAGCAACAGGAAAGGAAATCTTCAGTAACCTTTCTAATCCCCAGCAGCAGAAGTATGCATGAGCACTGTATTATGCCTTAAAATTTTTATGTAATTTGAAATGTCTGTGTAGCCTGCAACAGGTCATTCACCTCACAAAAATCTCAAATCCCTTTAAAGACATTAACGAAACTGTGAACCAGAAAATCATTCTATTGCGTTTTGTTTACATTATCTTCCATTGTTGCAAACCTGTTTCTCATTCGGAAGACTTTATTTTTAACCCATGTCTTGTTCAATCATCTAGACACATGGGCAGGAGAAAGTGATAGGACACAGAATAGCACAGGGGAGGCAGCAGCATTATGGGAAGAGCAAGAGACGAGAGAAGGAGAACTCAAGCAGTGGCTCTATGCTTGCATTCCTCAGAGCAAAAAGCACACTGTTTTTTAAGTACACAATCGTCATTGATTTGAGCTCCCCGGGGAAGATGATGCTCGCTGCTGAGAGGAGCCCATGAGACATGGCAGCAGCCCCTGGCACACGCAGTGTGGGGTGGGCAGCAGTATCCAGTGTGACTTTTGGCTGCCCTGCAGAGTCCGCAGCCTCTAGGGGATGGCAGCGGGCTGCGCAGGGCCCACACCGGCACACTGGGGCTGCAGGCTCCATCCCCCGGACAGCACCGTACCTGGAGGAGGTGTCACATGGGGACCTGGCAACTGAGTGGCCATGTCAGAGGCTGGACAGCTCTGCCAGAGGACTGTGCCATCCCTCCCAACAGTTGTAACATAATCTCCTGATCCTTCCCTTAGATAACCTGGAGCACGGCAAAAGACAGATGCTTGTCACGGAGAAAGCTGGAGGCAACACCTCCTAGTGTGCTTGTCCTGGGCCCTGGGCCCACCACGGCCCATGACGATCTCTCTGAGAGCTGCAGGACAACGATTTGGAATGTGGCAGCACAGCAAACATGGAAGTCTGTAACTTGCTGAAAGATGTTCTGATGTCCTCTATGAACCCTGTAGCTCATGCATATGATCAGCCCATCTTGTAAAACTGAGAAGGTGCACTGAGTTTTGAGAACATTCCTGTTGGCCTGTAAACCATTTATCTATATTGTGCAGCACAATTCACATGGGTTGGGGGCACCCAGGTTCCTCAGCAGCTGAGTAATCTGTGTAATTCAGTCAAGATTTTAAATTGCCTCATGATCTTTTTAAGTCATCATATTAAAAAACACCACAAACACAATAGCACAGATCTGAAGCTTACACATATGCCCAGAGAAGTCAACCTCAACTTCTAAATAATCCAGTAATTTCTTGTCCAGTATTTATACAATGACAGCAAAGCCAGTGTTTTTAAGACTCTCCCTTTTTTTATGATCATTATACAACAATGTAATTGAGGACAGCTGAGGTCATAGTTCTATAACTGAGTTTCCAGCCCTGACAACAGAAACTGGTGTCTGATCTTTGGTTCACAGTAAGGTTTTTAACCTCATTTCCACCCACCACTACTGTTATAAAATTCCTCTTATGTGTGTTGGCTGCTCATTTTTCTTAACCTTTGGAAGCTGTAACGTGGCTCCTTCACAAGGCTGAACTCTAAGTCTGCCAGGAAAGAAGGCCTGTGGTACAAGGTAGCTCAAATAATTTAGGATCAAAAATAAAATAAAAGACCTACAAGCTTAGCGTTTGCTAGATTTTTCCTTACATGACTACTGAATTCCACTACCATTAAAGTTTTCTTAAAAGCCTGGACAATTTGAGGATGCAAAGCAAAAATAATTGAAAAAAGAGGGATGAAATATGTTGAGGACAACATGCTAACCTTCGGTAACCTTTATATAGAACAACAAGTTTAGTCAGGTATAGTGAATCTCAGCATGAGAAATCACAGATGTGCTTGAAATGGACTTCATTTCACTAGCACCTGGTAACAATACCAACAGATGTGAAACTTCGGGGTTTGGCTACTGGGATGACTAATACCAATAAATCAGTGCAGCAAAGTAGGTCACAGAGTCCCCACCTCACCTGCTGCTCCCAGAGTCACTACAGGCTGACTCTCTTGCTTTGATTTCACATGTTAGTTTGGCACTTGAAACTATTTAATTATTTCAAATAACTCTCTTACATTTTACACTGAGTTTATTTTTCCAACATTTTAGTCAGTCAATTCAGGTGCACAACTAATGGTCCCTGGATTTACACTGATAACCAGAAGAGCCTTAATTAAAATGCCAGTTAAAATGGTAGCACAATTACAGGGACAATTTTCTCTGAGCAATGAGCATTCACAACCAAATGCAATGATTAAATTTCTGCCAAAATGTTCTTTATTTTGAACTACTGCTAGTCAGCAAAGTAGTTGGAATGCATATATTAGACTCCCCCAGAAAATAATATTCTGGACAAAGAGTTAATCTAGTGGCAACTAGAATTTTGAATGGATTTATCATTTCCCCATTTTGTGGAATTTAATAAAAATGCCACCACAGATAATAGACCATAAATAAAACTTAGGTTTTTCTATTCAGTTAGCATTGCCTCATCTAAGGCAAACTAGTTGTGTCAAAGATCTTATTTAATTTTCAGTGTGCCAATAACCCAAGTAATAACTATGCAGAAGAAAAATTGTTATAGACTGCTAATTAAGAACTGTTTTTTACTTTATGCAGTTGTTTGCAACGTTTCTGTAATCCTAATTTATTCACTGCAGTGGGAAATCCAGTGTATCATAGTGCAATGACCAAATGAAGGGCTACTTCTGACACTTTAGCTGTGTTCCTACTCAAGAAGAGCATTGCAAAAGGCATTGTGCAACCCACTGAATGCCACATAAACACCTGGCATGATGCTCCAAATCCGTTAGCCATGGACCCAGATGCACCTCCAGGAGTATTTTCCAGCAATTCCGTGTTTCAGCACCCCACATGTAAGATGCCTGAGGTCTGTCCTGAGCATACCTGAAACCCACCATGCATGAGCCCACAAACAGCTAACCCCAACAGTGTGCCTCGTGCTGCTGCTCATGCTCGTGGCACCCCTTCTTCCCCGCCTGCCCACAAAGCTGCACAGAAACCATTACACTCTCCAGATATTGCTGTTACTCATTAGCACCATCAGCGCATCTCAAAAAACCCAGTGCAGGCTAGAACTCGGGCTTCATACGATTGGTATTTTTTATTTTGGGTACACACCACCTTTTATCCTTCCAATTCATTGAAAAAATCTGTAATTTGTGACTATTATTACAGCTTCTTGTACTGCACATTAACATCACGGTAATGATACAAACATCACACCTGTCTCAATGCTGTCATTAGAAATCCATGTCAGCACTCACTGGTTGAAAATAAATAAATAAATAGGTACATAGACAAACACTGAAATTTTGAAAGCCATTCACAACTTTGCCTAAGTTAGACAGTGCTGGTGGTGTGGAGAATCTGGCACTCAGATCTGCAGACAGACATTAGGGACCACACTACCCCAGCCTTCAGCATCACTAAAGCAGTTTATTGAACCAAAATTGCAGAACACTAACTTGAAAATTAACTTGATGGTAACATACCCATTAAAACCCCCAAACGGCATATGGTTACAGCTTCAGTAGTATTGCCACCTACAGATACTCCTCTTATCCTTCATTACAGAAAAGTGAAAGGGAAAAAAAAAAGCTATGAAACATGCTGTCCTGGCACTATACTCTGATAAATTCAATCTCTACCATGTAATTCACTGAAGATTAACATCAGCTCTCTGGGTAAAAGCTACAGCTGAACATCTATTCACTTGAATGCAGAAAAAATGTTAATAAATTCAGTGGTAGAAAGGCTAAAAATAAAAATTCTGCTTAGTTAGGGGAAAAAAAAAAAAGACTTGCCCTATATGATCAGGCACTATCTTAGATATTTTCAGCAGAAAGTAAAAAACTGTAGAGGACACGCTCAATGGTAGAGCCCAGGCAACGAAGCATGACAGTGTTCAGGTTTGTTCGGGGCAGCAAAAACCCTGTAGCCAAAGCTAGTTCAGGTCTTTGCTGAATGGCAAGTTGGTGGGTTTGGTGAGCCCACGCTGCAGCTGAGAACACAACATGCAAGGACGTGGCTGTCTTTCTTTGCTGCCCCCTTGCTTAAGACAGGGAGCAATGGCCTTCAGTTTTTTAAGGTACAGTGCAAAGTGACTTCCAGGCAACCTCTCTGAAACTATAAGATTTTTATCTTCATTTGGAAACGTACTTTTTTTTCTTTAGAAAACAAATGGTAATTTTATCATAGTTTTTAGCGGTGACGACGATACTTGTTGCTCAGACTGACCATCATCTATGAATGAGTCAATTGCAAATGTTTCCAAATTAAGTACTTAAGCTTATTTGAATTCCTATTTTAGTTACTTTCACTACCATTTCCAGACCAAAAAAAAAAAAANTTCCAAAAAAAAAAAAAAAAAAAAAAAAAAAGCTGTAAATGCTAACCATTTTGAGAAAAACCAAAGAAACCAAATTTTTAGCAAAATAGTGAGAATAATGAAATAAACTGCTTTGGGCACATTTTAGTCCTACCAAGCACACTACTGAATGGTGCTGAAAGCATTAGGACACCACGGTGTATGACCATGGGTGTGGCACAAAAGATCTCAGAAAACTAAATAAGGTAATGGTCTCAATTTAAAAAAAAGTACTGAAAACAAGGATCTGAGTTTAATAGTGTTTCCCAGTTTTACCGAGGTGGATGGGGTGCAAGTACTGACAAAAAGATGAGTGTTGTTGTCTGGAAAGGTGAATAATAGCACAGCCACAGATTTGTCTTCACTGCTGCCCCACACCAGGTTAACAGTCTATATATTTGCAACATTTCTGGCAGAGCTCAATTGCTGCAACTAATAATTCAGCTATAGTTCAGGCTTGTAATTATTTCAGAATCAGGAAACCATAATATACCCACTCTGAAAACACAATTATTTAGCATGTGCATGAATACAAATGATGTTGATACATCTCAGTCTTTCATATTAATGGATCACTTCAATCCAAATGTGGATATTTCTTTTGGTATGCCTTTCGTCATGCTTATGTGCGTAAAAAATTATGAGTTGATAAATGAAACATAAACACCACTTAAATACAACATACCAGATAAACCCAACTGGATGTGAAGCTCTGTGCAATAACGCACAAACCAAGCATAAATTACTACCTTGGACATCTCCAAAATCCTGTCTATTCAGGAGAAGCAGGTTCACACTATACAAAGAGAAATTACAGAAATTCCTTGCTAGAAATACTTTTTTTTTCAGTGTTCTATTTCTAAGGTAAATGGCCAAGTTTGAACTTCACCGCTCAGGATCCTTTACTAGATTTCAAAAAAGTAGTCAAAAAACTATTTTCTTTTCCTCATTTTCTTATACTTTTATTTGACAACATTTTGTGCATGATTGAGTTCTACCTAAGGCTTCTCATTGTCTGGGGTCTTTCCAAGGCAAAACAAAGAACAGGTTGTATTTCAACAGTTGAACTACGGAGGAAGAAAAACAGCAGGAAAAAATTATTTATGCAAGCACCATCCTTGAAGCAATTACCTGTGTTTCTGTATTTAACTATATTTAACCTAATGATATCTAATTAATCAGATATTTCTACCGAGTAGTCAGGAAATGTCTCATAGCACAAAACACACGGCATTTCAACAGATACAAGCAGCATGAAAAGCACCCATTTGAAATCAGAAGTTGCTCACAAACCACTGTAAATCTCACAGTTGGGATAGCACACCAGATGAAGTGGGCCAGCATTACAGCCAAAACAGCTATTGACCATTTCATCTTCCTAATTCCTTCTTAAAGACGGCAGGTTTAGATAAGATACTAGGAAGAAATTCTTTACTAGTGGTGAGACACTGGAGCAGGTTGCCCAGAGAAGTTGTGGACTCCCCATCCCTGGAAGAGACCAGGCTGGATGAGGCTCTGAGAAACCTGGTCTAATAGACGTCCCTGCCCATGGCAGGAGGGTTGGATGGAACCAGATGATTTTTAAGATCCCTTCCAACCCAAACCATTCTGTGATCTTTCTGAACTGGTATGAAGGCACTGATCAAGAAACTGTGTGTTAAAAGAGTCACAGCTTCTGTCTGCACCACAAGTGAGGGGCCATGCAATGGGAGTGAGGGATGGGGAGAACAGCTGGGAGCCAAGGGGTATGCTGACAGTGCCACCAGCTGGAAGGTCTGAGACAGCAGCACAGGAAAGTCCCAGCACTCCAAAAACAAGTGAAAAAGGCCTTTTAATGTGCCCTTTTGAAGAACAAGCAAGAAGCTGCAGCTTGTATCCAAGGAACTCCAAGGTTCTCCCCCACAAGATCTAACATATATTAGTTTTGGCTTTGATATAAATACACGTAAGAGAAACAACCAATGTATCTTCAGATGCTGAATAATCCAAGTTAATAAACCCACGTTGTTCAAGTAGTAAAATCTCCAGTGGTGTTTAGAGGCTTATGCTACTACAGTGACTCTTTTTCCTCACACATGTGGGAGATTCTGGCATTTTATCCTACGGTAAAGAACAAGAATTTTTTTGCAAAGATCTAATGTATTCTTAAACACACTAGAAAAAGTCTGATTTCACTAAACTGAGCAAGAGTTTTGCCTTTGACTTAAGTTACACTTTCACCCATTTTCCCTGGTACTGCAATAGGGATGTTTCTTATCTTTTATGCAGATAAAATTTGACCTGTGGCTTGTGTCAACATGAAAGGAAAGCAGAAGTGCTGTAAAATTGTGCTAAAAGTTTCACTTCCATGTTTGTCCAAAAATGTAAAGTGTTTGACCTTTAAAATCCTTTTGATTATAAATGTGAAGTGGAAACAGTACATTCACTCAGAGTATGCTGAACATTTTCTACAGATAGTGTCTGCATTTTATCAACTTTTTAATGGAAGTACAGTGTTTTGGGTACAACACTGCAATGTCTAAGTGATTCAGGGGCTTCAGTCCTACCATCAAAATAACTTGAGTATTTTTAAGAATTTAGCCCTTAACTGCTTAAGTATAAAACTCACTCAGATTATCTGTTTAATTCATTGGGAATTAAAGCTCTGACTCATTAGTAGATATAGATGGGCTTAAGAAAGCTTAAAATAATTTTCTGTTCCAATAATCTGCCCATTTAAATGCCCGTTTCCCTCCTTACAGGACTGGATCAGCTTCTAATGAAGATGATGCTGTATCACTGTGGAATATTAATGTAAATTGGCATCAGTTCTGGCCTCTCCTAGCAATGATTTGGTCTTTCCAGCTATGATTTAAACAGATCTGCAACTGGTCTATGATTAGTCAAGCAATCCTAGCAGCAGGGGCAGAAATCTTCAAAGAACAAAGTGAAAAGCTTAGGGCAAGAATTGCTACAGCAGACTTAACATAAGCTGTCCCTATTTATGACCCAAAAATGTTGAGCACTGTAATAGGAACCTGAGTTCAAATGCAATTAACAGACTCTCTTTAGTGTCTTTTTTTAAAGAAGAGTATTAAGAACAGGTGAAAAAAAGTTGACTGTATCTTGTTGGCAAATGCAGACATGACCTGTACTTTTAATTCACTGCTGTTTGTTTTACAGCAGGTCATTATTCTCATTAATTGCTAAGCTGCTGGCAGATTCCTTGACGTTTTGGATGAAAGATCAATCTGGATTTAATGAAGTGATCAAGAGGAAAAGAGGTTATAATTCTTTAACTTAAAAGTCTGCCAAATCAATGGCATTGTGCAGACTGACATCATGACAGGCAGTAGCTTATTGATACAGCAGTCCATTTTTTTAATCAGGGTGACATAATACAGCTATTGTCTGGCATGACATATAATTGCATCATATGTGCATGACCAAGATTTACTGCAAATCCAGAAGTGTCCTCTCCTGATTCCTCCTACTTAGACGTTCAAAGTGGGCAAGGTAGGCAGGAAGGTGTGAGAGGATTTACACAGGTATGTTTTCATCTGTGAACAAAGAAATTCTATTATTGGATTTAAGTGTGCATCTAGCAGCACTACTGTTAAATAGAAGGACATTTAGGTTCATGGGGTTCTAGCTTTCCAGTCATGACCATTCAGAACTACTAAGAAGTTTGCCTAGTATCCGATCTGAGCACACAGATACACTTTTCCAGAGGCACTCACTAGGAACAGCCTTTGACATGTGAGCGGAGCAAGAGGCTCAGACACGTCTCTAGCTCTGAAATGGGACACACTAACTGGTGTGTTTTAGACTGACGAAGTGCAATTAGCTTTTTCAAGCAATGGTTATTTTTTTACAGGTAATTTACCCTGGAGAAATATGAACAAATCTTGTTTACTCCACAGCACACATCCCATGGCAGAAACATCAGACAACAGACAGGATGAACTGTAAAAGAAACCTGGCAGGAGGATGAAAGGAATAATGATAACATGCTCTGTGCCAACTTTAGGCAGGGAAAGGTGGAGTAGGAATTTTGCTTATGAACCCTGAAACAGTTACGTGCAAGGAGAAGGAAATGGGAAAATACCCCAAACTCCTTCTGATATTAGGTGCTTCCAATGTGACACCCTTGAAAAGTGAAGTTTCGCTAAACGAAGTAACTGGATTCTGTCAGGCTGCAGAAGTATCATCAATCACATGTTGCTATAGGTAACAGAGTATTTCTAGAAAGTTAAATTTAAAAGGCAACACAGGAGATTGATAGATTCAAAAGCCTAATGACACTGGAGTATATTGAATATTTTAAAGTTTGGTAAATGAGAAGGATTTTGTAGCAATATCTGCTAAAATTGTACATTGGTAGGTGCAGCAAGATACATTAGGAATTAGCAAGGCATGAAATTTTCTCACAAAGGAAATCACTTCTATGAAACAGTGATAAACAACACAGGAAAATTACAGATAATTATCAGCATTTTTGTGCTACTTTCCACAGACTGCTGTGTCACTCATTCTGAGTAAATGAATAAGGAACTTGTCTCCAGCCATTGAAACCAAGAATAAGGAAAATCCTGTGTTATCCTAGTTCACTGTGTCTTGACATATGCAGAGATGAAGCACACACCATTATGGGGTAGATCTGAACTGATAAAGAAGGTACTTTCTGTGGAGAAAGGCTCTCTGCATGTCTGTGATACCTGAAAAGGGTGACCCACTGCCTGAGCAGTCAATCAATCAATCAATCCATCAGGTCCCTTTTCCATCAGTTGAGAAAGCTTCCTGCTGAGTATGGCACACACTGTTCTTTAAACTTCCACCCCTGCTTACTGAGTAGGGCTCTCAGCCCTCAACTACTTGATACGGGACAATTGCTCCAGTAAAGTGGGGATTTACTACATTAACTGTGTGCAATGGTTTTCAGGATAAAGTCTAGGAACATCTGAGCTGCTGGGACAGATGAGACTGAACTCAATTCACTGTCAAGAGTTAATAAACAGGTCAGATGAGAGCACACAGCAAGTTACACACAGTCATAACTGCAAAACTATTCTCTATGTAAAGGTTAGAATAGAAGCTTGATTTGGTTTCATTTGGGACAGTGGAATTTTTTAGGCTGGAAGTATTGTTAAATAATGCTAATTAGCCATTAAAAAGCACACTGCACCTGCAAACAGCTCTTCAATAGTTAGACACAGTGAGTATTTCTACTCAATATCCTTGTGTTATCTGCTTTAGTCTCATTTTTTAGCACTGGAAATTGAGGTCTTTAGATGAGACACCCCAAATTACTGACAATTATCTTTTTTGCAGATGGATTATCAATAGGCATGTGATGAGTCAATGACAAAATTCTGCAGCAAGTCTTCGAGTCTGTGACTTGGGTTCTTGTCTAGTAAAAACTCCCTCCCAAGCATGAGGAAAGGCAGAAATAAGTAGGCAAAATACACTGATAGATTTTAGATGATCTGCAGAAGGCTGGAGTCTACAAAGCAGCCCTTTGCAAACAGAGCATTTGTAAGGCTCCTCACTCAGATATCAAAACTCTTACATACACAAAGGAATTTCCTTTACCTGAATTGCACAAAACAACAACAACAACAAGAAAAGAAAAAAAAGAAAAAAACAAATTAATGTAGCTGGAGATCTGTGGGGAGCTGAAAGATTACCTCTGCCAGTACTATCTGATCCATCCTTCAGAAGCAGCCAAATGGCAGCTACAAGGGGTTCCACAGCAGCTAAACTTGCCTTCAGCCTCTTCTCAATTGTTTCCTCAGGGATCTCCAACCCATGAACCCACTGGCCATCTCGAGCTACTTTTGTGCCGTATGCCGGGGATTGCTGGTATGACAGGAAGGTTTAGCACCAGAGCAGCCCAGTGTCACCTTTTAACAAGACTCTGACACATACACAAAGCACCTCTCTGATGCAGATGACCATGGCATACTTAGGCGTGAACTATTCTAGTCATAACTGGAATCTGCATTGCTGAAATGTCTGTTGTCACCAACTTACCAATTGCCTGAATCTTTAAATTAGGCGGGGATATGGAAAGGAACAGCAGCCTTCACCTGAACATGGTATCCCAGTTTTTCCCAGTATCTTCATCTGATGAAAGCCATACATGAGTATTTGCCCTTCTAGCAAAATAACCAGCCTCAAGGAGGGTTGGCTTGCACTCAACATGAACCAATCAAATCCACAAGGAGAAATGCCTAAGTATTTTCCCATTTTTTCAAGGGAAACAAACAAACAAATTGTTACACGAGTGTCATTGGCTATACTTATTTTTGAGCAAAACTTAGAGAATACAGAGACAGCTTGGCCAGACCCTTTCAAAACAATCCACGTCAGCTAAAATATCAAAAATAAACATTTACCTGTAACAGGTTTGGTATGGGATTCCTCGTTTTACCTGAAGATACCTAATTTTCTGAGAAAAAGCCAGCTTCCTTCAGACTGGTAAATCTCCCATTATTTTGCCCAATTCTCCCCTTTTCCCTCTGACTTTCTTTAATCTTCTGAAATTTAATTGTCTTCTCCAAGGATTCCTACTGGTTCCAATACGAAGAACAGACAATTCACCACAAAAATATCTTCCAGGCATATGCTAAATATGATACCTCCTTCAAATCTCAGCAGAGGTCCAGATCTTCTCAGTTTCTTGGTAATATTAAAGCTTTCACCACTCTACCCATCTAGTAGCTTTGAAAGAAGAAAAAAAAAAACTACCACAAAGAAGTAACATCTGAGCAGGCACACCTGACAGAACAGAAGCAGGAGGAGACAATGATCAGCCTCTTTCTTTCAAGTCCTTTTTTGCATGTCAAATGCAGTTTGTGCCTCGCCTCCTTGATGTCCTTCCCTCTAGCCAACCCACTTCCACAAGCACCACACAGTACCTGGTTGTTGGCATGCAGAGTGTCAAGGGGGAGTTGTAGGAACAGCACATACCTTGTGCATAAGTGAGAGAGCTGGTACGTAGCTAAAGTGTCATCGGGGGTGGGGAAATCAAGCTTTCTGAATAGTCAGCACATCTGGCTCTAAATGCGCGTTTCTCAACTTCTCCTAATTCCAGAACACAGCTTGTAGACTCCACATGCCTGATAGACCAAAGAGCACATCATAAGCAAAATGCCTGAACTGACAGATACCTGGTTGTTGGGGCTGTGTTTTTTAGTACATGTCATTAAGTCTTAGCTTGGTTGATTGAAGAGAGTATATTTGAGTTCTGCACACAATGCTGGCAATTTCCACTTCGTATGCATGTAAATAAAGGAAGCGAGACTGTAATACCAATAAAGGAAATGGCTTTATCGCACATATGCTCTTTAGGCAACTGCCTTCACACTTCCCCCAGGGCAGGAGCACCCTGCGCAGCATTAGACTACAGAGAAGAGGCTCAGCAATGTGGCAGGTAACTCATAAGGTAAAACTGTCAGGATCCTCAGGAGCTGGATCTAGACTGAAGTTCAGCATCAAAGGCTGCAGCAGAGTTTTCTTGCATATAATTATATTGCTAGAGTAGAGAGATTGCATGAGTTTCTAACATATGCCATTCCTCATCCTTAGTCTAATGACTTTTCAGCAGAACACAGGCAGCTGCTGAAACGTGTCATTCAAACGGTGCACCAATTTTTCTTGGGATAAAATAATCAGGTTTTTTAAATCAGATAAGAATATTCACAGCCTATTTAAATCATGTTAGGAAATACCAATTTAAAATGTGATGCAAACATGGAAATTAAAAAGACAACAACCTTCTACTTTATTTCTGTGGAATGCAAGAGTAATTTCTCTCTTGACATTTTCTCTAATCAATCAATCAATCAATCAATCAATCAATCATTCTCCTATTTGGCCACTGCATAAGAATTATACAATGTTAACAGCACCCCTTTGGTTTTAATTCTTTATTGTAGGCAGCTATGAAATCTTGAGTGGGTCAGAATGTGCAACTACAAACTGCTATTGCTAATTTTAGGTTTTATTCTTGTGCCCCCATAACTCAGACTGCACTCACTTAAACAAGCAGGTGAGAACTCTCTCTGAATGCCATCAGGAGCTCTGTCTTGTATTCCTAACATTGCATATTTCTTCACGAAGAACAAGTAAATCCCTATGCTGGCTACCAGAGAGGACATTCAGATACTACTTTCTTCTGTTTTCTTGAAGGGCAGGTAAACACTGTACTTCTGTCCAGACAAAGGTTAGATTCTTACTCTTACACCTAGAGTAAGAATCCTCATGGCACCAGCTGTCTCTACAGTGCAGCTGCACATGGGCTAAGTAATCAATTTTTGACAGGGATTGTGCACAGCTAAGAAGTAGGTAGCTTCCTCAACTCCCCATCCATCGACAGCTAGCTAATAGAGAGGTAAGAGTAAGCAGTGGCTGGGATCCCACACAACCTTTCCAAGGGGACCACGCTTGCAGTGTGTGTTTCCTTAGTGTCATTTACTTGTCTGTCACTTCTGGCTCGTGTGTTCTTCCTCTTGTGTTCTTGGGTCAGGAGACCTCAATCACTCAACAAATTTTGATTCCTTGATATCAGTGGGAGAGGTGTGTAAGCCCTCCTGCAGGCTTATGTGTAGAACCAAGGGAGGGCTCTACTGTCCCATCACAGCCCTGGCAACTATCATGATTATAGCCAAATTTTCTGGCATTTAGTGTTTCTCAAAGCTCCCAGTCCTGGAATGATAAAAGCAAGTGAGATACTCAGCTTCCATATTTTAATAGTGGAAATTTGTGATTACAAAGCTAAAAACTGTAATGTGTGTCATCTGACACCTCATAAAACAGAGGTCAAAGAGAAGAAGGTCACTGTTTTAATCTCATTTCTTAGGAAGGTCTGATTCATGGCTGCTAAGTACAAAAATTGGCAGAGAAGACGTAATACAGCTAAATGCTGCATTGAAGAAGTTGTACATCCTGCCCCCAAACTTTGATGTAGCTAAAAATTAATTAATATTGTGGAGTGTCTTGGCAGAAACAACTCACTCAAATCATAAAATTCAACTACGGTAGGAACTGGACTCTCTCTACAGCAGCCCAAAGATACCATTGCCTCAGCACAGGCTGAAGATGACCAGCCTGTCAAATAGATGATGCCTTTCAAAAGCAAACCTACTTGATTGCTCATGTATTTTCTGGCTCTCATTCTGGTTTAAAAGAAAAAAAAAAGAAAAAAATCACTGAAGCTGATGAAAACAAAGCAATTGACAAAGTCAAGCCCCTAAGAGGCAATTAGTCCCAGACATTATTATTGCAACTGCTTGTCTAGTTCCCCAGCACTCCCCTGCTTCCAGCCGTTGGGTAGAAACAACTTGCACAAAAATCTATTTAGAGATTTCATTAGTAACAGTCCAAGTTAATTGTGGCATGAATACAGATCAATGTTAAGCTTCTAATTAAAAGATGCCAAATCTAACTAGATCCTTGAAATATCTTTAGATAATATGAATGTGTCTGGGGTATGTATTAAAGGCACACTGTTTTGGTTTTCTTGCTCTCCGGTCAGTATACAAACTGCCTCATTTCAAGGCCATGTAAATGAAAATAGCTTTTAACAACACCGTAACAGACACAAGAAAACACCTTTGTCAAAGATGGAAACAGTCTCTTGTATATTTATGAAAAAGAGTTATTTAAGACACTGCAAGCCACAGTTCTATTCTAGAGTATTTCTAAAGGGATTCATCTACAAGATACACCTGTCTGGGAAATACCATCCGTCTCTTCCACCCAGTCAGAAGAGAGCAGGGGGGAAAGGGAAATACAGAGTGCACCCCAGGTTATTTAACCTTTCAGTGAACACTCCCGAGTTTCTAATGAGTGTCCACTTCACAAACCTCCTGTTTTAAAAGATAATACTCAACCTTTCTAATGAAACTGAAACTCTGACAAATGCACATACTTTTCATGTTTCCAGAGTAGTGTCTCCATAACAGTGATGAGAAATGGATAAAATTAATCATTTTTTATCAATTGATAATCTGAAAAACTTTTATTGAAATTAATAAAGTCGAGTGTTTGTAAAGCAATTAGCTTAAAGTATTTATAGCTGGAAGTGTTCAATCTTCCAGATAAATTCAGAAGAAACTTCTACACCTTCCACAAAACCAGTGGGAGGACAGTAGTATCACTTCCCTTTATGGGCAAGTAGTTAGTTAGTCTCCCAAAAGGATTAGAAGAAAACTCAGAAAACCCAAAATTCACAGCAATGTAAAAAAACATGAAGCAGCTAAAGTGACACAGTGCTCCCTTGGGGACCAGCTAGCTTGACAGATGTTTGTTGACAGAGATGCATGTATTCATCCCTCCTCCCCTCCCAGACTGGGGAAGGCCAAAGGCTGTTGAACCTTGAATGGTAAAGCTCTGCAGAGAAATGCTATGATCAGAAATGTCTGTATGAGTGATGGCTCAGCATGGAATTCTGGAGGGGTGGCTTGTACCTCTCCAGCCATGCACTGAGAAACCTTGAGCACAGCTGAATGAGTGCAGCAGGAGGTGACGGAAGCAGCTTTCTGAGGAAGCTTTGGGGAGTCACCCAGTGTTATGGATGTGAGTCTGGGCTACTGCCTAACTGATACAATTCTGTTTATTTACAAGAATCTACAAAAATACCTGATTCCATTGCATTGTTTTTCCTCCTAGCTGGACTAATTGAAGTGCACAGCCTCTACAGTACAGCCAGGCTCATCTCTTGCAGAGATGCCTTCCTGCACAGCACATGTTTCAACACATTGCTGACATCTATTGACATCTGTGTAAAGAGAGACCTGATGCATTGAGAAAACAAAGTTCACGACCTCCATGTTCAGCTGTTGAATGGTTTGGATAAGATCAAGCACCTATATCCTGTTAAGTTCACTTGGGTGATGTGAAATGCAAACACTGTGCTGTGAACTCCTGACTCACAGGTAATGCAGCAGGGAGTGGTGAACATGAGCTGGCAAGAAAATGTTCACCAGAGGTCAGTGGATTTCCCACAGAATAACAGGCAGCAAAGGTATTTCCACTCAGCCTGAGACATTCTGTCATTTGACAGAATTATATTCTGAGAATATAAAACTCACACAGAAGTTTCCATCCTGCCCAATTTGTTATTTGGTATCTTTGCTACGCTATATTGATTCCCAAACCCATTTATTCTTAGGTTTCTTGCAGGGTTTCTTTCTGTGCTAAGGACATTTACCTTTCCCTTCACAGACATTCACTTCACTGTCATGGTTCCCTGGGGATCACCTGCCACCTGAAGCCTGTCCAGATGGTCAGGACCTAACCTGCAGGGTTAGGAAATGGCTTCATACAGGGGAATGAGCAGGACACAAATTATTCTGTACAAGAACAACCCAGGAACAGTAACAGCTTATAAACAGAAAATTTGAAAGGAATATTAAAAAGTACATCCTCAGCATTGGAGGGGAAAAGGGGAGCAGACAGAAGAGATTAAGAAGCTTATTTTTGTGGAGACAAGTTACAAAGTACACTCTATGCTGTATATGTTACTATACTTTTCTCTGATGGCCCTAGCTGAGATCATAACTAGAGTAAGTGTAACTACCAGTGTGGTCCAAATTGGTAACTGCTACATGCCTTTAAGCAGTCTTCTTCCTTCATTAAGTACAAGCAATAAATACAGAAAGAAAACCCCAAAACCAATTAAGAGCAAGTAAACCAAACCCCAGAAATATGGGCAGACAGCAACATTATTTATTGACGTGCTGTGCATGCCTCAGACAGTAATTCAGTTCTTTTAAAACAAACCAACCAGCCTACCAAGTGAGCATCATGTCATCTCTTACTTGACTGGAAATCACATATAACCATAAGCAGAGTTGCAACACTGCCAGTGAAACTTATTCTTTGATTCTATCATGGTAAGAACTCTGGAAAAATGAAATAAGGGAAGAATTAAGCATTTTAAAATATTTACTCAGAATAAGGGAGGACATATTCACATACAGAAGTTTCATGTACATAAGAACTAATAAATATTCAAAGTCCAAGTATTGTAAAAGGTAAGTTCTGTGTCACGGTCCTGCTTCAGCCAAGTGAAACTAAGGTAAAGTATGTTAACTTTCCATTTCTGTACAGAAAGTCCTGTTACTTGCTATCATGTCAACGTGTCCAGTCAAAACAGGCATACTAAAAGTCTCAAGTGTAATGAAGCATTTTTCTAATCTAGCAATCAGCAGGTTTTTGAAGCCAGAAGACTGTGTGAGGGTGGTGAGCAGCCTCACTGATAAACATCATATCTGGATCCCATCACACACCATCCTGCTCTAGCCACTGCAAGCAAATGGTCCAGCAGATCCAGCCAGTTGGTTCTCTTGAACAATAAAACCAATGAGCTTGAGCACATTTATTTTTTGTCTGTGGCAATATGGCCTGAGACAGGACTTCTCTCTCAGTGAGCAGATCAGTATTTTAAAAACCTAATCAAGAGTCAAGATCCTTCAGTAAGAAAGCAAAACACAAAACAATATGAGTGAAGTGACACGCTCCAGTTGACAGTGTTGTACATTGCTTAGTCCTTAGTGAACAACTAAGGTGCAACTCAGAATTCAATTCATTGCAAACATCTCTAATGTGGAAGTAACAGCAAATGGCAGCAAATGAACTCAAATGAACTCAAATGAAATAAATACATAAATGAGCAGATGCTGATTCTTTGCCATATCTCAGAGTTTAACTGAGGCCCCAGTGGCCCATGGGTGCTGCCACTACTTTAATGTTAATGGGACAAGCATATTCAAGATATTTTTCCCAAGCCTTTTTTTATCTGCACTGAGAATTAGCCAACACACTCTTCTCTATTTTCTAGTCTTGACACGATACTGAAGAACTTGCTCAGCTGCGTATTAGCCGTAAGAAATAGGAAGAAGAGATGTGTGACACATCTTTTAATGAAGAAATAAAAAACCAAGTGAAAACCCATTTAGAGAGAACTCAAACACACATATATCACACAAGACCATAGGGGAAGGGAAACAATTTCCCAGCTCCCTCCTCAGGATCTCTTCACAGATTAGTAGGGTCTGCTTGCATCAGTCCTATCCATTTCCCAATAAACCCTCAGGAGAGACTGTATGAAAGGCAGATACACTCACTGGAAACAACATATGGGTAATAGCTCTCTATGCATCATTAGAGAAAGAGAATATGAATCAACACAACTAGTAATACAACTGTATCACATCCTGGCAGCTAGACAGATGGGCTCCTAGTAAGGAAATTAGAAGCAGCTGGAGTTGTCTCCCTGCATAATATTAATTCCCAAATTGTATTTTGTCACAGAACAAAGGTAGACTGACTTGCCATACCCAGTACTCAATTCTGGAGCTTAGAGGACCCCAACAGGAGTCATCAGCCTTTCATTTTCTAAAACACTCCAGTAGGCTCTTGGTTTCCTCATATACAGCACCTTCTCATGGTGTCCAAGAATGTCTAAGAAAGCCAAGACCCCAAAATGTAAGACCTGGCATAAAATTACTTTGAATGCTCAAAGCAGAGCCACAGTAGGAATGTGGCAGGAGAGGTGTCTGCCCTGTGCACCTTCTCATATAGGTGGAAGCAGAGGACATGGGGCAGTGAGAGGAAGGACAGGATGCACGTGCAATATCCATGAAGTCCTCCTTGTCCTTCTGCACTCCCAAGCACACACACAAGGAGATTAAAGGGAACCAAGGCATTCACTGTATCACAAAATCATTTAGCTTAGAAAAGACCTTTAATATCATAAAGTCTAGCTATTGAACTAATACTGCAAGTGCACCACTAAACCATGTCCTGAAGTGCCACATCTGCACGTCTTCTAAATACCTCCAGCGATGGCGACTCAACAATTTCCCTGAGCAGGTTGTTCCAATGTTTGACAACGCTTTAACTGAAGAATTTTTTTGTAATACCCAATCTAAATCTCCTCTGGTGCAACTTGAGGCTGTTTCCTCTCAACGTATTGCTTCTTACTTTGAAGAGGTCAGTGGCTCTGACCTGGCTCCAACCTCCTTTCAGCAGTCTTAGAGAGTCATGAGGTGCCCCCCGAGTGTCCTTTTCTCCAGCCTAAACAATCCAGCTCCCTCAGCCACTCCACATTATATTTGTGCTCCAGGCCCTTCACCAGCTTCATTGTCTTTCTCTGGATGTGCTCCAGCACCTCGATGCCCTTCTTGCAGTGAGGAGCCCGGAACTGGACACAGGATTTGAGGTGTAGTCTCACCAGTGCTGAGTACAGGTGACAACCAGTGTCCTGGTGCTGCTGGCCACACTATTGCTGATACAAGCCCTAATTAGCTGCAATTCAAGATGGGAATGAGGTAGCATGAGGTATGGAAATACCTGACGGCTGGGATACATATACAGAGTGTATGTATATGTGTGTATATATATATATATACACACACAAATACCCTAGCTGGGTTACACAACTTCCAGAAATTTGGAAAGAAGCTGGTAGATTCAGCACACATAAGATAAGCAGGCTGTGCAGTGGGAGAAATTAGAAGTTATATCAATTATTGAGAAATCTCACTGAGGCCTAGAAATTTCGCATTTATGCAATTTAGAAATGAAACACTGAGAAGAGATTATGATCTGCAGCAGTATTTCCTAACAAGATTAATAACAAGTTATTTATTTCCCTAAAGAGAAGAGATATTTCCAAAGCTAATTCAAAAAAGCCCCTACACCTCAATTTAGTTATTAGACAAGTTTTGTAGAAAGGTTTCTCTTCTGCTTTCCTGTGGAGGGCAGAGAGCTCAGTAACCAGAGAGGAAAACTGACCTCATAAAAGTTTCTGTTCTGCTAGCTGCAGTTCCTTGATGAAGAAAGGCAGTTTTTCATTCTGGTGAACAACTACATCGGCCTTTCAGGCCTCTGCATGAGTGACCGCAGGACACTTCTAACAGTGGCATAAATATCTCACATTTACCCATGGAGGAGGCTCATGTCCATAGCCAGAAAAATGAGACTGTGATGGCTGTAACTGGAGGTGCTCAGGAGTGCCCTGCCTGCATTTTCATCAGATCTCTTAAAATACATTTGGCTTTTATGATTGAATGTCAAAATGCTCATCCATAAGTACTGGCTAACTGGTATCTTCATAAGTCTGCACTAACTGGTCTGAAAAACAGCTTTTCATGTGAATGAATGAAGTTTCATAATACTCCTGAGATTTAAGCAATAATTAGCCAGCCAGCATAGGTAAAACAATAACATATTTCATAGGAAAAAAAAACCAAAACAACAAACTCATTTATTGTTGATACCTCTGAATGCTATAAAATTATAAAAATAATTAAAATTTAATTGCAACATCATAACTGGTTAACAGCATGCTCTCACTCCCACAATTTTTTCAAAATGAAACCATTCAAGCACTTCTCTTTCTATGGAAATTTCTCCCCAGATCTAACTTTATTTTAGGGTGAATTCCACTTTGTTTTCTGATCCTATCTATCTTTCTTTTTGATGACTTGCTTAGCATGCATAGGCAGTGAACATCGATATTGGAGGTAGCCTCCTGACTTCTGTTTTTCTAGTTCTGTTCCCCAATCCCTTTCTCTCTTATGTAAGTATTTTCTAAGATTCTAAAATCACAGATGAAAACTGCCTAAGTTCCTAATTTAGATTTAATTACCTCTCATTCAACCTGCATCTATAAGTAGACCAGTCTGCTCTCTGGGATTTTAAAGTACTAAAAGTTTCTCCTTCGGAATCAAGGACTGTATCTTCAATAGCTGCATGGTTTTTTCTTCACTGGGCTCAGTGAATTTTTACATCTAGAGGTGTAAAAGAAAGCAAGTTCTCTCTAATAATAGTGCTGAGAAAGAAAAAGACAAAACAGCTTTATTTGTGAATAAAACCTAACGGCATTCAAAGATCTTTGAAATAAGCAGCTGCCACTTACTTTCAAAGGCTGCATAATCTCTGATTAACATTAACTGGGACTCACTGAAACTACTGCCACCAGAGGGCTAAAGTTTTACTATTTAAAGAGAAGATATAGGTTGAAAGAACTCAGACATCAGCTGTAGGATTCAGACACAGCACATGTCCTAGTTTCTAACCAAATTTTCATTAAATCAAGCTTCCTGTTGTCCTCCATAAGGCATAAGCTTGGCTCTTTCTCAGTAAGACTTTAATAGTATTTAGTTTACTGACAAAGAGTTCACAGTTTCCGTTATGGCAGATGACCATTAACTACATGACTTGTTTGCGTGCTGATTTTGCTGCATATTAAGCGTAAATCCACTCCCTGGCCCATAGGCAAGGCAGGTACTTAGCATTTCAAGCTACCAGAAGGAGATATTGACCAGAGCCCCTCAGCCTGGGACTGGACCACAGTCTCCACCTAAAGATAAGTTTGTGTAAATACTGGTGAATTGGTATTTTCAAAAGTCTGCACTAACTGTTCTAAAAACCAGCATTATTTTATACCCAGCATCCTGCTGATTGATGATGAGACAAATAAGCTATGTAGCAAAACCTTGAACAATGTCATATCTAAAAATAGCCATCAGTTCAGACCAGTGCAGTAATAGCACTGTAATATTGGTACTAATTACAGGCCAACAGATTGCAGACCGATTGCAGACCAATTGCAGACCTTGGAGCTAAGAGCAGATTTCTGAAATGAGCCAGAACAAGATGTACTCAGAAAGACAAAACACTCTTGGATACTATCAAGAAGATAGCTGCATCAGATCAGCCTCATACTGAGATGCAAGAACCTCTTAAACCATTAGTAAAGCTGCAGTACCTCATTATTTTTAATAGCCCTTGATATGAACACCAGTGCCAAAGTACTTATAAACAAGCCTACTCAGTAATTTTCAGGGGTCAACACTGGGCTCCACAATGCTAGACCTCCATTTACAGGATCAGGCAGGCTAAAACAAAAGCACAATTAATAACTCATAGTACAGATTCACCTGCCACATCTGGGATCTTCTTCCCAGAGCTGCTCATTAACTACCGCAAGAGCTTCAGCAAGCACAGGTCAGAGTGCTCTGTGATTACGACAAAACTGCATCACCCTGCACTGAATCATGGTGACACAGCGTGCACAGAGGGAAAAGGTTTAAAAGTGCCCATTAGCACTCTGTACACAGGAGATGAAGGGAACAGAGCTGGGAGTACCATGGCAGGCAGAGACCCTGCAAGGGAGAAGTGTGAATGAAAAGGGAGGCTTGAATTGACCAACATCAATCAAAGATGGGAGAGAATGGCAAAGTGCATTTTCCAGGAAACTGGGGAAAGAGGGTGCTTCTGAAACACAAGAGAATGGTCAGCCCTCTCACAGGAGGGGGAAGAGGAAAATCAAAGGGTAAGAAGGACGCGAGAAATCATGTCCTGAAACAAGGAAGCTTCTACAATGCTCAGCTGCACCCCAGGAAGAAGCACATCCTGGAATACACACATTTTCTGGCTGCCCTCTTCCCTGCCATCCTCACTCTTGGGAGCAGCAAGATAAAACCCGTGTTGAAAAGCCACTTGCTTTTGCCTAGGTGAGCAGGACCTGCCATGCTTTGCCATGCTTCCCAGAACAAAAAAACCTGTCCTGGACTTCTGCTTACCCTTGCATGGAACTTGATCAGAGCCTACCACCACAGCAGTATTTTTGGTGGATGCTAAAGGATATGGAAAAAAAGGACAATGGTTAAAAAAAATTATTGCATTCACCTGAATGAAGGAAATGGCACTTGCCATTGGTATCCATATAATATTCCAACTGTGTTTTTCTTATTTAATAATGTCACTTCCTAATCCCTCTACCCTGCATTTCTGCAAGGGTGTTACTGCGGGATCATCAGAATCCCACAGTTCTCAAGCTTTTCTAAAGTTATCGTAAATGCATTAGAAAATTGCAGGGTATGATTTTAGAGGAGGGAAAATGAGACACACAAATAACAGTGCCATAATATCCACCAATTTTGGTTTCATTTTGCACAGAACCTCATACTTTCATAGCACCTAATACATTCAAAGTGCATCTTTAATCGATATGTTTTCCAGATGGATCACTCAGTTCTTCTACACAAATTTTCTAAGGAGACAGGAAGTTCTCTGGGAAGCAAGAGTAGTCTGGCCTACTGAATTCCTGTGTCTTATATTTAGGAAGTTTTGGTGATTGTGAGCTCTGACCTAAGTTGTTCAAGGATCTTTTATGCGTAAGCTTCTCCCAGAATTAAGGCTCCCACCCATCTGCCTTTTGCATTCAAACCTGGTCTGGAGGTAACTGCATGCCCCCCAAAAAAGGAAATATCTTTGCCACCCCCCTTCCAGTCTAGGCACAGTAGCACACCATACTGTGTCTCTCAGTAGCCAGCATCTTGTGCCTAGCTGCCCTCAGAGGAACAGAGACTCACCACCACTACATGGGGAATTTCTTAACACACAGGCCAGCAAAGGATAAGCGGTGAAATGGATACTTGTGTTTCTAGATTCATGTTTTAGAGCAGAGGGGAGTCTGAAGGCAAATTTGGGAGCCCAATCCCTTCCTCAAGCCTGTGACATAGGAGGCAAAACATCACAGTCACATGCCACATCCTTCATTCCTTTAAAGAACAAAAATGATTATTGTTGTGTGTTATAAAAAGTTTTATTCTTTTTCTTCGAGAGAGATTAGGTCTTAGCTGCCCACCAGCCTACTGTCAAAGTCCAGCAAACAGAGAAGACTGAACTATTTTCTTTAATCTTGCCCTCAAAATAGATGAACCGTTTTTTCCCCCCTCAAAGTCTAGACAAAACATTCAGCCCAAGTCAGATATTCAGAATTATCATCTCCACTCAGACATTTAAGGGGTTGTAAACTCATTACCACGGGGATATAATCCTTCCAAGACACTATTCCAGCTCTCATAACTTCTGGCCCAGTACCCAGATCAGTGTCATCAGATGAACATATCACCTGTCAGCAGGAAAAATAACAATGCCACACTTGAAAGTTTTTAGCTCTCCTGGAGAAAATGTGAAATGGGATCTCAGTACATCCAACGGCTCAAGAATCAGTTTAAGATGAATGAGGAAAGCCGGTTTTTTTGGATCAGTATCAGTTTTTAAACACTTGACATTAGCAATTCTGATATTTGCCCCAAAATATCACTTGTACAGAATGTAACTACACCTGGACTCTAAAAAATTAAAAAGGAAATAGAGTACAGTTGGAGCTAGTCATAAATATGAAAAAGTAGATAAATAATGAAGAAACTCTAACCTTACCTCCCTTCCTGTGCCCACGAAAATTTGAAATATGCCTAGTGGTCCTTCCTGTATTGTATTTAATAAGCCTTTTTCCATTACATGAATTTAAAAGAATGTATTTGAATTCTGCTCGTGGAAAATTTTCTCCCCTCATTAAGCACAACAACATACATTGAAAACAAAACCAGAACTTGCCAGTGAAAGTCACGCTTCAATTAAAGCCATTTTTTTGTTACAAAGTAGGAGGATATTTACATCTTGTAAGTGGAAGCAGACCCATCTTCCTTTCGAGCACTGTCCTGCAAACATTCTTGCACCTATGAGACTTTGTTTGCATTAATTTAGTGCAGCAATTCTTATTAGCAGAAATTACTTATATGGTTCTATCTACTGCTGAAACAACAGGAAAAAAATTAATGTTGTGATTTTTTTCTTGTATGCCAAGACCAGTGTTAGAAGAGAGTGTGGTCTTCCCTCATCTGTGGTCAGGACTTGGGCCAAAGCCTGCCCTCAAATCACATTCAGAACTGTCTGCAGAAATCATCTCTCAACACATGAAGGGACTCATAGCTGGCAGAGTAAGAAATGTAATTTATGGAATACAAACACCACAAGGCACCATTTACACTCATTTCATTCAATTTCATATCTCCTAGTTGAAAAAAAAAATCCTATGCTATCCAGCTTATTGGAGGAGAGTCAGGTTACACTAATAGCAGAGACTAACCCATCAAATCAGCATTCACTTACTCCAATTAATAAATGTAAAGAGATACAAACCTGAGACCAGAATGGGAGATAAAAACTGAATGGAGAAACATCACACAGAAAAGTGACATTCCTCTATCAAAGGAGGAATGTTCATAAAACAGGAAAACAATTTCCAAGCCATTCAAAATCATTTGTGCAACAAGAAGTTAATATAGAACAATCCATATACAAGCCCAGAAATTTAGTCAGACTCACTGCCCCTCTTACTCATGATGAAAACTCTTGAGAAGTGCATTTCTGAAGGGTTGACAGGTCTTACAGCTCCATGAGAGGACATTGGTGTGGATTAAGTGTCACTTTGCAGAGGTGAAGCAAATATTATACCCAGTAAAATGCAGAAGTGTTCTAAAATCCCTGAAAGAACATCTGTGGGAGGAAAACACATCCTTGCCCATTCCCTGAAAGTGCTCAAGGCCTGACTGGATGGGGTGCTGAGCAATGTGGTCTAGTAGAAACCACTCTGTGATTCTATGAAACATAGCAAGATGGTCAAAAATTAGTATTTCCATTAGTATTTCCATTTCTAAAGAACTTTAGAAACTGGGAGAGAAGCAACTTTCCCCAGACATCACCCATCACCAGAAATGTGTGTAACGACCAGGAAGGGAATTTCCATTTTCAGAATATTATGGCTGTGTTTAAGTCTAACTTCTCAGTACTGTGGAGCATGGCCTTGGCACAAGCAAGGTGGTGTCAGGTGGCCACGGCAGAGAGCACCAGCACACTCCAGGTGTGCCCTGGCAGGCTGTGGGGAGGGCAGCTGTGGGCCTGCAAGGACTATTATTATAAAGCCAAGCTTTCATGATCCCTGTTCCACCCTCCCTTTGCGTCCTGCCTCTCCTGTCACCCAGAGACACAGGCTATGACCAGCATGGGAAATCCCTCCTTATCATGCTTGCAGCAGTGGAGAAAATCCTAAAACAAGTATTAAGCTCAGAAGTCCAACTGATTTGTCTAATTTGGTTTTTTAAATTATTATTATTATTTATTATGATGATTAATAACTTTAAGACTCCATCTCAATACAAAGACACAGAGAAGCCTGGTGCAGGCTTCTTAATGGAAATGCAGAGCTGAACAACATGTTTGCCAATTAGCAAACCCCCCAGCAAAGGGTCTGACTCTTAAAGTAATGAAACAATTATGGTTAAATCTTATTACTTATTAGTTACAACACAGCGGCATTTTCAGTCTAGGGCAAGACGCTGTGCCTGGCACAATGCATTGAACACAATACATAATTCAGTGGCTCTCTTTGCAGAGCCATGGCCTAATGCCTGATCCTACTGCTGCTCTTTAAAACATGCAAGTAAAAGTTATATTTATATTAAAATTAGCAATGGTAACAGCAGCAGTTATTTCTACTGTCAGAAGGAATGCAGGTCATTTAGTTCGGGAGTGCCATCCCTTCTTCTCCCCTCTGTGCTGCTAGGAGGTCACCCTGCCCAGAAGATGGAAACACAAGAGGAAAGCATCATAGCTGGTGCACAGGTTTTCACTTCTGGCAAATATTGCTGGAAAACCAAAGCAGAACTCACCCTCTCTCTCCTATGCACAAGGCAACTGCTTTTCTTAAAAGGCAAGGGCAGACCCTGACGTGTACTAGCCTGAGAAAGGGAAGGAGATAAACCTAGAGACAAACTCCATGGAGAAGCTACAATATCATGTCCTCAAAGGTCAGCTCAGGTTTTCCAAATGAGATATAGTACAATCTGTCAGCACAGGATGTAACTAAGAGTGAGGCCTCCAACTGAGACAGGGAGCATGAGCCTTGGGGAAGAAAGCGCTACCAAAATGTGGGACACTTTCCTTAGGCAGCTGATGGAGGCTTCTTTGCTGAAGCAATGTGAAAAGAATCACAAATACTCTAGGAAAATTCACAGTGAACTCACACTGATGAAGAATATGATCCAGCAGGCTTTCTCTATCTCTTAACATCTCTAACCTAAAATCCACCAGTTTGTAAAGGCAAAAGGATCATGAAATGGAATCCAGTCTAGAAAAGATACAAAAAATAAAGTAACCAAAATGCTTTAACCTTAAATTCCAAATTTGAAAAAACATGATTCTTTTTTACCTCAGGCCATGTATACTATTATTTTCCATGTCAAGTACTTATGCACAACTTTCAGCTTAGCTGTGCATGAAAGCAAGGGTGTGAGGCAGAGGTTCATTTTTGGAGGTAATGATACTCAACCCACACCACTACACAGAGACACACCTATCTCTAAAAGCAATAGTCATAAAACTGAGAAAAAACAGGAAATAAGTCACTTCATATAATTTTGTATTTAAAAGATCCAATCAAATTTCTTCAAGGTTTTGGGTACCTTCATGTGCTACCACAGAAAAAAAAGTCAAGCTAAATAAAAACCCCATAATCCAAGACTATTTTAGAAATAGCAGATTTTGAATGAAGTCTGAACATTTTCATATCATCTGTCATACTGATAAATTGTAAGTGCATATAGTTACCATTACCTTCTAGAAATTGTTTATCTAGAAGGCACAAAAGGATCAAAGGACTACGTGGATGGATGGTCTGGAAGGATCAGAAGTGCCCATACTTTTCTGTTTCCATTCTTCCAAATAATGTAAACCACAGAGAAAATTCTTCCAGGGACAAGGAGTGCAAAAAATCACTATTATTAGCAATATCAACTAAATCCTGTTTCTCCAAAAGGTGAATTCCATTCCTCTTACAAACTGCTCTCTGCCTCCTGTTTAATAAGTGCCACAATCAGTTGGCCAAGTCATCTCAACTACATGCAACACTGCCTGAAGCCTGTAACCAGAAAACAAGAAGAAAGCAGTGTTTTTTACAGCTTAGGACTGGTGTAAATTCACGAGGCCTAAGTGGTTGACACCGTTAGGTTTTTCATTTTCCAGAAGACAGCTACATATGCAAGTGTGCATCAGAGGTAAAAACTTCATCATTTCAGTCTTACCTACTTTTTTCCTGTCCTAACAGATAAAGAAAAGAGCGTACTTCCTCAGTAGCACCAGATCACCTCATGCAATTCTCTCTCACAGGAAGAGACCACCAGCTAGGACACAGTCCTGCAGAGGCATTTCCCTACACATACTCAAAGTAGCCAACAATGAAGACAGTAAGAAACTGCTCTGGTGAAAGCCCTGTTTAAGCATTCACATTTATCTGCCAGTGGATTCCTTTCTTTTTCTCAAGTATTTTCTTAAAAGGCTAAAAATAGTTTAGTGGTGAAAGCCATTAATAATGGAGTGAACTCTGTTGTGGGATTTGGTGTCACATTAACTGTATAAAGAAATAACAACACAACAAGGGCCTGGTTAATACTGCATCTCCTGTTGAACTCAACACCTAATTAACACAACAAGGGTTTGTGTTGAACTCGATGCCGAAGCAGTCCATCAGCCTTTCTGACAAGCAACTGCTCCATTTTTTGCTGTTTCCCAGTTCACTTAAGCTCAGACATTTTCGATCAGCAAATACAACATACAGCTCTGATCTCCTGCACCATATGGGACACAGAAGTCATTCAGGAATCCCTGCAGTGAAGAGATGACTTCTTCTGAGGCTCATGAACAAACATTGACCTCAGGAGTTTGTAGATGAAGCAAATCCCAGGCCCGGTTATGATTTGCACTAAGACTGGTCTCCATTCAGGACTTTTTTTACCCCACTAAGATAGACTGAAGATGCAAGGATCAAGTCCTGTCCTTCCTGGGCAGGCAGCTCCTGCTTTGTGTGCCAACCTCTTACTCTCTTAAATGTAATTCACTCTTCAGCACAGATTCTCCTAGGTGCATAAGTGCAAGGAGAAAGTAAGATTTCCAGTATGCTGCTATTTGTGACTTAAATCATTACATGAATCTCAATTTTGAGTAGTAGGAGGCTAAAGAATAACCCAGCATACCTCTGTCTCCAGAAGAGGTATGAACAGATGTATAGTTTCATGGACAAGGCTCCAAAGCCAGACGGAAGCTGCTGCCTTTCAGATGGAGTGACTGACAAAACTGAACTGGAAGTTAACCCTACAGACTCAGCGTTCTCAAGAGTAACCATGTTAAGTCAGAGGAAGCCAAGAGCAACTGCTCACTGATGTTTGCAACGGTAATGGTAGTACAATGAATTACTTTTAAGAAGTTCAAAACCCAAACACAAGTCAAGTTAGTTTCTCTCCAAGGATTTCAGTCTCCCTTTACCTATACGTTTTTAACACACATGCTGCATTTTCCACTATTATGGTTAATTATCCCTTTTTGTGGATTTGAGGCACTATTTCTTAAATCTCCTTCTACAAAGAAAATGAATGGATGACCTAAGAAAGAACTGAGACCTTGCAGCATTCCTTATTGCAGGGTGGATGCAGGAGAGCCCTAGCATGTCATCCACAATGCTGGTTAAAGACCCCTTACTACAGGTGAGGTGCACTATCTCTACTCTTAGAATCATAGAATCGTTTAGGTTGGAAAAGACCTCCAAGATTATCAAGTCCAACCATTACCCTGGCACTGCCAAGTCCACCACTGAACCATGTCCCTAAGAGCCACATCTACACATTTGTGTAAATATCTCCAGGGATGGTGAGTCAACCACTTCCCTGGGCAGCCTGTGCCAGTGCTTGACAACCCTGATGCAACTTGAAGCCATTCCTCTTGTCCTGAGCTCCTTATACAGACAGGGAGCTACACATACATGAGTGGATGAAACATGGAAGGCAAGCCCAAGCCTCACTGTGTTCCAGCCTACAGGCACACACAGAGAAAACTACTAAACCAGATCATACAGCCATCTTCTGGAACTGACTTCCCTGGTTATTGCCACCTGATATGCTGAACAAGAATGAAAGTCACCTGAACAGGAGCTGGCTTAGGATACTGAAGCCCATGCATTTAATCCCTGAGTAGCTATCTTTAAAACAAGGGCATGACGATATATTATTTTGTGGAACCTGAGCTTTCTGCAGCCTTCTGACAGGATCACCTGGCCCAGTGTGGCACCATAGGAGAGCTGCATTTGAGGAAATAGAAGTGTAGGAAAAAGTGCAAAATACCATCATAGTGTGCTCAACAAACACAACAGTCATTAAATACTCCAGCTTATCAAAGAGGATAGATGAACCAACAAAAATGAGTTTGTCTAGGATCTGTCTTTGAGCCCCTCTACCTGTGTGCTCCCAAGTACAGCATTGCACTGTATTGCAGAGACAGATCCTGCCAGACACCAAACTGTACAGACATTGCACAGCCCCAGACTGTCAGGAGCAACATCTATTTTGCTAACATATCGACACAGAATAATGACAGCAATAACTAACAGGGAGGAAACATTTCCTGGGGATCCTACCATGGAGCAGAGAAGAGAGGACACAGTTAAACCATTAGCAGGAGGCTTTCTTTCACAGTACCCCCGAGGTGCCTGACGTTTTCACCAGCGGGCTGTAGCTTGATGCTTAGATACTGATAATAAGAAAAATATCTTGCAGTCCCAGGAGAAAACCAGTCATACACTTCCACTTTACCTCATCATTTGAGGTATCTTGTGTGTGTTTTTCTACACAATTTAGAGGCTATAAATCATCTTATTTTAAATAGACTGTAAGCTGTCTTATTTACATCACTACATGGTGGCTTTTGTATATTTAAAACCCTTTGATTGCCATTGGCTATTAGATGACTGACCTGGGCTGCCCTGTCTAAGATTCAGATACCTGTAGTTAGGCAAGGAGTACCCTGGGCCAGGCAGTCAGTCCCAAAATACACCACAATAGAGCAGGAATTCTCACTGGGTTGCCCAACTCCCAACATTGTGCTGCTTAGCACATTAAAAGAAAAAAAAAATCCACCAAAAAACAACAACCAAAAACACATTTTTTAAAATTGATTGTGCTTGTCTGTTTGTTTTCTACTTCTGGTATTGTTTCCCAATTCAGTTTTCCCAAATCTTGCCCACATAATGTCAGCTGTTTTCTGTCCTCTCTATGCATATGCTGCTCACGTAAACTCTTCCTATTCCTAATTAGGTTTGCTTTATAAAAATCAGCCTTGCCCTACCCACAAAATACATTTGCTACAGATGACCACACAGTCAGGGGATAATTATGAGAAATAAAACTAGTTCCACTTTCAGGTCATGTCTTCTATTCTGCAAAAGAACTGCACCACTGAAATGCCAGGTTATTGCATTCTCAACTACTATTCAGAATCTAAAGACTCACTAAATCCAGAATTAAGCTCTTATTTTGAAGAAATCTTCTGTTGTCTTCTCTTACAGTCAATACAATAAAAATACACTTATGGTATAGAGTATCCTGGTTATTATATCAGAAAAGAAAACCATATGACTTTTAAAGAAAGGAAGATAACAACTTTTAGTGATTTAATTTGCTTTAAAAATTAATACTAGCTAAAACAGGCAAGGACTGTTCATAAATTTATATCACTCATTTATACCACTGCATTCTGTATGTGGGCATTCGAAACAGCAACAGTGAAAGTGATCTCCTGGCCAACTTTTCACAAGCATATGTTATTAAAGTCATAAACTGAATCAACTGCTAACTTGACCAATGAAAAGTAAAACTAGCCCCTGCAAAACAAGAGATGAGTGAGGAACCTGACAAATACATTTGGAACACTGCAAATGCAAGTCTTTCTCTGTTCTTCCAGAATGAAGGATGATTGTAAGTTATGTAGAATCACAGAATATCCAGTTGGAAGGGACCCAAAAGGATCATCGAGTCCAACTCCCTGCTCTTTGCATGACTGCTTAACACTAAGCCACATGACTACAACAGTGGTTACAGTAAGATCTGCAAACAAGAACTACAGAAATACTGATTAACCTATTTTCTGATCTTTCATAAACTTCAAAAGTACAACAACTCCAGTAAATACCGGTATTATCACATACAGCTCATGTCATCTAATTAATCACTGGTAATTATTACTGCCAAACTCTTGACATTTAGGATACAAACACTCCATCCTACGTTAACAGTCACCTCTGCAGGCTGACTACTACTTGTTTAGCATTTGCACAGCACAGCTTGCTGTTGTGCAAGTGAAGAGAGCGGAAGGTGTAATTCAAACTACAGTGTTTGAGCACCTGGAGAACATCTTTACTCATAGACTGCAACCATAGCTGACCACCTAGTCCTGGCTGGAAAAGCAAATACAGCATTGTCTAAATACAGTTAAGTTGTACTCAGGAAGACAACCGTGTCCCCTAAGCAATCCAGAATGAAAAAATTCTCCCAATAAGGTGAGATGGGTTAAGTAGGTACCATTAACATGGGAAGTAGATGGTTTCTGCCTTCCTGTAGCAGCTGTAGGAGTTATCCCCTGGAGAGAAGTGAAAGCATGAGCTGAGCAGCAAGGACCTCAACAGCACTGAAGTCAGACTAGAAGGTTGTTTCTATTTCTGTAAGTGCAACCCAGCAGTTGTCTGTCTGCTAAAGATAGCCTGAGAATCTTCCTCAAAACTAGATGATGACTCCTCCTCTTGCATGAATGCAAAGCCTCTTGCACTGCATGAGCACGCACTCACCCCATCTGTCTAGGATGGACAGAAGGTGCAGGAGGGCTTGCGGTGCTTACAGCGTTTCTGAAGGCTGCTTTTTCTGACCAAAGACCTGTGGGCAATGTTTCTGGGATGAACTTTAATAGCTCAATATTAGTGAAAAGGCTGGAGACTCTGCAGGGACCAGAAACTGCAAGGAGGACCTAGGTTTGCTCTTTTTCCAATTATGTACTTTTTCTGTATAAACTACATTAAAATCCTATAAAAAGATGTAAACTGGTTTGACTTTTCATTGCAAGATTACTAAGGCCAACAAGAGAAAAAGAAAGCCTTTGTTCCTCCTCCCTACACAGTCACACACAATCAAGCTTAAAGCTGAACAGATAAGAGTGCTTGCAGATTGGAGATGCCTAAAGCTCTCCCATGTCTCGTTCTCAGGCTAGTAGAATGAGCAAAAGAATAAACCAAATAATTTTATTAATGCGCTTTTTGATCAAACAAGAGTAATCTTCATTGCTTCTGCACTGCAGAGCAAGCTTTTCTGAAGAAGTGCAACCACCAGCTCATCTTTTTAAATTTTTTATAGTGCTAGTTTTCCAGAATATTCCAGATCTATTATTCACAGCCAGTTCATTCCTGCTCTCTGCATTAGCTGCATCTGAGAGATGCTGTGGGTTGCACGAGCTGAACCATGAGGACACAGCACTTGTTCACTACACTGAGTGCAAGGCTCCTGCTGCCTCCTACCTCACACCCCTCTGGTCCCTCTGCTATGTTTGGCACCTGTACTGTCCACAGCTCATCCGTGTGATACATGGTCTCCTCAAGCCGTCAAACCCAACACAAGAGGCCATGAAGCAGGAGACGGGCTGCAGCTATCTCCTTGCTGAGGATATTTCAGATGGTGACACTTCTCTCTTCTAGGCCCCACTACCTAACCCACAGATATGGATTAGAGATACCACTGCTCCCTGTTCTCATGACAACAAGTGGCCCATTGCATCATCCAACACGAGCTGTCTCTGGACTGGGAAAAAACAATGTTGCTCTTGAACATGAGGTTTTTGACAGTGCTGCTAGCACTTCCCATGCTCCCATGTTTAGCTGTCCTTTATTCACTGCAGCCTAGAGAGGCTTCTTAATAGGTACAAGTTTGTCCCCACTTACCTCCTCCTTCCTCACACCATGATCCTGGGAGATTCAGGGGCGTCTCTGGTGGGAGTCACACACCACAAAGAGATGTAGGAGAGAGTGCCTGTTTTCTCCAGCACCACCTCTGCTGTCACAAAAGCAGGCACACAGGCTGGGAAGGGAGATGTCCAGGCTACCCTCCAGAGAGTGGGGAGAAGTCTCTTTTGTAGTCACACTTAAGGGAGTTAAACCCCTTGCCCCTCCTGAGGTTACTGGGAGTTCTTGCTTTTGATTTCCAGTATTTGGATCTTATCTTGTTTAGGGAGGGTCAACTAGCTATTAGATAGTCCACTCCTTCTTCAACACAAAATGGAAACCCTGGAGCACACATGAAAAAAATTTTTTTTTTAAATTTAATACTCTCTAACATTCAAAAGGAATTAGATAACAGCTATAACGGCCCCACCTACTCTTGATCCTTTCTGCTGCCAGAATTTTTTGTGTAATAAATCATGCAAGTGCTACATTATTCCAAAGCTAAAAATGGAGCAGAGTCAGGAGGCGGCACAGAGCTCTGAATACAGAATGCAGAGTCGTATTTGATAACATCTGCACTCAGTCTGATTTTAAGCTTCCTCAGGTTAGGATAATGAACTCAAATGAGAGGGGAAAGGTTCACAGAGTGATTACATCACAGGCTGGCTTTTAAGCCGTTTTTCTTTCAACTTCACTTTCACCACATTTTGATTTCAATTGGGTTAGCTCCTGGAAAGGGTTCTGCTTAACAGAACACACTGAAAGCATCCTTTACAGCTCCTCAAATCCAAGACAGTTGTTGAAGTGTGGTGAGAGAGTGCAGGTGAATAGCAGAATGCAATGTAACTTTTCCTCAAATCAAAGGGATGAGATCAAATTCTTTCCTCCAGGCCTGGAGAGAGAGCTTCTGAAAAAACAGTCCCACTAGCTGTACTGGGGCTAAAATACTGATTTAGACCTTAAAATGAGTAACAAGCACTGATCACAGAAGTGGACTTGATAAGGCAACTTATTCTAGCTAAAAGCAGACACATTATTGCAGTTGCCCATTATTCCAAAGCCCGTTCCCAAGCACCTTCACTGTAAGTAATGGCTATCCACACTGAATAAGTAATCAGGATAAATGCCTTTGCCATGCTAACCTAACGTATCATCTGAGCTTCTACTAGGTTAGTGGAGGAATAAAACTCTCCAAAGGCTTATTCCTAACGAGAGGTTTTAACATCTGCTAGGGAGAAGTCTGGTAACAGTCTGAGCAGAAATTTTAGTCTTTAGGCTTTAAGAACAGTTTTAGTTAAAATAGCTGATTTTTTACATGGCTAAACCCATACCTTGTAAGCTATCACTAGTTTAGATTGGATAAAATGCTGTGTTTCAGCTATTGACAATGAAAAACTTTTGGGACAGATTCATACCAGGGAACTGAAAATAATAAATCAAATGAGGTGGTTTTTTTTTCCCCCCAAGTAGTCCTAACATCTAGGAACTGAACTTCAGTGAGAGCTGAAACTCACCGGGAACTAATGAAAGTACAGCTGCAGGCTGTTAGTCCAGGAAGGTTTAACACCCACAGCTGCTGGAAAGCACATGGACCAGCTCACAGATTTCTGGCAGGCTTTACTGCCGCACATTTACCCTGTCAATAACCTTCTGTGATGCAAAAACATCTTAAGGGTTCTTTCCATATCCAGATGGTGTTGTTCTTTCCAGGCCAGTCTGCTAGATATCTGATTTGAAGATAGCCCAGCAGGCTACTTAGATCTTCCCCTCAGATGACTCCACATTTTCTTCTGTGACTGATTTACTGGAACAAGAAACAATGGAAAGCAAAACTCAAAATTGCTACTTGCAGATGTGCACAAACTGCAATTATACTGAGAAATCAAATGGAGCCACCTCACTAAGAACTGATCAAATATATGACCACCTCTTCTAAAAAAAGAAGAGTAAAAAGAACAGATAATGACTGACATTATTTGAATTAATGAATATTAAGACCAGCAAGACTATTCTACTCATCAGCCAGTCTGAACTGCAAAATAGCAGCCAAAGAAAACCTCAGAACTTTTCTGTTTCCACCAAATTATTTTTAAGTCTACACACAGGCATTCATTAAGCACATTCATTTAGTCCTTTTATCATCCTGCACTATTCCAGTTTTATTATTTATTACAGATACAGCAAAGGAGGATGATTTTGTTGTGCCTTTCTCTGAATGCTTTAAAAGCAGATTTTCAAATGACCTGATCTGCTTTCTGAGGGCACTGTTTAGTATTCTGGCCACAAACCTGCACCAAACCATAGCGCCCTAGTGAGGAAAATTTGAGGGACAGCTAAAACATACCAGTAGTGCTTAGCTCACCAGTACTTTCAATCTGTTTTTCACTTCATTAAATTTCCCTTTTTAGAAATAATTTTAGCTGTTTTTCTGTAAATACATTCTCTGTGCTGTTTTCTGTCGGGTGCATATTAACGTTGCAGAACACCCTCTCTCTTAAACACTTAACACAACTCCAGTTAATACCAAAGCGTGGACCATCAGTGATAGCATCACAGTCTTCTTCAGTTTACTCATATAGAACTTATATCTGCATGTCCACCAGTAGGCAACCTTAAGAAATGTAACTCAAAAAAAACCCCACCCAAACTTAAAACCTGTCTTTAACTTCTAACATGCAGCAATGTCCCCATATATCTGGCAAATAAGAACCATTAAATTAATGTCGTCCTTCAGTCACTGATAAGCCCAGGAGTATTTCTTCAGTCTTAGACCCACTGGGCTTGAAGCCAGACCCAAAATATACTTTGAACCTGGAAGGGCAGACAACTGCACGGACTAGAAAAGTTCCAGGCATAAGCATTGCCCTGGCTGCTAGGGTAGAAATAGGAGATGCAAAACCACCATGATACTACATGGGCTGATACTCTGGTTTTTTCTCAGTCGCAGGATGTTGAGCAGCCAAATACCATTTCTAATAAACACCACAGTCATGAAGATTGTATAAAGGCCCTGGAGATGTTGCAGGCTCCATTCACAGAGGCTAGAAGGGCTCCACAGCTGTTAAATTATGACAGAACAAATTCCCTAGCTGATCCCAAGTTTTACACACAGTTCTCAAGGTAAAAATCAATACAAATGGTCAAGTTCTTGAGCTAGACTGAAAGAAAAAGAGTTATTTTATTGAGTTCTTGTGCAGGAAGAACATCAGTCCATAATAAAGATCTCTGCCAGGAGGGAAGGATTGCTCCTAATTTTTTTTCCTGTCAGGAAGTATTGGGTTTTTAATGCATGGGGCGGTTAAGAGGGCGAGGGTGGTAATGGTGCGTGTGTGTCGAATCATGAACTCAGTCACGTACGTAAAATCCAGAGACAACAGAAAGATTAAACACTATCTCCATTAGGGCATCTTTTGCAAAATATATCCTTCTACTGGGGATATATTTTTATAAAATAGGACTGTTATCTCCATGCTGTGGATATCTGGGCTCTTATTCTAAAAATAATTGAACAGTTTCTCTTCAGTTCAGGAAATTTAATATTATTAAGTGACTGCAAAGCAATGTACAACATTCATAAACAAGCCAGGAAGACTGCAGGCTAATACTGGCACTGTCAACTTGCATAATAAAAGGAGAGATTAAGGTTGTTGCCTAAACTGCACTTGTAATAAATTTCTTTGGAATACTGAAGAATTGAACAAAATGATGCCTTCATTCAATTTAAACACTAACAAAAATTAACATTTGAACTTCTAGCTAAAGCAGCCAGGAATTACTTCCCCTGCCTATAGTGCATTGCTCATACTCTTGCTATAAATAAGTATCCAAACAATCCAATCAGTCAACACAGGGACAAAAAAATTAAAAAACATTTTAATACCCTTGCCATTTTACCATGCCAAAAGTTAATTAGCAGTATTAACATTCAAGTTTTGAGACCAAAACCAAGGTTGGTTTTAATGGCTCTAGAAAGTACAAGGCTGCAGAGTAAGGCTAGTCAAAACAGAATTTCAGTATTTTTAAAAACTAAGAATCACCAGGATTGAAGACCTTGCTTTGAGAAAACAGCCGGGAGATATTAGATTGTATGCTTTTAAAGCTTTTTTCTTCTGATTTATGGGTCTCAAAATTAATATTTTCCCAGAGACTGAGAAGCTAGAAATAGTATTTAAATGCAAGAAACAACTGCTACCATTTCAAAAACAAGACCCTTTAAAACCAGCAGAGTGTAATGAGCGTCCCTGTGAGTGCATGCTGCTAATAGTACATGCAACTTGTTGAGCTAATATTTTATTTAATATTCATATAATGCTTACCAAGGGAAAAAAATTTAATCTTTTAATAAAGTTGCTGCATTTAATATTTCCCATAACACAATGCACATGGTTTACTGACATATCTCCAGTAGGCTGTAAGAGGAAAAAAGCAGCCTCCATGCCTCCAAATGTGAACTACAGTACTGCCAGATCTTACCAGGGAGGGGAGGAGGCAGCTACCTGCCATCCCATCTCTGCAAAGTAGGGCCCAGCCTCAAGAAGTAGGGAGGGCAAATTTTGTAAGAAGCAAGCCCTAGGGGGCTGGCACAAAAGAGAGCCACCTTTAAATCTAGTCCTGGACCTTACTGTTCCTCTGGGCTTTTCTGGTCTCCCCAAACTGATTTTTGCAGCTCAGCAGGCATGGAGGCCAGTACCATGGCAAGCTTCAGTCCCAAACGTTTGCTGGAAGGCTACAGGAGCTGATGTTCCCCCTCCTGCCTGCACGTAGACTGGCTTTCTACCAAACCAGTATCAAACACACTCACAGAAGTGACACTGTGACTGGGTCAAGGTAAAGAACTCAGCAGTCAGCTCAGACAGCTCCATGTCCACTAAAAGATCTAGTGGAATCTTCTTCACTGATCCAAAGGACCAACCCTTAGCAAGCTCTGTAGCAGCCAACAAAGAAATCCAGCCAGGAAAACTGAAAGGGAGATACAGTGGTCAAGCTGAGACTGGGTTTTCTCCTTGTTTGAAAAATTCCAACAAGACTACTTTGAGTACATACCAGTAAAATCCTAATTGAAGCTATTAAAAAAACCCTAGGTAGAATGGAGTATCTATTACACATATGGTCTCTCTAGAATTATGAATGCCTGCTCGTTCCTAGGGGAAATCCAGGATACTTTTCCATCCACTGAGATCATGACAGTGCTTTCAGAGCTATTTTGGATGTCATCTGCTCAACAGAGATCTGTTTTGGCTACGTGATGGGAGGGGATGCCCAGAAGGGCCATGGAACCTCCATCACTGGAGATACTCAAAACCCAACATCAGACTACCCAAGCCACCTGCTCTAATAAGACCTGCTTTGAGCAGGAGGTGGGAACAGAGGCATCAGCCTACCTGATTCTGTGATTCGTCTCTCCCCCAAAACTAACAAGCTGAAATTGCACAAAATGTGAAAATGTGAAAAATAATGAAGGTAAAAGTCAAAAGATTTTATATTTGGTCAGGTTCAGACACAAGAAATTTTAAACTGAAAATTCTGAGGAAAGCTGAGAACAGACTAAGGTTTCACTAACTCCTGCTCTGCTGTAATCAGACCAGCCACTTGCAGTTCACCATTGGCAGATATTTATTTAAGAAAAAGGCTTGAAACTTTAAAACTAAATAAAACTTTTAAACAGCAAGAAAAATATTCCAAAGCATCTTGTGATTAAACTATTAGAGAGCATCCAAAGGAGGGCAGCGAAGATGGTGAAGGGCCTTGAGGGGAAGCCGTATGAGAAGCGGCTGAGGTCACTTGGTCTGTTCAGCCTGGAGAAGGGGAGACTGAGGGGAGATCTCATTGAAGTCTGCAGCTTCCTTGTGAAGGGAACAGGAGGGGCAGGCACTGATCTCTTCACTCTGGTGACCAGTGACAGGACCCAGGGAATGGCCTGGAGCTGTGTCAGAGGAGGTTTAGGCTGGATATTAGAAGAAGGTTCTTCACCCATCATTGGGTGGTTGGGCACTAGAACAGGCTCCCCAGGGAAGTGGGCACAGCACCAAGCCTGACAGAGCTCAAGAAGCGTTTGGACAATGTTCTCAGGCGCACGGTGTGACTTTTGGGGATGGATGGTCCTGTGTAGACCCAGGAGCTGGACACAATGATCCTTGTGGGTCCCTTCCAACTCAGGCTTTTCTCTGATTCTGCGTTTAGTGAATTCTTTTATCTACTAGAGCTCAGTTCAGCTCTCGTGAGGTTAGAGTCCATGCATTAATTTTAGTGCAATTTGGATCACAACCTAAATTAGTTGTCTGATCAATCTGTCTTTTTAATCTCAGCATTTTGGATATCACAACTGTAACCAAAAGGAGTCCCTCTCAGCCAATCCACTTTTAGTGAGGTCCCCATGTTTTTTTCAGGAGGTTAAGCGACTGCATCAATTCATGCAGTCAATCATTGCATTCAAAGGGCATTTACTTGCTCCCTGTTGCCCAACTTCATCCACCTGACTTGTTTTCTTTATCTGTGGCACCTAAATAGCTATCCCGGACACTGTCTATATTCTGGGCAAAGAGAAATGAGTAATTTAAAAGCTTCAAATTCTCTGGAGTGAATTTGGGCTGATGTATCTCAATCTCCCAGTAGTAACAGCTACAGACAGATCGATGCTTTTGCGTCAGAAATAGGACTCTGCCCTCTAACTCCCACTATTTCTGAAAGTAGACTACCACAATTTCCACTGCCATAGTAATTCTCTAAATAAAGGACAGTATATTCAGCAGTGATTATTGAAAGGAAGTTTGACAGAAATTTTCCATCGAAAGTATAGATAGACAACACAGTGTCTGTAAAAATGCTGTGAAAATAGAAATTAAATAGACATAGTTACCTCCACATAAGAGACAGACTCTGGGAACTTCCATTCAGTGGCAAATTTTCTGTCTTTCTGAGAGCAACAAATAATGCTGACTGATCGGAGATTGTCTGGCCCTGTTAAACTTTTGTTCACAGGAAACATGGAAAAGGAGAGGATATGAGCTCTCTCTTTGCAAACACCCAGAAGGTTATAATGTGTTAGGAAAGAACTAATGTGAATTTATCAGAGACAGATCATGCCACTCTTCCTCCTATGACAGGATAAAAGGCCTTTCTGTAAGACAGAAGTAGGAGATGCTCTACATCTTCAATGAATACACAGCTGTTTTATGCTCTTGCACAATAGAAAACAAGAACATGCTTCTCAGAGGTTTGCTGCCACACAGAAGGGCTGTACTGTGTGATACTCACTTAGGGCTCAACTGAGACAGTGAAACAGAGAACAATCATTTTCTATACACAGTACAGAGAGCATCTGGAAGGGACTGCAAGTACATGGGAGGACAGACTTAGTAGTTTAAAAGATTTGAGAAATTGACTGAAATGGGTTTGAAATACAATGATAATACAGTACGAACAAATGCAGTAGTTATCAGTTGCACAAATGCAACATGGAAAATGGGTAGATGTGGAGATTCAGCAATATGAGAAATATATGTCTGTGTCATGCTGTTGGAAAACCAAATGACAGACAAACAATGACTCTAAAACAAACTTCACCTTGGAATCTATAGACATTCATTTCACCTGGAGATGTTGATGCTTCAGCAAGGGTACTGCACCAAGCCTGGGCACTACACTTCTCTGAAAACACTACAGTAGACAAACAAAAAAGAACCCTGACAATTAAATGTAATGAGACAAATAATGGATTGTTGGATTTAGTTCAGGATTTTTATGCTTCGGTTCTCTGCCACTGCTCAGGATCCCTCACCATGTTACATCTTCCACATGAGTTCCATTCACATTATTCATCCTGCATCACAGATGAGTCAGATGAGATTTTCCATATTGCAGCATGGGAAATTTTTTTCTATAGAAATCCCAGTTCCTTTAACAATCACATAGCACTGGTCTCTTGGGGAAATGCAAGTTATAAATGGGACAGCCAACATCAGAACTAAAACTGAGGTGCAGGGTTCAGATCACCCCACTAAAAGCACAGCTAGTTTCCTTCTTGCCTGCACCCTTTATTTCAATGTATAGGTAGAACAAAGGTGAGGCTGTGACCTCCAGGGAATTCCCTCTGTCCCACATGACTTGATTGATACAGAAAGGACGGAGAGGCACAGCAGTGGTTCAGTGACATTACAGCTTCAGGAGGAAAAAAAAAAAAAAAATCAGTTAAGAGGGAAAAGGAGAGGCAAGAGTGGCATACTTACAGAGACAGAGCAAAAAAAAGCCAGTGGCAGAAGAGAGTCCCTGCTAATTGAAGAACTCGCTGCATCTGAGAGTGCTGGAGTCCAAATGTACTCATGGGCAATGCTAGCACCAAAAAGAGCTCCAACAGAAATATAAAAGCATGTTTTTTTCCTTTTGTGTTAATATGAACCAACCATACAGAAAACCAAAAAACATGAAAAGCAACGGATGTCTTGAAGCAGCATGGAAATTCACAGGGGCCCATGCTTGTTGGACTCGAGTACTAGGTCAAAAACTTAAAAGACTCATCAAATACCCATAATATTTTCCTACTGTGTGATGATCCATATATCCATGGTTTCAGCTCACTAAGTGCTTGAAAACATTGTATCTTCAGCGGTGAGGCCGCACCACGAGTACTGTGTCCAGTTGTGGGCCCTTCAGTTCAGGAAGAACATGGAGACACTTGAACGCGTCTAGGAGGGGCAAAAGGCTGGTGAAGGGCTTGGAACACAAGCCCTATGAGGAATGACTGAGGGAGCTGGGGTTGTTTAGCCTGGAGAAAAGAAGGCTCAGAGGTGACCTTATCACTCTCTACAACTACCTGAAAGGTGGTTGTAGTCAGGGGTTGGTCTCTTTTTCCAGGCAACAGCTGACAGAACAAGAGGATACAGTCTTAAGCTGCGCCAAGGGAAATTTAGGTTGGATGTTAGGAAAAAGTTTTTTACAGAAAGAATGATAAAGTACTGGAATCATCTGCCCGGGCAGGTGGTGGAGTCACCAGCCCTGGATGTGTTTAAAAAAAATTGGATGTGGCACTCAGTGCCATGGTTTAGTTGAGGTGGTGTTAGGGCATGAGTTGGACTCGGTGATCTTGGACTGGTCTCTTCCAGCCTGGTGATTCTGTGATTGAAATGAGTTAAAGTGTTGGTTCAGGAACGTCAGTTCCTCAGGCTGAGAGAATGCTGTGGAAATGTCTGAAGAAAATATGTTTGTCTCTGGCCAGACAGCACAAATGCTATGATGACCCAATATGAGGTTATATCAATGCCAGTAGGAAGTTAAGGCCACTCTGCATTGTCTCAGAAAGTTTTTTTAATTTACTGGAAGTGGGCAGAGCATGCCCTGCCCACACTGCTCCCTGGGGCTGGCAGCAGTCTCCCTCCTCCTGATCTGCCATCCCCTGCCTTACATAACCAAAGGTAACCCAGAGGTCACGGCAATTTCTGTCTGAATACATGTCATACAAGATATCTCCTCGCTCAGGAGCCCTTTTTTGTTTGCTTCAGATACTGCTGCCTGATAAGGGAAGCAGAATCTTTTTAGCCTTGAGAATGGACTGTTCTTACAAAGGCATCCCCATCTCCAAGTCCTTACTTGTCAACAGGCTTGGGCTGGAGGACAACACAAGCCATCTCTGCTTCAGTTTGCCATGGGGGCCAAAGAAAAGGGTTTCAATCTCCATCACAAACCAGCATATTTAATATGTAGTTGTCAGCAGTAAATTTCTGATCAACCGGATGAAACGAATTAATTTCTGATTTTCTATTTGAAGGATCATTCTAAAGACAAATGAAACAAGAATCAAGAAATAAAAACAGGTAACATCAGTAAACTTCATAAATCAGAAAAAATCAGAACTAATCTCTTTTCAATTGTCTTTGCCAGTATAATGCGCAACCATAGGAAGTTTTTACGGCTACGGGCTGAATATTTGCTCCACAGGGCACAGGAAAAAGGGAGAGACCACAAGGCTTCTCACTCCTTTTCTCTCTAGTTCTCCTCCCCATTAATCAAATCATGCCCAGTCATATGGCATGTATGGTATAGTAACTACATGACCAAAGAATCTCCCTCCATTTTGCATCTTTCGTCTGTCCGTGAGAGCCATTCTGCAACTCTCCAACAGCAAGAAATCAATCTCAGACCAGTCTGTGTCTGCATAAGAGATACGGGTTTGAGAAGAAGAGTTTTAAAGTCTACAAAAGAGGAAAATCAAAGTGTAAAATCTACAGGTGTTGAAAGAAACCCAGTAATAACCTGCTGGGAGCACACAGATTCACTGGAATGAGATTATGTGCTGTCAGTTTCCATCAGTCTTCTCAACTGATTGCAGCATTTGGTACATGCAAGCAAGATTCTCAGGCAATGGCAGATGAATACAGCTCATTTCTTCCATCATTTGGAAGTCATTAGGATTAGAGCACTGCATGCACCAAAATCATCAAATTAAGCACCCATCACAGGATCAATCCCCATTATCCCCTGGGTTTTTGCAAATGAACACTGCAAATTAAGTATTTTAGTGAAAGCACTTATAATTTGTTTTCTTGGTTAGCAATGATTTAATTATGCCCGTTTTAAAAACACAAGATAAATGAAAGTTCTCTTTTTCACACAGTTAACAAATCAGTATTTTACCCCTCCCTGTTACAATTGCAAAATTATGATGTGAATGTAGAAACTAAAATCCAGCTTTAAAAACATATCTCATTTGGTTTCTATTAAACCTATTAATATTTGCATTACTAAGGATTACTTGAAACAGTAGGAAAGTACAATTCACAAACAACCAGAAGTAGCAGGAAAGGGAGGAAATGCAGCAGTACCAGCTTTCAAATATTTTTATCCATCTGTACCATATGTAAATCAAGACATGCTCTAACTTCAGGCTCCCAGCACTACACAGATTGCTAGATCAAGGCACTCAGAAGCACAGCATGAGCTGAACAAACTTTTATGATATTTTGATTTGTTGACCAAAGACACATAATCTACAACACCAGGGCAACACAAGTATCACCAAGCATGGAACAAACAGGCTCTGTATGTTTGCCAAGTCACCTGACTGTCATACTCTTTAAAACAATTGACTCTGGGAGAATAAATCTGGAGAATACATCCCTTCATTCAGGGGATGCCTCAGAGAGATAAGAAATCTATTCAAGGTGTTGCCATGTACATGAAAATATACAGAACAATAAGCAGAGGAAGCAGCAAAACACTCCACAGCATATGGTTTATGTAAATTGAAACTGAAGCCTGTATACAGAAAATGAGAACAAAATGTAATATTTATTGAATTCTATTCACTTGGAACATAAAGCTGGAATTATAATAACAGGTGTTCTCAGATATACGTTTGAATGCCAGGAAATTACTTCTCTACAATTTTTGTCTACTACAAAGTATATGCTAGCAATTTAACCCAAAATTAGCATTTCCGTATCTCCCAAGACTTCTTTTTTAATCCAGGCCAGTTTATATTCTGCTACCATTCTATGTATTGTACACACAGCATCTTTCACACAGTATTCCACAAAAAAACCCCAAAAAACTCAAACTTTTAATAAAAATTTTTTAAAACTCTAACATCCCCAGATATTAGTACAGATAACCACCACACATTACCCCACAGGTGGAAAAGGACAGAAGGCAGACCTAACGCTAGACTTAGGTATTTCCAAAAGGACCTATTGCCACAAAGGATTACATTATTTTCTCTCAGTGAAAAAAGTACACAAACACTACTAAAAACAGAACTATTTGTTCTTAGCCCCTTCATACCCTATTCTATGCAAGCCACTTCAGAGCAGTATGCCCCCTCTTTCACAGCTGTACACAATCTCCAAAGTAGCTGGTATGCTGATAGACTCAAAATGTTATTTGTGAAGTTCTTTGTGAACCCCTATCATACTGCAGAGCAGTTGTAGTTCCAGTTCCACAAGTTGCTTTAGTCCCAGCAGGTCATTAAAACAAGGGAGGCACTTTATATATTTCATCTTTTAATAAGTTAGAACCTATGATTCTATACAAAAAGTCACCCTCGTGGCCCCTTCACAAGCCATGTACACTGTCCTAATTACTTCAGGTAACTAAGTTCAGTTGTGTAATTCTGAGCCAACTATTTTTTTCCCCCAAGTAGGCAGTCAGGATTTTAATGGAAAATGTGCAGATGTGAATATCCAACTGTGTGCATTCTCTTATGTATATGTTCATGCTTCATAAACCTTCTTCCACAATTTAATTTTCACTGGATCATAAATATCTGAAGAAAATTGAACTCAGAGGATTTTCACAGAGTAAACACTTAAAACCTCAGAGCTGGATTCTATTCCCTGCTGTTATGCAAGCAGTTTCAAGCAGTGAAATACATTCTGGGCTACCAAACATAGGACTTGTCACCTAATGATGGATTTCTCCATCTTCCCAAACAGGTCACAGATATTTGTTTCAGCCAAGGATCGCATATCCTTATCATCTACCACAGCCAATTTTTTTTCCTAGTCTGTGGGCCAGATACAAATCAAAATTCAAGAGAAACACTCCATAGAGAAGCAATACTCACCAACCAAACACCTCTCATGAGAACGGTTCGGCAGCATTTTTGCCATCTGATCTTCCCAGAGGAGCGAGGGACAGCTTTAATTCTGCTTTGCATCCCTTTAGAGCAAACTACTGAAATATTCAGGTAAACACGAACCCAGCCTTTTGCTCCAGCCTCACCTTTTTCCCAGCCAGGCCTGTCTCCCTCAGATAACTCTAGCAAAGGAAATTTTCACCTTTATGGCCAAATCCCAATTTACAACTAGCAGAAGCAGCTGTTAATAATCCCTTTATGAATCTGCAAAGAATCCAAGCCTGAATCCAATTCTGCAATCATTACTTCTGAAGCCACAGGACCACTTCCTAGGGAGAAAGATCTCTAAAAATATCAGAAAAGGCTGTTGTAACTGAGTCACTGGTTTAAGCTTGTTTCATTCCAAAGGTACTTTTGGGAAGTTTGTGTCTGTCCATGTGCTGTCCTGGGGAAAAAAAAATTTCAGCAATCTCAACAAAAACACAGAAGAAATAAGTTTTTGTATTGACTGCAGAAGAATAGCCAAATTCATTCCAAGGAGGGAACTAGGCTGGAAACTAATACAAGAATGTAATTCCAGTAGAAGGAAGATGTTTTGACCCTGAGAAGATGTCTGATGGCAAAAACACCTCAGATAGGAATTCTGCTTTAACCAAGAGTCACTGCTACTGTCCCACACAGCTGTAAATCAGGATGCTGTAGATGCAATAAAAAGCAAAAAGCCATATACCAGCAAGCAAACAACAAAAAACCCCAACCAAAATTTATTCCAAATGAATATGAAAATGGTATCATCTCTAAAAGATGAAAGGGGTATTTGTACTCCAATTTACAATTCTTAAAATCATGCCTATTTTCCCCTTATTATCTTGTTTTCAAATTATTATTTTTCCCCAGTCTTCTCAAGAGCTACATCTCTGGGCCTATGTGTAGCCAAGCAAATTCAGTCTGAGTACAAAAAACAGACGACTACTTTAGTTTCTGAAAAACACAGGTGAAGACATGTCTTTGGGAAGGGTGCAGACATTTCTGTACTTCTCACCTCTCTAGTGCTCACACACCTTGGTGTCAACCTCACGTAGCTTTCTAGACCTTCATCTGTCCTAGTATGTACTAGACACTGTAATAAAGAGTCAGCTTTAAGCTTCTCACTTGCAGCCAGCATTGCCAAGTGCAATTCCATGTGAAGGGCAGCGGAGCAGATGCCTCATACACCCCACTGAAAAGAAAGGAGTTTTCAGGAGCCAGGGAAGACAACCCAGAGGTCTAAGGAAGTTCTGAAAGAAGCACAAAGAAGCCCTTTTGGGATCAGAGTCCTTTTTTCTCTGAAGTCTCTGGGATACCTCACCTCAGTAATCAGTGCCCACTCTGAGGCCAAAGCAGTTCTTGAGGACTGTTGTGCTACATTGGTGGTTGTGTCTTGAGGCAGCCAACAGAGCAACACGCATGTGAGACTACACATGCTGTTAAGAAAGCAATATGATGATCTCCTTCTCTCCTTTCCCATGGAGTACTGGGCACTGCTCCTGGTCTGCATACACACATAAACATGCTCATTCCTGCCCTGAGATCTTTCCAGACAGAGGCAGAAGTCCCCATGCTTGGTGAGTCCTTGCTTGTATGTGCAGACCCACACACAGGACTTCAGCTGAGGATATGGAAGAAGCTCCTCTATGAGCAGAGGTAAGCAAGCAGGAAAAGTGAGCAATGGATGAGAGGAATAAATGTGACGTGACAGTGAGATGCTCTGAAGATCTGTGTGAGGACCCCTCAGTGGCACTTAAATCAGTTCTTCCCAGCAGCCAGAGAACATGCAACGTTAGGATTCCTGCTGGTCTAATTTAGTGCAGACAGAACAACAGCTTTAGCACCCAATTAACCAAATTTTTCTCCACTATCCATTTTGATCTATTGCCTGTAACAACTGCCCCAGCTGCCTGTGGTTAAAAGCCACCCCTGTTGCGTGGCCCAGTTCAACTGTGGTACTTGTTGGCAGTGACGGCCTGGAGGACAAAAGTATAAATGGGCTAAAATGTGGAAATCTCATGGAGGCTGTGAGAATCAGTAGCAAGTAAGAATAGCAGCTTGGATGTAAGTTTTGGCTCAGGGCACTCTCCTAACAACATTGAGGAGGGCTACAGCAGCAGTGACCCCTTCCATATGTACCTATAACTGTACCTGTATATACACACCTGTGCAGCCTGAGGCTTAAATTTGTGTTCTAGTATCTGATACTGATTGTCACAAGAGACCTACGGTGTGTCCTGGTATGGCCATTATTCTACCACAGACAGATAATCAATAGCATCTCTTCTCATGACTCCCGAGTGCCTACGGGTGCTTTTTCAGCAGCAGGTGCAGAATACACATATCCCCACGATGTCCTAGAGAACGGACAGCTAATGGCCAGCTAGATCCAGCTGCATCAGCAATGTCCTGAGGCACGCTGCCACCTTGTTGTAGTTTAGAGAGATGACAAGCGAGCACCCTTTACTCCTTCAGCTTCATTCACAGCAAGGTCATCTGGCACCCAGAAAAGTGTTGCTGTGTTTGTTGTTGCAGAAGATGAAAGTGCTGGCTGTTTATCAGTAGAATCTGGGAGGTCTGCAGGACACGACAATTTAATTTGGATGCATTGAAAAGAAGTACTTTCTGCCTTTCAGCATCTATGATACAAACATGCTTAAAAGCACACATCATTTAATGGGTTCTGGTTTGTCTAGAGCAATACATGCTTGTCTAAAAACAGAAACAATGTTTCACAACGAGCAGGATAATATGTCTAGACTGCCAAAGTCAGCCTAAACACTCTTTGACTTTCTCAAAATCTGGACTGTGTTGCTCTGGGTAAATTCAGTATGAAACACTATCACTGACTACACATGGATGTGAAAAAACCCCAGCCTATAGGAGGCAAAGGAATGAGGTATTTGGTCCTTAAGGTGAATGTGGTCTGCTGACATATCAGAACATCCTCTGCGCACGTCTTGGAGCTTATACACATGCACAAGTTTAATGGGTTCAGCTTAAAATAGCCAGTTTTAAGAGCTGTATTTTTACCCATATAACCCTGGATTAAAGTGGCTTAAAAGTATACAGTCATGCTTTATCTCCAGTGATACAGAAACATTCCCATAATTGACACTGCCCCGTATCATGGTCAGTGTCTCACAGTGGTCCTCTCCAAGGTACAGGTTGGGCTTTTCTTACTATTTCCTGAGGTACTTGGAGAGCTTATACCAAGAATCTGGGAACAATTACCATAAGGCAGACAAAGCAAGAGGACAAGTTAACTAGTTAAAGAACATGAAATTTAAATCAAACAACTTTGTTTCTGTGCCTCAGGATAGGATTCCAGATGTTTTGTAACGAAACAGAAGACGACAGTAAGACATTAGGAAATACATCTTAGCACTAATGATTTGAAAGCTCTGTTCCTGTAAAACAGAAGGATACAGTTCAAAAGTAAGGTGCTTGAAAAAGTTTTAGAAAAAAGGAAGGCTACTGGTGAATTAATTTTTTTTAGCTTCAATCATACAAAATGCAGAACTTAGAGAATTTGTTTAAGAAGACAATACAATCTGTTCAGACCTTTCCTGATATCTTTTCTTTTCTGGCTGTCAGCAAGAAGAAGATGTTACCTTATGTCAAACAGTCTATTGCTGAGAGACTTGACGGTGCTGTTCATCCCATCCTTTCTTTCCTTCACCTTAATTAGAATTGAAGACTGAAAATGTGTGACTCTCAGCACTCAGGAGATACGTAAATTACAAGGGAAAAACAGCTAAGGGCTCGCCTGCATGTGTTGCACACCAGATAAGGCAACACTCCTTCCTTCCCCTCTGCTATTACAGCGTTTCCACTGCAGCATGTTTGGCTCCACTAAGATATACAATACCACAAAAGCTATTTATGAACTCTCATATCAGTGCACACACAGTGGTAACAACACAAGACTGTAGTAACTGGGAACATTTTGATACGACATTTTTCTAAAGGAAACCTATTCCTTTGATTTCTGCAGGAAGGGGAGGAGCCACTCAAAAGCTTCAGGTTAAAGCACTGATGGGAGACCAGAGCTCTACCTTTGAAGATGAAATGTCATTTTGGATGCTAATTTAAAATTAGGTTTAATCGATTCACTTGCATAACAAAGACAGTAGCTTCTGAGCAAAGTGCTCACCAAAAGGAAGTGAAACCGCTGACACAATGTGAAGAGCTGAAAACAAAGCGATGCAGCTAACCCACTTATCTCAGGGACATGGTGCATCTTGATTTTCGTAGATGGTTTCTGCCTAATGCTGTCATGCGAAGGGTCTTCAGAAACCTAGGGATGGTTCTCAAAACATCCAGCTCTGGCCACTGATACTGAAAGATACTGAGAGACTTCACTTGTCACAGAATACTCTAAAATTTGTCTCTGTATCAGCTTTTGCTGTTTGAGCAAGATAAGAAGAAGAATAATCACTGCTGTAGCACTTGATGGCGTTGGTAAGTGAAAAATTGATTGATATTTTTCTTTTCTCCCACCGCCAAGAGAATTTGGCTCCATTACAAAGTGAAAACAAGCATTCTCTAAATTCCTAGCAAAACAAAAAATTCAAAGTATTCTCAACAAAATCATAAATTATTTTTTAAAACTTTTAATTTTAATCAAAATAAAACAAAATTAGGTGACTAGAAAAGCAATTATACCTTGCATTTTCAGACCAAAAAATCTGATTAATGTCTCATTCATATGGAATGTGATAGGGCCACCAAAACTGCTTTTTCTCTTGGACGAAAATCTGTTCCAGTTTATATCCTTAAAGATTTGATTAACTTAACTTTATGTTTTATTCCATGAAGGAATTAAACTAAGGTAAACTGGCAGCAGATAATCAGAGGCAGCACCAACCATCAGCAATAACATGAGCTGATGTGCACTCCTGGTGTTATGAGGAAGGATGCTAGTCCACTGCAACATCCCCCTTCCCTTGTCTTTCCCCCAGTCTTATGTTTGTATTTGGCCCCTTGGTGTGGACTGATAATGTTGCACATTTTGTAAAACTAGTTCTTGTGCTTATAAATGGAAAAAATATTTCATCTGGTATAAAAAAACATGCTGAGGTACATACTGCAACTTTATTTTCTTCCTGTATTTTTGTGTTGAATACTGTGCTGTATCTTCAGGGGTTTGAGCTCTTACTTCTAGATCATTTGATATAACAAACCTAATAAACAGCCCCCAGATAAATACATGAATGGCAGTTACCACCTTTGCTATTAAAAAAAAGGCTATTTAAGTTATATAGTACAGAGAAATAAAAAGCTTCAGCTCCTCTCTGACACCGTTTGGGAAAGAAATACTATGTTAGAGACACAGAAGTATCATTGTTTTACTTGCCACAGTTGTAGCAACTAGGTTTATTGGAGTACAAGATGCTAACAAAGAGTAGCATAGCCTGTCTGGTTTTCAAATTATTTTGTGCCTTTGATGACAATTTTTATATGGCCGCTTTCAGAGCTTCCTCTTTCTTGTTCACCAAATCACTCTTAGAAATATTGCAACAGGAACAAGCAAGTTCTTTTAAAACCATGCTAAGAACATCACTATGAGCCACATCTTTAAATAAATTCTCATCCTCTTTAGAAGGAAGTTCTGGCTGTGAGTTATTCTATTGTGTAAGACAACAAATGGTATTTTGACTTACATTTCATGGGACTTTCCCAACACTAATGAGGGCAGCCTCCCAGCCCTCCTCCAAGGACAGTGGTTGTTCTTTCTCCTGCTGTGGGGGAAGAGAGGCTGTGAAACAACATGAGTGCCTTGTGGGTCACAGAGGAAGTTTGGGGTACAGCTGAGCTCAGCTCATGGCGCTCCCAGCTGTCAGATCCACCTTGAGAACCAAGCCCAGCAATCACTTCTTCCTGGACAGACTGGTCACTGCTGCTGCCCACTGTGAAATTCTTCAGCCAAATGAAAACTGGAGGGGAAGGGACAAATCTTTGACACCTTTTTGCCCTTTTCTAGCTCTTTGCCTTCTGAAGATCTTAAGCACTTGATTATCAGTGGTAAACAAGGAGACAGATCAACCCCTCCACTTCAAGCCAGCTGGTAGGTAACTAGCAGCACCCAAACATGCACTGCACCATCACAACAGGAAGTTCTTCTTATGACCTGCCAATGCTATGACACAATAGGAACTTGATTCAGCAGGATCCTCCTCTGTCCAGATCATGCAGAAACATCGTGAACTATAGAAAGTTAAAATCATTGCCCACCTGTAATTCAAACAATCAAAAGGGTCAGATGCTGAGCTGGCCCTGCTGTCCTGTAGCACAGGAAAAAGCATTTGGTAATATACATAGTGCAAGTTGCTTATTACTGAATCATATTGCATCCATACATATCCTAAGCAAATTGTTGCTAGGTGCTGATTTATTTAATAACTTCATGGACTTTGAATAGTTTCCAGAAAGGAATACTGGACCTGAAGGTTGTGTTGTTATTTTGTTCAAAAGAAGCAATAGCTGAAAACTTTCTCATGAGTCCTCAGCAGAGGTAGGAAAAATATAATTCTGCATTGTGGCAGACCTTGAAATCAGATCAAACAGCAACTGTGAAGCAGCCTCTTTTGAACTGCAAGTGTAGGTGAAAAGAATTATTTACCCTTATGCTCTTAAAGTGAGATTAGATCTACAGCTTGGAGAGACTGGTTCAGAAACAATCATAATCAACAAATCTTTCACAAGATGTATACTGTTCAGCATAAAATAAATCTTTGAACTGGATGATCTTTGGAGATTTATTCTGTCATACCTTCAGTCCTGTAATTTTGCATCATCAAAGTGAAACTGAAATAACCAGTTTTAGCCTTAGCTAAATGTAAACAGATCTTGTTCTACCTCCGTGGACTGTTTTGCACTAAAATATGTCAAAATATCTTGCAGAGCCCATTAAGTGGCATTCTTTTTTGCAGGCGAGGAAGGGCAAATGATTCTCAGAAAACTGCAATGGCCCCCCTGGAAGTCACAGAGCCCTCAGGATGCTCTGTGGACTGGGGGCTGCGGTGGTTGCAGACCACCAGCCCCTCTTTGGGGTATAAAGACAGGACCTGAGGAGAGTGTTTCTTTTGATGAAGCAGACTTGTGGCTGGTGAGACTACATGCAAGATAAGGTTTGTTATACCTCCCAAAGGCATACTTCAGAGTCTTCTTGCTTCCACACTGGCATCCTCTCGCTGCCCAAGGCAGCTGGTATTCCCCCAAGCACCTCCCTCCCAGACATGGGGGTGGTGGAGCATGACAGTGGAGAAGCCCATTGGAAATTAATTTGTCACATGCACTTTGGCACAGGGATGCCCCACGCTGAAGGACCAAGCTGGGCAGCCAGGCAGGCACTGGAGGCACATGGCAGACATGGCACTCTGTGCCCAGGGCTGGTGGCATCAGCACAAAAACCCACAGAGCTAAACTTTGTCCATAACTGGCTGAGCAATGCAGGCTCAGCAGGTGGCAGAGCCTGGATATGGTCTTTGGTAACTGAGATCTTAGTATCAGACAAAACCAGGGCCCAGACTTTCACTGAACACTGGAAGAAACACAGAACTGGGCTCAAAACTCATCGCCTCTTGCTGCTGGTAAGGAAAGGGATATGAATTCCTTAGTCACACAGCCTTGATATTGGAAGCTCAATGATGGATCTGAAGTCTCAACATGGATCTGAAGAGACTACAGCTACAATTGTCATAAATATATAATAAAATCCCACTGCTAAATCTAGAGAATGGCACTGCATTTCCCGATAAGACCCTCTGTTTTATTCTGTGCTACTGGTTAAGATTTTGAGAAAGAATAAAACGATTATTTGCTAATCTTTTCAGTTTCAAGGCCAAAGCTATACAGTTACAGCTCACTCATGCTCTAGCTCTTCTGAAAAGGGTATGGTTACAGTGAATTAGGTTACTTTCTAGTCTCTTTCTAAACAAAACACACAGGATTCAGAGTCTGTGCATCCTTATTGTTGTGTCAAATAAATGTGATTTTGTTATTTTTATAAAGTTTAAAAAAGCATGAATTTACAAGCTCATGGCAATTTCAAATGAAAATCTATATTCCCATCTCTGAATATTGTCATCTGTCCTTGAAAACAGGTCTAGCAAGTGCCTGTAAGCAACATGGTGAGCCCAGGTGAGCTACACACTTGGCAAGAGCTTGAGCAAGTGAATTTTTCTGAAAGTCAAAATGCAGCACCTGCCTCAACTGACCACAGCTGATACAGGCAAAACTCCCCGCTCCATAAGTTTCCCAACATTCCAGTTTCATTTCAAAGCCCCCAAAGTCTTAGAAAACACTCCTGGCCAGCTGAAGCCACTGGTGTCTTCTGGCAGTGTACATGCAGATCTGCACTTTATTTCTCCCTTTAAGCATGTTAAACCTTACACGGATCTATCTACCTGTCTGCCAGCTGCAGTGTTCACAGAAAAGTTGATGCAGAGAGCCTGTCTCCTGAAGGTCCACAAGGAACCTGCCTGTAAGAACACCATGAGCTCTTGCCCCTTGTAAGGGGCTGATCTGAAACCACATCAGAGATGGCAGAAGGAACTACTCTGACTTCTGTGGGTCTTTGAGTAACCAAGGTCTTGCTGCAATTACATGTCTACACATAGTGTGTACCCTATACATCTATACAAAGTAGAATATTGTATTAGTGTGTTACATCACAGACTAACTTTGGTAAAAAACGGCATCCCTTAATCTGAGGGGAGGTGATAACTCTCAGAACAGGTAAAGCAGAAGGGCTCATATGTTGTACCTTGCATGGAGATCTTGCTGATTTATCCATTTCCAAGTGAATTCATCTAATCATTTAGAGGGAGTGAAGTTAGGATTTAAAGCAGCCCTAGAGCCCACTGAAGTCATCAGGTACCTCATGGCTTTCTGGAAGCTTTGGATTCAGAGTGCAACACCTGTTCAAAACCTAAACGTGAGAAAACGGAATGTACAAGAACAAATGGGACTGATCACAAGTGCAGATGCAGAGCTTGTGGCAGCTTGGTCTACTTGTACTCAGAGAATCTAGGGTACAAGGCGTGATAGGCTTGGTTTCTTCAAGGAGATAGGGTTAACCTGTCCTTTGCAGAGAGCCCAGCTCCTAGTAACATCTCCTTCATAAACAATTACTTTTCTCTTGCAGCACTGTGTTGGAAGGATGCAACAGAGCAGAAGGCTGAAAGCTCAACTATCCAAATCTCTCCATCCTAACACACTCCTGTTGAGCATAGCAGGGCTTTGAAGAAAGACAAGAACAGGTGAAGAGCATTCAAGTGGTAGAATTTACTGCAGAGCTCCAAAAAACAAACTCTAAGACAAAGCATTATATTACATTTTAGACCCTACGCCTGCCACTTCCACCTCACAGGCTGAGCGCCTCACCCAGATTCACACTGACATCACACATTGATCCTGCAGCAGGATCCATACAAGTGTGAAGGCTGACATAACATTAATTACCCATGCCCATTAGCAGAACCTCTTTTCTTGCACAGCTTGTAGCATCCATAATAATTTTCCAGGGGATGCACCAAGAGGTGTAACTGAAACAAAATGCCCTCACATGAGAAGCATGGATAGCACATCATTCTCTGTGTAGCATGTTTAATCACTTTGTGCAAACTCTTGTACATTTGTGCATCTCTGAAGTAAAAAGTATGAGAAAATCAGCATTTTTCTTTTTATGATACAGAGATAATTTTCCAAAACCCAATCCTTTGTTAAAAATGTGAAAAAAATACAAAGGCTGCAAATGCATTAAAACGTAAACAGCATAAAAATAAGCCAAGTTATTTACTGCTGGTGCAGTTAGAAACAGATCACAGCCTGGGTGTCACAAATTACAATGCTTTGGCAGATGTAAAAAGCCTTAGCAAGACACCGCATGGTTTTCAGTCTCCTCACCTCACACAAAGCTGAGAGATTTTCTAATGTAGAGAAATAAACCAACACTCAGATACACATACGGTGGTGAAATCTTGTATGCAAGTGTAAGCAGACCTTCAAGGCTGGCAATCGGAGATGTTATGAACCTGCAGATAACGTTGGAGACAAGTAAAGGTCAGCCCATCTTTATTCCTGCCCACGAATACCAATGAGAGGGCTGGAAAACTACTGTGGTGCTGCTTTATACCTGAGACCATACTTAGATGCCAGGGAATGTTAAAACAAACAGCTGTGATAAAAGGCTACTCTTTCTGACATAAGAAAAATTAGGAAGAGAGAGAAAAGATAGGAGAAAACCACTAGAAGATTGTGTGGAATGTGGTGCCTTGCCAGCAATATGAGTCTTGCTACAACTGTAAGCCCTCCTGAACTTAGGAGGCTGGACAGCCACAGGAAGTGTCTCTTCAGTAGCAAACCAAAACCCACTTTCTCTACTTGTATAATCCTGAACACTTTCTAAATGTTTTCTTTCATATAGGAAAACCTGGCATCAAAGAATCTGGTGGAATCTTTGAAAAGCTTCTTTCTGTCTCAAATTCAGCAACATAATGTTAAAGGCAAAAAATACTTTATAAAATTTACCTTCTGTCTCCGTAAAATATGTTTATAAAAAACAAAAGCCAGACCAGTAACTGCTGTCTCAAAAATACATAAAACAAATTTACACTCTTAAAATTATAAGTCAAATGAGACTTCAAAACAAAGCGATAATAATTACTCCATTAATGATCACACTTCTAATGAGAATATACTCATTTTTGGAAGTCAACTTTTTTTCCTAAAATTTAAACCCCTTTCTTTCAAAGAACTGGAGAAGTAAAACTATTCCATCCATCTTATAATGCAGTGTGAGAGGGCATAAATGCAAACATGCTGCTGAGTATGATTAGCACTATACACCTGAGAGTCACAGAGCCCTATTTGGCTGAGTAAGCTTTCCCTGTTAGCAGGGAGCTCTGTCATCCAGCCGTTGCAAGCAGGGAGCAGGGAGCTCTGACATCTAGCCCTTGCAATCAGCACACCAGCTTGTCACGGCAGGCTATACATGGTCACAGACATGTTTAGATACTTCAGAAGGTTTTTATGATCTACCATATGTGTCTAAAGTCACCTGAATCTGGACTGAAATTTCTTACCAGGAACTGCTCCAAATGTTGTAGTTACTTCATTTCCCAAATACAGACCATTTCAATATCTAATAGTTTATGTCACACCAATAAACCCATCATGCACTGGAGTGTGAATACACTGTTGAAAGTGTTGATGCTGTTGAAAAGATTATATCAAGGGCACAGAGAAACATGATTAAGTTCCATTAGTGAGTTCTCTCATTTTTGTATAACACCTAAAGTCACTGTTTGATGAAAAAAAGCTTTATTACAATGAAAGGGAAATATCAACTAAACAGAAATAATGTCAAGCAGAAGTGTAAATCATAGGCAGGTCTGACAAGCCAATACCATGTAATAAACTTGCTATGGATGCCCTGAGGCAGAGCAGCACAGTTTTTCCAAGTGTTATGGAAATAGACAATTCAAGGTACATTGCAAATTTGTTCCACAATGTGCTCACCCTCAGCTGGCGTTCAGCATGGTGCTGGCATTGAACCTGTCACCAGCAAAGCTGTAACCGTCTGTTCCCAAGAAGAACCTGACCCAAGTCTGCGAGCTCAGCCATTCAGAAGTAAATGTTGCACTATTCCTTGAATCATGGAAGGCAGTGATAGGAAGGGTTTCACACGATCTTCCAAGGCAGCTAGTGTAGCATCACCTTCATTTTTTGACCCTTTTCTTCTATCACTACATTCTTCCAGTTTTCAGGTTTGTCATCTTACATTGGTTGTAATTTCCATACTTTTGACTTGATTTAGTCAGCCTAGCTCCCTATGATTTTCTTTCCCTCAGATTTCCAGAATCAGTCTGTTTATTTATCAGTCTGTAATAAACTTCTAATGCTGATTTCAGGCCAATCAGACAGATACTGGAGATCTCAAATATGAGCTCTCTGTGTGTTTTGTAACACCAGAGTGAAGGATGCCAAGGTTTTTATTTCCTTGGCCAAATAAGTTAAATGTATCTCACTGTCAAAATACTTGACAGAACAAAGGCTGTATGAAAAAGTATGAGAACTGTATAGGATACATGGTGAGAACAGAAAATAGTAGTTTAATTTAGTTTTTAAAAGCCTGGGAATGAAAAGGCTCAAGACCATAGGAAACTGAGTTTCCACTGTATTCTCTGTAGCCACAGGACTTGACATATACACCTTGTGAACAAGATAAATTTATCGGAACAGCTATATTTAGGCTAATATTAATGATGTGATTTTCATCACTAAGCTTTGTCTTTTACAATGCATGGGATGGCTGCTGGAATCTGGGGGAATTTAACAGTCATGCTAGGCTGGCCATCTCTGCACAATGCTCAGTAAAGATGCTGTGTAGTGTCTACCTGCCTAAAAGAAAGAAAAAAGGTCTGTATATGAATAAACTAGTCCAACAGAGAGAGTTGAAGCCTAACTAATGGCTCCTGGTTGATTTTAACCCCACTGCAGCCAGTGGTGGGTCAACACTGAGGATGGCGGTGGTGATGGTTGTGTGAACTGCACTGAGCAGCAGAGCAACAACAGCTGAACATTAGTCCCAGCTGCTCCCAACACATCCATCCCTGTGTCACTTTTCATTCAGTTCAAATAGTAATTTCCCCGAGAAATGGATTTCTCTGCTTTCAGCAGGGTAGCAAAGAAACCCATCTTTCTTAATACCACTTCTGGGACTTCTGCATTGCAGTTGTTGGAAGAAACTGCTGCTTTTAAACCTAAAATTTAATAAAGTATCTCCAGGATTTTTTCTCCTGTAATTTAGTGACACTTCTCTCACAGGCTAACCAGAATTATTTGCAAACTGTTATGGCTACTGCAGACAGAAGAGGTCACCAAGCTGCAGCAGTAGCTGTAATTAACACAGGAGCATATGTCAATACGTAATTGACTTCTTAGGGAATTCAGAGCAGCCACACAACCATGCAGCTCTGACAAGCTTTTGGCATTCAGACAGCAGCTAGTCCTGCCACGAGCTGGAACAAGAGCAGGAAGAGACCGAGAGGACCTGTTTTTTCTGCAAAGATTTTTCTAAGATCATCTTCCCTGGATGCACGGTCACATCAGATCCACGAAACCCACCCTGCTTAGGGATCCTGGATATAGGTGAGCAACAGCGATGCAGAATTTCAAACCCTTTCCTCTTGCTCTTGGCCAATCAGCAATTATTTATCATGGCACGAACGACAGGACTGCAGGACTAGGTATGATGAATATGGGCTGCAGCTACCAAGATGATAGATTGTGGCATTGGGCTGGAATGCAACATCTCAGCACAGATAGGAGCCTTATTAAGCAGTCATACAAGGAATCTGGGAGGAGTGGGCTTGGAGCATGATTTTTTGCCCATGAGAGCAATGTGACAGTTAATGGCACAGAGGGAACAGCTCTTCTTTGAGAAGCAAGCTAATAATTGCATTTTCTTCTCTAAAATTAGTCCTGATAGTGATAGGTATAGTCCACTGCCCCCCTGATCAGAAACACAGAAGGTGACCATTTAAGAAAGTTAGAGAGCCCAGACAGATGCACACCCTATTTTGCAAGGGTGGGACACCAAACATCCCTATTCTGAAATGAACCATAAGGTGGCACTGCTTTAAAACATTACCTGAGAAGATTTTCCCTGACATTTTCTATGCTCTACAAAAACCCATAGCGTTCCCACTGAATTTAAGTGAATCAAGTCGTCCTACAGAAACCTCAGTGATACAGTGAGAGTGCACATCATTGGCATATGTACTTTCACATATATTATTCTCTCAGAAATTGCCAAGTTTTGTTCCAAAAACCAAAATGCCTCAGATATTTTTGTTCAAGCACTGCAACATCCATTTCAAAATTTATGTTTGTGTGTGTAACAGCCAGATCTGTCATCTCTTTACACAGCCTTTGGCATGTCAGACCATAAAGATTCTGCTCTTTTTCTGTGCATGGCAACAGCCAACAAAGACATTTCTAACAAGTAATTTTCTGGTTCACATCTAATATGCAGGACAAACTGTCAGGTAAAAACAGTCTTCGCAAGTGGAGTCACAGGAAATTCACAGTGGTTATGGTAAAATGAACTACAGAGACACCCTGTGTCTATTGATTTGTGTTACGTTAGACCTGGCCACCATTTTAAATGAATGGTGAAAGGGACATAAAGCCACCTATACAAAGGAGATTATGTCAGTCTGAAAGAGAACAGTAGAACAGTGTGATTCTTAACAAACTTCCTGAATGCAAAGATAAGGACCCTACTGAATCTCCAAATCCCATGGGCACAGAGAACCAGCTGCTGGCTGTGTGTCAGGGTACAGTGCCAGTTTTACATAGCACAAGAAAAAGAAATGGGTCAGAAAATAAATACTCACCAACTGCAGAACTTTCTGTTGGATTTTGTGTAGGAGCCTAACTGATCTGAAAATAGCAAGGCCATGAGTTCAGGCCCCCCTTGATCTTCTGTATCCAGCCAGTCTCCCACCCTGCAAAGAACTCCTCAGTTTTCAGACAGCCCTTTGCTATGAACAATGCAAGGTCTTTAAACCAGTGTTATTTTTGCAGTCTTTACCATAAAGTATGGCTCACCCACCTCCAGCTACCACATGGGGGGTAACACATTAGGGACACATAGCAGAACTACCTGAGCTAAGCTTTACATATTTTCTTTCTTACAGGTATTTTTGATCTAGCTTTAAATCCCAGTAGTGACCTTGCACTGGCACCCTTTCAACCAATGGACTCAAGTGTTTAAAAAGCCTGTGAGATAATGGATAGGCCACAGACCCCTTCCCAAGTGCACTGCATGGTAGGATGATGAACCAGTGTCAGACTACAGACTGACTTCAGGACGTGCAATTGCCAGTGAACTGACCCAGGCTGCACGTTGACAGACAAACAACATCTACTCATTGATGCATCTCTTTGGATTCCTCTATTCACTCTGCCCATGGAGCCGAAGACACACTCAATACACAGTCTGGCAGAATGCAAAGCAGTTCAGTGAAACAGCTGGAGAGACACCAGAACTGTCCACGCATATCAACACGAGGATGTTCTCACTTACTATTACCTTACTTGCATTTCAAATGGGAGAATATGCTACTTCTTACCAAGAATGTAAAAACAGATCTCATCAGAGTGTAGTGACTCAGATGATTTTGAGTTGATCCCTACCATTCTGGCAAGGTAATGGGAAGCTTATTTCAACTGCAGTTGAAAAACCTTCCATGCATTTAAGAACCAAAAGACAGTGAGAGTGGGAGACAGGAGGATGGATGAACTTGTGAATATCAGCATTCAGAGTTAATAAGATTCCACCAGTAAGGTTCATATGATGAGTTTTAGTCTCTTTTTTTTTCCTATTTTGATCATCCAAGATAGTCTTTATTTCAAATATCACCATAGGAGCAGTAATTAATTCAGATGAAGTGGGATTTTCTCTAAATGAGCAAGAAAAATATTACAAAACATTCTGAGCTTCAAACCTTAACAAAAAGAGAGAAGTATTTCTCTTTAAAACTTTAAAATAAAACTCTTACCAAAAACAAGACTTTTTTCCTTTTTTTTTAAGTCAGCAAGTACACTGTGGAAAGATGGCCCACTGGCTCTCTTCAAGAAGTAGGTAATCAAATTCTCCTTTTCTGTCCCCAGTCATAGCTAACTGAAGACTACCAGTGGCAGTGAGAAGCTCTTGGACCTGCTTGACTTTCATACATCTTTTTTAGCTGGATACTAACAGCAGTTACCAAACTGGAGCCCAAACATTAAATACTATTAAATCCTTTGAGTCCAATACAGAAACACTTCAATTATACAAGCTTTCCGTTATCCCAGATGAGGTAATGATTCTTAATGCTCATCGTATTGAATATTCCTGCCATATTGTGAAAGCTTGATTATCAAAATTATCCTTTGTCCTTTGTGTCACATGGATTATAGAAAGTTATACATTTCATGCAAAACAGGTTTTGTACCTCATTAAACAGACCTGTCTGTATTTCCACAATGTAATTCCTGAATATAATCCGTGCAGTTTACATGCTCATGACTGGATAGCATGATTATGGTAACTATAAGGTAAACTGGGCTTTAAGTCAGAAACTTCTAGAAACCCACAAATCCAGTGGTAGGGCTCCAGCTTTGGAAGCAGATTGATTTTCTGTGCTCTGAATAGGCATGCAAAATGGCACCATTTTGTTACATTATTCAAGCTGTTTCGCTGAACAACATTTTACTCATGTCTAACTTACACTGGCACTAATCATCACTTGGTTTTAGCAAGAGGCAAAGTCCAGAAGGCAAATCATACACAGCTCAATTAGTTTAAGTTAGTACTACAAAAATGTGACAGGCAGATGCTAATTCTTAGTCTATTATAGTAATGCAGGATACTTAAACAGAGTAAGTTCAGCATGAGAGTTCGCATACCCCCTTTTTTAGATACTAGTGAGGACTACACAGAAGTTCTCAATATGAATTCAATCCCATGTGTTTACCCCAAACACAGAAGTACACAACTGGACGGAGGCAACAGACGCACTATAAAACACACAACCAACGTCTGAGGGAAAAGCAAACATTTCACTCATTGACCAGCCCATCTTCTCGGGAAGAGCCCATAGAGAGCATAGAAAGGTTCATAACTACCAAAGTGTCACAGGAGTCTCATTCCTGGGTAGCAGCATGTCCCCCTGGCTAACAGAAAATTCTCAAATACAGCATTTGTGACAACTGGGACATCACCTGCCGCTTTGTTTTCAGGAACACAGGTGATACATTAACCTAATCCAGCACCCTTGAGTAATTTTTGTCCCTCTTTCACACCTCTGAAAAGCATCCTAGCAATACCAGATAGCTGAGAGAGAGATGTACCCAAAGTCCTATTCACAAGGCAATGCAATGCAAAGGTGATGGCTCTGAGGGGCCTTTCAGGAAAGAAGTGGGAAAAGTGGAGTGCAGTGAAAGGAGAGGGGGAAGAAAATATCTGACGCCTGCCTCAGCCCACTGACTGCAGAGAACATGGAGCAGTAGTGAAAGCCAGAGAAGGGGACAAGAGAGTAGCCATGAGGGAATCAGGAAGAGCTGCACAAACATCACATAGCAGGAGAGAGGAACCAGAGCTAAAGAAGCCAGTCATAGAGCCTGGAGATAATTCTGAAAGGATGCAACACTGGTGGATGCACCCCAAGAGGACAGCAGTATGACTGAAGGTGGGAGGCAGCGTTTGTGGGAGCACCTCCTTTGGAAGGAGAGCAGAAAGGGAAGTGGCCACAGAAATAGTTATCGTGGAGCTACCTAAGGTACAGAAAAAATGGCCTTTGTAGCTTCCAAAACAATGTCCCTGTGAGCAAATTAACCTGATCAGCCTTTCTTTGAACAAGTTGAGGTGTCAGGCTGTAGAGCTCAGAGAAGGTGAGTAGCAATGTGCATCAGAATCAGCCAGGATACGGCTAGTGAGTTTTATGCCATTTAAAATGCCTCAGAAGGGTTGTTTCATGGATATTTCAATATGCAGATACTTAATTTGACAAGAAAATTAATTATCTGTGTCCTAGTTCTTCAGTATACCTAAATATTTGTCGTACAAGATACTACTTCCAATGAATCTCTAGATTTATGCTATATAAAGACATATATAAAAGTCTTGACTTATGTTCACCGACAGCTGATCAAAAAACATTAGTGCTACCAGTAAAAGAAATACCTTACAATGGTTGCATCAGTAATCCTGACTAGGTTTTCTTTTTTACCATAGCTTTTTATTCATGAAAGAAGATTCTCCCCTCCAAAAAAAAAGTTATTTTATACAGCTAGAATTAGTTTACAGACTTCACTTGAAAAACTTAATTCGTCATCCTGATTTGTACTCTTTAGTGGTCAATGTATTTCCACACAGGTCCTGCTCCTAACCATAAATCCACCTGTGGGAAGGCAGTTTCCGTAGGGGTGCCTAGCTGAAGTTGAGTTTGGCTCTTTGCAGGATTAAGCCCTATGAAGCAGAAGTAGTTTGCAATACAGAGGAGGTCAGAGTACAGTAATTCTCTATGTGAGGCTGCAGATTATATCTCATGTGGCAGGTTGCCAAGGAGCTGCTAGGAGCAGAGAACAAATACAGATGGGAGGAGGTGGATGCAGCAAGGGTAGAATTACACTGAAATGGCATTGGCTGGGAAGTGTGACAATAACAAGCCGTAGGAGAGGACAAAGACCAGGACCTACAGTGACCAGAAAAGGAAGCTCCAGCAGAAGTAGCAGAAGAGTCCCTGAAGGTCCCAGAAATACTACCTCCAATGGCTGAATTTTCACACCACAGCTGTCAGGCATCCTCAGCCCCAAACCACCCACTTCAGCTGCTCTCTCCTCCCAACTGTTGCCCAGGGACCCAAGGCCCACTCCTCACATGTTCTGCAGGTGCTGTCCCTTTCCCTCTCCTCCATCCTCCTTTTCAAACTGAATTACGGGGAAGGAGAAATCACATGAGAAAAGTCTGAAATTGCTAAACAAGCTATAAAAAAACCCCTTAGTAAGCTCAGTGATAGATATAAAAAATTCACAGCTTTTCCCTGCAGAATCATTCCGCTATTTCAAAGTTGCACTAGTTTCCCAAGCACTAGTTAAGGAACATTTCTTTGTTCAGGAGAGCACTGATGCATGTGCCTACACAAGTGTATGCTTTTACAACACAGCAACTTAGAAAGGCAATTTCCAGTTGTCTTGGATAAGACAGTCATTTAAAACTATTGGTTTCCCCTTGACGTCTCTGGCAATCTTTGCACAAGAAAATTTTCTCTCTTGCCCTCTCATGTACTGTAGTGATAATACATATTTACATCACTTCATGCTGGTGTCATAAGGATTCATTAATGCTTATAAGCACTGTGAAGATGAGAAGTCCTACAAGCAGTAAGTTATAACAAGGCAAGGGGGTTTTAATGCACACTCAGCCGTGTGGTGAGTATCTCTCCTTTTCCACTGCCCTCGTTAGCATCTCTAAAGCTGTTTGCCAAAATCTGTCCTGTGGAGCAGCCAAAGCTGATCACTGTATAGGCCCAGGGGATACCGAACCATTCAAATGAGTAAGGCTTACAGTGCTGATCTCAAGCACAGCAAAAATACTAAGAACACACATACTTTAAAAATTCCTACAGAAGCAGTGCCAAGGAAGAAAATGTGCTTATGAAATTAAAATGGGCTCCAGAAGCAAGAAACAAGTGAACTGATTGGGGAAAGTATTACTTTTTCTTCATTTGATTCAATACCATGATTCCCTCTGATTTAGTGATTTGCGTCTTCCATTTCTAAATTATTCTGTCTAAATATAGTTATCACAGAGAACAGAAAACCCAGCCTGAACACCTGGGCACTTGTTACAGGCAGGCTATTCTGGAGGTGGTGGATCAGCACACCAGAACCAGCATTCAAAAACCACCTCCAGTGGGCTCAGCGTTGCTGAGAATAATGACACCAGCACTTGGTTCATCAGGCAGCTCCTCTTCCTCTCCCCTGTCCCACCTCACACATGGAAACCTGGTCCACATATAGTCCCTGGACCTAGAGCTGGAAATGGGAGCTCTCTAGTTGACTGTTCAGGTACAGATAGTCATTTTTCCTCTGTCCCCGCAGTGCCACAGTCTGACCCACATTCTCATCCAAATTCACTGAGGAACCACAATTGGGACACCAGAGCAGGCAGGGCAGGTCCCAACAAACTCGAGCCATCAGCTCTCGAGGACGTATGAAGTGAGGCACAGCTACCCTACCCAAACAGTCGTGTTTATTCCCCGAGCATTGGGATCTATCCTGGATCCACCAGCTGTGCACAAAGGAGGCACAAGCACCCTTTGCAAGTGCTAATAACCTCTGTTATTCTTTACAGCACTGTTTCCTACGCCCAGCTTGTCAAAGCACCCGCTTGTTCTCTCCTGACAGCAGTTCTAAAACTGTATACCTGCACCTCAGAGGCTCTAGGGAAAGAATGTCATAGGGGATCCATAATTCAACATCAAGCAGTGCAAAAGTAGGTCAGGATGCAGGCTGGCACTGCCCTGAGCCCACCTGGGGTCAGGGCGACCGCGGTGTCAGGGACAAGGCTCAACCCAACTGCTGCCACCCAGGACTCCCGCAGGCAGCTGCTCTCCCTCCCTGCATGGGTCAGCAGCAAGACTTACAGCTTCTGTGCTCTCTGCCTTGCAGTGCTGGGTAATGGGGCTCAGGGAAAAAAAAGGATTTTAGGCAGCATTGAGGAATTCCAAAGCTTTAATGAGTTGGCAAAAAGAATATGGCCACTTGTAAGTATGAAGGCTAGTTTGCCACAGGAGACTTTATATCATTTTGGCAATTCTAGGAAACTTTTCTTTAATGAAAACATTCTCTCACCACCTGCCAAGAATAAATATAGGCAAAGAAAACAAGACAATATTGAACTAGAAGGAAGGATCTTGCAAAACATCAGAGCTGATTCATCCCCTCCCATTCCTCCCCCCCATCCTACTCTAGGCACCATGCCGAGAATACATTAACTTTACTTGCCTGGGGATTTACATTAGGTTACTATCCACTACCAGGGACTTCAGATTCCTTTATTCTCCACCATTGCCGTGTTTCTGTAAGAGAGTACTAAATTAAAGTAACTTCACCTTTTTCTTCAGTTATTCAATTTCTGTAGAGTCTGGCAGCAGACGTGCCAAGTACAAAAGTCTTGACTACTCAGTCCCACCCCTAGAACTGGTACGCCAATGTATTAGGATATAAATCTGTTATTTTTGTCTCAACATGCATGAATTACCTGAGTATTATATATGTAGATATACATTCTTGCTTGTTAAATCTGCACTCCTATTTTTTAGGATCTGAAAACAGTAGTTGAAACAAGTCACCTATTGTAGGACTAAGTTAAAAACTACTCTTGGATAAGAAAACCCTCTTGAATCACACATTAAAAGAACAAATGATAAATTAACTACCAGAAAACTGAGGCTTCTATTATCACCCAAGGCTGGGGACATTTTATTCTTCACACCCTCAACTCATTCCACACAGTTTCTGCAATGACAGCACTCAGGACTGCAGCCTAGAAAGCTCTCTGGCTACACTTTTCCCCAGTAATTTTAAAAAATTTGAATTTATTTATGTAAGACAACACTTATCACCCTTCAGAAGGACCTTTTCCCTGCTCTTTTCTCTCATTCAGTTAGTCTCACGCTCAGCTGCCCTCCTGTGCAGGTGTTCTGCAAGCCACAAAAGCCCAGTCTGCCCAGACAAGTAGCTGACCTGGCAGCAGCGAGTGGTGCTGAAAGCTTCGACAACCAGCCCTGCTCAACATTAGAGAAGGGAACAGAAAAAAGAAAAGATCATTGAGTCCAACCTTTGACTGACCATCACCATGCCAACTTAAGTATATCACTAATGCTACGTCCAGTCGTTTGTTGAACACCTCAGGGATGGTGACTCCACCACTTCCCTGGGCAGTCCATTCCAATTTTTGACAACATTTTCAGTGAAGAAATTCTTCATAATACCCAACCTGAACCTCCTCTGGTGCAGCTTGAGGCTCTGTCTTATTGTCCTGTCACTGGTTGCCTGGGAGAAGAGGCTGACCCCCACTTGGCTACAGCCTCTTTCAGATGGTTGTAGAGAGTGGTAAGGTTCCCTCTTGAGCCTCCTTTTCTCTAGGCTAAACATCCCCAGCTCCCTCAACCACTCCTCATACGACTCCCTCTCCTGACCTTTCACCAGGTCTGTTGCCCTTCTCTGGGCACTCCAGCACCTCAGTGTCTTCCCTACAGTGAGGGGCCCAGAACTGGACACAGGATTTGAGGTGTGCCCTCATTAGCACTCAGTACAGAGTGACAATCACTGCCCTGGTCGTGCTGGCCACACTCTTTGTGAAACAGGCTCTAACTCGCAGGAAGATCCAAACAGATTGAATCTAAATGGTAAAAAAGCAATGGGAAGTATATCTCTTCAGGCTGAAACATAAAAAGCAAGAAAAAGGACAAAAAATCCCCCTTATTTTTGAGAAAGTCGATATTTATCATACATCCATTCACACTCATTAACTCAAGTAGGCCAGTACCAAAGGTTTGCCACCAGGGGATATGTCCTTTTTAAACAGTTAATGGAGTTTTAATTAATTGTGTTACCTGAAAGTGTATCTTGACAAAAAGTAAGATAATTGAAATGCATTAAAAAGTGTGTTTATTCATCTGTCCAGAAATAAGCTGGAAAAGACAAAGAGAACATGTAACAGAACAGTTTTTAGAATACCTGAAAAGAATAGAGAACTACTAGGAGACTCGCAAATTTAGCTACTGTTATGAATAATGGTATGCTAGCAAATGCCCAAGATGAACAATAATAATTAAAAAACAACAACCAAACCAACCAAACAAAATAAGCCCTCAAAAAAACTCCAAAAAACAAACAAAAACAAAACTACAACAAAAAAAAAGAACCCTAACAAACCAAACCCCCCCACCAGATACATACACTAACTAAGCTTAAAAAANATTAAAAAAAAAAAAAAAAAAAAAAAAAAAAAAAAAAAAAAGTAGAATATTTGAATCAAATTATCAAACATTAATACTACATTGCTGGTGGGGAAAAAAAATTTTTCCTGGAAAAGATTTTGATTTCTCATAGAGAATAAAGAGATTTAAGCCTTTTTTTTTTTTTTTCAAATAGAGGTTACTTTTTCATTGTAATAATAATATTTTCATCACAAATATATTCTCTGGTTTTTGTTTGTTGGGTTTTTTAAATAAAAACCTAATTTTCTATTAAAAACAGCTTTGGTAAGAATAATATGGATCAGTGAAGCATTTCCTTTTATGATAGTTTCTGGCACTCAAGGTCAGGCTCAACTACATTAAATAAAATGGCTTAAGATCAATTGCTCAGAAGCAGGAAAACAGTGACCAAAGAGCCAGTGTCCTGATTTTAAAGGTCCTGAAGCCACATAAGATCTGTCAAATGCACAGATGTTGCAGCAGGGCAGAAAAGGGGAACTTTAACTATTTTTACCTTACAACTGGAGACTACCAAAGACTTCTGGAAGTCTTACTTACTCTTCAATCAGCTCATTTCTCCCTTTTTTCCCCATGCCTATTTTTTTCATATATGCTTTTTAATGTTAAGATTTCATTCTCTTGTCACTAAGACAACATTCCAGCAGTGGAGACATACAGAAGAAAAGATGTTAACTGGCCTCCTCTTGTGTTTTTGCGCTAGAATGAACTTTGTCTCCACCTCAGAACGAGAGGAAAGGGAATGTTCATCCTGGTATAGGCAAGTGCTCAAGAAATGTGCAACCAGCCATTCTGACCTACTACTGCTCTGAATGGGAATCTTGGACAAAAGAAGTTACTTTCATCAAAATATTTCCGGTTTTAGTTCAGTGAAGCCAACATATTTAAGAGATCTTAGCTTTCCTCCATTTCTTTTTTCACAATTTCAATCTCAAATTATGCACACATTCTCTGAGACAACATAGACTCACAAAACTTTTCTCAGCTGACATGCTTAGTCAAGGGTATGACTCTAATGGGTTCAGTTCCTCACAAGCAAGCTCAGCAGAAAACAAAGCTCAGTTCTGTGTTGCTAGATGGTAAGGAACATACTGGTTCATATTAAATCCATGCCTGTATCTTGGCTGGTTGATGGTTTCATTTGATGGCCCCAGTTCTTTTGCTGACGGAGACTGAACAATCAGTCACTCTCTAGTTCTTCCTCCCCATGTCACTTATGCCTTGCTCTCCTCTCTGCTTATCAACAGAAGTGGAAAATAAAAATATGACCGGTAAGAAAGAGAGCTGAAAGCACATCAGTCATTTAAATGGCATTTTAGAAAGTAAACCGTGGGACTTTGATACATAAACCCCACTGACTTTCCATTACATTTAGATTCCTTATTGCACCCTCTCAAAGAAACTTACACTAGAATCTTAAGAAAATAAATTTTAGGACAGATTTTAAGTAGATGGTAGATATATTTGAGATATCCCATTGACATTTCTTTATACCACAACACCACTTCCAACTTAAAACCTCCAAAACTGCAGAAAATTCACCCTATCTTTTAAACATCCCATTTTACATTGCTGAGCAGAAGGAAATATCCTTCCATCATCTATTGTCTGCCACAGCACACACCACTGCTGATCTTGAAGTCTGAGCTTCATTGCCTTGGTCTCCTTTATATCCTCACTACTTTCAAGTCTTTTCAAGCACTGGAAAATTTTGACCCCATTTTGGTCTGTTTTTGCATCATAGACGCTGTTGGCAGAGATGGATCCTACTGCTAATCAGCTGAATCACAATAAAAAACCACAGCAGAAGCAGTGACGAGAAAGATTAACTCCTTAGCAAATAGGAGTGCTTCAGGTAAAGGCAGAAAAGCCTCTCTAGTCTTTCAAAACCGATGCTGATGTTCCACTGAAATCTTCACTTGCACATCATGTAATCTTTTAGGCACTTAAACACCTGCAGGTACCTAAATTCACTACAAATTCACTAAAATCCACTTTAACTCACCCTAGTCACAGACTGCCCAACCGCAGAAGAAATGTCTGACTGTCTGTCCTGCTTCTCCTGAAGGCCATAGTCCCCTGTTCAAACTGCCACTCTGCTGTGTTTGGAGCAAGGATTCAGTGCTTCCTTGTGCCAGGATGCCCTGTGTCTTAGCCAGTTAAATTGACTGCACGTGTACTCGGCTAAATCTAATGCTTAAGTAAGTTATCTGTTGTCATGGATTTAACTGCTAACACATTTTATATTCCCTGAGGGTAGTCAAAATAGTAGAGCCTCTAAAATAGCTGAAAAGGAAAATCTCTGTGTTACCTCAAGCCTGGAATTTAGTCTTTGACTGACAGTATTAGATACTATTTGAAGGCAGTCTCTGAGCAGCTAAAGGTACCAAAAGGGCACATTCCTTCCCCAGCAGAACTACGATGCCACTCACTCCCATTAGCACAAATTGTCCCAGCTTTGTCCAACAAGCTGTAAAGACCAGACAATGACAACTTGGTAAAAATAAAGCTTTCATTCTGCTCGAACACTTGATGAGTCAATTTTATAGCAAGATGCAGCTCTGTTCTGTACCTGACAAGGTATATTTGTCCCTCCTTGCTACTTTATGAATTAAACAAAACATTAATAAGCCAGACTGTCTCCTTTGCCTCCCCATTAGTACTTGCAAAAGTAGCTACTGATGACTGAGTATCAGAGCCCAAACCCACCTAAGAGTATTACATGATACATAATAAAACAAGAAGTAGTACACAATTTGATCTTCATTACAGACTTTGTTTAGCTCAGCCTGGATTTTCAGTATATTGTGCTCATACTAATTTCTTCTTTTTGTTGTTCCTAAATACTAATTTCTTTTTGATGTATTTGATTTTCATTAATTTCCAAGTGTAGGTACATCTTGCCTCAAGAAATAACACCAGCAGTATTTGACATGTGAATTTGTTTAAATGAACAAGGTACACAGAGCTGATATTCAAAGAGATAATATAAGCAGACATAAGTGAGAATTTATATCTAATATGTACTTCAGTGATCTGGTGAAAGACTGCTGAGACTGAATAAATTAACTCCTAATATTGTCAATTAAGACAGGTAGGTCATCTGGCAAGAGAAACTGAGAGAAACAAATCTGAAGAGACGAGATTGCTGAGGTCTGGAGAAGTGGCTTCCCATCTGTTACCTGGAAATGTCGTCTGTCCTCTGTTACCGCATTCCTGCAATGTCTAATCGACAGCTTGTCTCCATTAACTACATTGCCAGTCTGTTGTATTTCAATGACCAGGAAGGAGGAGGTGTGCAAAAACAGGAAAACAACCTCAGGGATTTTCCTCCTGGTTATATATGCATTTGTATTTTCTTACTAATATGAAACTGAGTGAAAAGAGAGGGGCATATGGAAGAAAAATAATCAGATCTTTCCTGTGGAATGAAATCAAGTGGACCAACCTCAGTCGACATTAGTTACACATCCAGCTACAGCACCTACATATTACACAACAGGGTTCATACAAGCAAGAAAGTACTTGGACATGTCTATGACATCTATGTCTTCTCTAACTATTTTGAACAGCCTGAAGAGCAAAGAGAAGCAGTGGTGGCCAGGAAGATCTGTACACACAACCATCATGTTTCTGAAGTCTGAAAAGAGTGTGTAGAGACAAGGAAAGGGGGGGACTCTGTCTGGAAAGATGGATCTCCTATAAAGCATCTCAAATAGAGTGTTAGGATAATTAGTAATCATTGACCTCACTAGTACTCCAAGGATTTTAGAAAGTGCTCCCTTTGTGAAGAACAAGTTGGACACAAGTAGCTGGAGGAGCCAGAAGAGGTGGTAGGCAGAGGCAGGCACTTGGTAAGAGCTGTTGAGCTAAGCTCCAAGCCCAGCAAAGAATCCTGAAAGCAGCATGCTGGCAGAGCATTGCTACTGCCCATCCTTCCCTGTCCATGGTGCTCTCGGTGCCATACTGCACAGCCCTGATGCAAACAGCGCCAGATCTCACTTAGCCTGGGCTGCTCTGCTTTCCTCCACAGACAACGGCAGGGACCTGAGGAACACATGGAGGGGTGTCTGCCCAAGATGTGCTTCTGGACCTGTGAGCAAAAGTGCAGAGGGTGTTGCACAGAGCATTGCTGTGTCACTCTTGAAGCCCCAGGACTGCCAGCCTCTGCACACAACTGCTGGCCTGGGGTCACCAGGCCCTGAAGAACTTCATCCCACTTCAGAGACTGATGGGCAGGGAGCAGGCAGGCTGCTCAGGGAGATCAGCTCACCTGAGGAGACAAGGGCTCAGCTCAGGGAAAGCCCACCTCATCCACACAACTCAAGAGCAGCTCCCCCGAGGCACTAACGTTTCACTGATTCCACCCATCTTCACAAGTCCATTTTCTCTACTTGAAATTCAGTACACCCCACACAGAAAGGGCAAGGACATTATTTCATGTCTCCAGCAACAAACCCCAGGTTTTTGTTAATGAGGCACCCAAAACAACTGTTTTACTTGTTGCTCCTTTATAAGCACAGAGAGCATTGGAAAACACGAATGAAATGGAAAGTGTAGATTTAACACGAAGTTCTTGACCCATATTAAACCCTGTGCAAGAGCTTGAGCTTTCCAACTCAGTGGCCCAGCTCTTATTTATTTACTTACTTTTGAAGCAACCGCTGAAGCATAAACTGTATTTAGGGACAGCAAATCAGAGGGGTCTCAAATGTTAGGCTTCCTCTTGTTGGCCATAAAATCACATGATGGGGGAACAATAGAAAAACGGGGGTTTCTCTGTGTTTTATGTTCCCTTTCTGACAGATATAAAAGCAAAAAAGGGGATGCTAAGATGGAAATGGTAGAAAATCCTCTGGAACAGCAGAGAATAAAGAGGAGACAAAGCAGTCAACACTGAGGTTTCACACTCTGTCCTAGAGAGCCATGACATGAAATTAATTTTACTGTTGGTTGCCCACATAACTACTGTTTTTCCAGGACATGCTAAGGACTCCATGAACTCAGTGAGGAAGGTTGCCCACAGGGATGCCTAAAGTTGGATCGGAGCACTCCTGATTCAAAGTGAGTGCTGCAATTTATTTTTATTTCTTCTTCTATTTCGTCTAAAAGGAGATTTTTCTTTCTCAGACAATTTGTCACGCAGCCTTAATTAGCGCTAAGGTGTTGATTAAAAATGAGGAATTACAAATTTTATCACTTTTAAGCTGAAGTTAGCTTAGTTTAACTTCTCTTGGCAGTGCTCTAGTTGTTATGTACAGCAGAGAAATGTAGCACAGGTGGCCCATAATTCACACGGAGGTGAGTCTGTCATGGATGGCTAATGAACATGCAGCACAAAACAGGCTGGCAGCATAAACCAGCACTCAAACCCTGATTCAGCCCTTGAGCAGCCACAGAATTAGGTATGAGAAAGAAACAAGGCTCAAATACCTTGTATCCACAATCCCCAAGGTAATTTCACCCTTTTATAAACACTTGATTTCAAATCTTGACTACCTCTGTATTTCCACTCCTTGTAGCAAAGAACTATGATGGGCAGTGAAAGAAGATAAGATTCAAATAAAGCATTTGTTCCACATTATTCACAATGAGAGGATAAAAATAATCAGCTTTCTCTTAACCAGCTTGTCCAAACCGTATCATAAACACACAATAATTAACACTAAGTGTAAAATACTGCTACTTGTAAAAGAGATTAGCAATATCAGGCTTAGGGAGTCCAGCTAAGTAGAGGGTTCCTCTCCAGAACAAAGAGAAATCCTAAATCATCTTGTTTGTTCTGTATTCCCCGGGCTCTGCCAAACCAAGCAGGGCCATCAGAACCTGGATCTGCGGCTCAGAAGCGCTGGAGAGAACCCCAGGTTCCAACCACCTCATTCACCAGGAAGCGATGGAAGAGATTTCCCATGCCTTTCATTATGAATTTTCAGAGGTGTCTTACTACTCCAATTGTCTGGGCTACTGCACACTTAGGCTAATGGGCCTGAGGATGTAACAACAAAATTTAGAAAGATCACACAAAATGGGAGCAACACAGGAACAACGGGACAAGAAGCCTGAGCAGTTACGTGATTCACTCTTTTGATAACGTGCCTTCTACACTGGTACTGACTTTAATAACCTTTGGTTGCAGATCCAAAGTGGGGTTTGGTGTGGGTACCACGCTCTGCTCGGCTCATAGCTTCGGGCTATTTTTCTCCACCTTTTAGCAGTGCCTTCGGCAGTCATGAGAGCCTTGCGTTCTCCTGCACACAGCACCACCAGCGCCGCTGCCTAGTGTGGATGGAGAGCTGTTCCCTTCGCTCAAGTCTATCTGTGCCCGAGATCTCGCAGCCAAGGGATCGTCTGCCGCCGTGCAGGGAACAATAGCGTCGGGGAAAGCTCCCGGCC